>PVLA01000288.1:55284-634184 GCA_004027455.1 Hydrochoerus hydrochaeris
TCTCTCTCTCTCTCTCTCTCTCTCTCTCTCTCTCTCTCTCTCTCTCTCTCTCTCGCACACACACACACACACACACACACACACACACGCACTCGATTCAGGGAACGAGCCAGCAGGCACAGAAGGTCACTCCTTGGTGAAGCCGCACTCCTTCACTGACTTCTTCTGAGACCTGACACATGGAAAATTTTAACTTGATTTGTACAGGGAGAATAATGCCAGTGTTAATCCAAGCTGCTTGGAAGGTCATTTAAAAACCATTCCAGGTTGTTTTACTCCCACTGCTAGTGTTCTTCAGGCACTTCTCATAAATGCTAATGAATAATTCACCTTGGTAGTATAGACAAACACAGACTGGTGGTGTTATTTGGAAATCATTCAAATTGACTAATTAGTCATTTCCCTTAGATTTTATTTAACAAAGGAAAAGGGACTTTCAGCTATCGGGTGAATCATACATCATTACATTGCTAAAAACTTAACAGTTCATAGTAATCTGGGGTAGGGCCAACCTAATTTAGAGAAAAAGCCTGAATAATTGCAACATTTGAAAATTATATAAGCTTACTAGAATTCTAGGCCGAATTTTACTAGACAGTACACAAGATATCATAGTTTTAATAGCCACATTTTGAGGAATAGAACAGAATAATCTGTTATCCATGAATTGAAGAAAAAAACCAGGGATGAATTTTCACCCTAATAATCTCTTTAAATACTAGTTCATGTTCGTGTTCACCTACTGTGTGTTAGATATACTGTTCTACACAAAGAACTGAGGCACAGAGCAGAGAACTGATAAAATTTCTCTGCTTTTGTAGAAATTGGATTCCAGGTGCTATTTTATAAAGAGAGAAAAAATAACTGTTAGGTTAGGTCAATACATAACAGAAAAATAGAATGAATGGATTTCTTATAATGTCAAGTACAAGGCAGAAAAACAGTAGAAACTGACTCTGTGTTTTGAGATACGGTGGGCGTTGTTTTAAACATTGGAGCCAGGAAGAGCCCTTAGGAAATGTGGTAGAATGGAGACTGGGCTACTGAGAAGCCAGGGGTGTAAGTCCTGCCCAAGGAGGTGAACAAGTGAGGCGAAAGAGCTCTCAGGTAAAAGGAAGTCTGTGTTGAATTGTCACTTGCTTTTAGCTACGAATAAAAGGGTGCCATGGGACAGGGACTAACTTCTGCCTCCTTTTGCTCATCAAGCTCCTTATACTTAATAAAAGGAATTTTTCATCTTAGTAACTGAATCATCACAATTCTCCGTGACTGATCTGACCAGCATGAGTTTGTTAAACTCTGAACAACGCGTCTCTCTCGTCTGAACACATTTCCTGTTTAGCCTGTAATCCTCTTATTCAGGTCAATAGATATGGGTCCCCAATGTACCAATAAAGATAAAACTCAGAGAGTAAAGAAGTCACATTCTTGGGTTTTTCAAATCACATTCTTGACTTTTCCTTTCAGTGAAAGACTGAAAATTGAAATAATATAATATTTCATCCTGTATAATAATACATAGTCTCAAATTTTGTTTCTTACGATAACAGCAAGATCATCAAGTTGGGTAGAGAGAAGATACCTGCCCTGTGTTCATCTCAACCCAACCCAAATCCCGGAAAGGAACAATGGGTGCCTGAATTTACCCACTGTCATTTTTGGAGCTGCACTCTCTTTAACAAAGCTCTTTTCCATGCCATATTCCCTCAGGAGGAAGTGAGGGTCTTCCCAGTTTCAATTGGCTCCCATTTCTGCTATTTCTGCAGTCAGCAGCCAATGGCTTGAATTATCACACATATACTTACTGAGAAATACAGCTCAAGAGACATTTTTGTAGCCAGTTGGAGATGGATCGTGCAAATACTGTTGCATGATATGTTGAGGCTTTGATTTTAAAGAAGTTATCACAATATCAGAGACCAACTCAATGTTAGAAATTAGAACATAGCTCTGCTGCTCTCTTTTTTCCCCTTCCACCTGCTTATCCCCAGTTCATGTCAGTCTCCCCTGTTCCTGTTCCACTGGGGTTGGAAACTTATTCTCTCCCCTCTGCACACTCCCGAATGAACTTGACATCTTTCCTCTAGACGCTGATGTTTCTGCTAAATTTCTAGCCACTTCTTGGCAGGTAATCACCTATGCAAGTCTTTATTTTTCATGTTATGCTATGCTACTGAATATTAATGTAATCTCCCCAAATACTACCTATTGAATGTGGTGTATGTGGCAAATTTTATCGAGGGATTTTCCTCTGGAGAGGAAAGCTGGGATCACAGAATGAGTGAAAGGTAGTAGGTTACATTACACTGTCTCATAATCCACTTATGAGAGAACGTGCAAGCGGGACACAGAGAGTCTGAGTAGAAGGGTTGCACCTTCGAGCCCCACCTGTGCAATTTAGTAAGAACTTGGTCTGAATTTTTCTTTTAAAAAGGGCTGTGACAATAGTTCAGTGGTAGGCTGCAACAGTGCCCCCAATAAGGAAAATTCAATAATGTTCTTTATAAATGCCCAGTTACTACTAATTCTACAAAATTTCCATTTGTTTATTCAATATAATTTCATCCCTTCATTATAATGAAGATGCTTTTATTTCCACTTTCAAACTCTTCCCTTACGCTTTCTTTCCTTCCTTCAAATTCCTTTGATGTCATGGGTAGAATATTTTACCAGTTATTCTCTTCCTTATAACCAATTCCGCAGAACATGCTTTGAGAATTATGGTGGCCACTGGTGATTTCCTGTTGTCTTGCTTTGCAGTCCTGCATTTCTTGCATTGTTTCATTTTATTCTCTTTAAAATAAAAATCAAAACAAAAAAGAATCAGCCAAAGACAAAGAACCACGAGGAGTGTTTTACAAAAATGAATCCTCTTCCCTGAGACTTTCTACCACTAGCTTTTAAACTTCTGCTTTTCTCTGCCAGCAGAAAGTTCCGCTTTTGGTATTGCTTCTTAATTTTCTCTCATCTTGCAAGATAAGTCAGGAATTTTGGAGACTCTGTGTGTGTGTGTGTGTGTGTGTGTGTACATTTCATGTGTGTGAATACATGGGTTTACATACATGTAAAAATGTAACTCACTTTGCAAGTTCCAGTCTGACAGAGATAAGTGAAAACACTTTTATGAATCTGAACAAATAAGTTTTTATTTTTTATGATACTTACCTGAGTGGTCACCTGTACATTTTAATCTGAGAATCTTGTAGGCAATAAAGACACTTGCCCTTCTCTTTGTCCTCATGCCTCCCTGTTCCAAGGACAGTTTATACATGATGATCCCAAGAAACTGTTTTACTCCTCCTCCAAACAAGAAAAGGACTTCCAGTGCAATGGAAAATGATTGATTTCAAATTTTTAAATAGTAAAGTATTTCAAAGGCCAGTAGAGATCTATGAATTTTTAAAAATAATGTACTGTGCTAAACAATTTATGAAAAAATAAAGAGTAGATAAATCCAAGGGTGTAATTTCACAGAATAATTTCAACTGTGAAGTGGTGCAGTCTTAGCAAGTCACTATCTTCCTAAAGATGGAAAATAATGTGCACTCCACTTATACTTGACCTCATTGCCTTCACTGCAGGAAAATTCTGCGCGTGGAGGTGTACTGACAATACACAAGTGTTTGCAGGAGATTCTTTTATTCTTATTTTCAAGGTCTGAACTTCAATGTGTTTGTATGTAGCCTATCTATCTCTGTGCCTATTATCAGAGGTGAACTTAATTTAAAATACATACCTACATATACACGCTGACATTTATGTACACAACAGTCTGAATTTGCAAAATAGACACACACAGTCATGTCTTCTTGCAGCACAATCATGTATACAAAACTTAGCTGAAGGCAGAGCTTTGCTCACTGAAGTGGGGGCAGATGCCGAAGAGAAAGTAGAAGAGGAAAAAAGAACCTAACTTGGCCTGCATCTAGCCCTTGGAGCAGCTTTCTGTAAACATGCTGTGCAAGATGCCAAAGTAGGAGCAAACTGTCCCTATATCCGTGTAGAATAAGCATAAGCATGCCTCAGAGTGTTTTCAATAACTATCCTGAATTTATTAATGTATACCTCGATATCTACTTTGAAATCCTATTCGTTCTAATAAATTATTTCCCTTGCGACTGCCTCTCTCTGGGTCCAAGAGTAGGAAAGAAGTATTAATGCCTAAAATGTTCTACCAGCATGTCATTCCTAAAACTCACAGGGCTACCCATGCTGTATTTATGACATGTGAGCTCCTGAATGCCAGAATTTTCTTTGTCTTTGTATCTCTGAGCCTGGAACAGTGCCTGGATCAGAGTTAAGCATGATCAGGGATCACGTTTCTCTTGGGTTTTTGAATAAAACATACCAGGGATTATGTATACAGCAAAGAGTAGGAAATTATGATTTGGATGTTCCAAAAATATTTCTCCCCATCAAATTCAATTTAAATAGAGTAGTGTGTTATCAAATTAAATATAATGTTTTCATTTATAGAATAAATTAAAATTATTTTTTTCTTAATGCTTAACATTATATGTGCTTCACTGACATAAGTAAAATGTTTGAGAGATTAGGATCTTAGACCTGTCAAATAATTAGTGTTGGAATCATTGAAAGTTTTTTATTATTATAATATGTTTCAAATTAGAAATTAAAGAGAAAAAGTAGATATGAGGAAGTAATGAGAGTAAAACAATCCTGTAATCAAAATTGCAGCTTCTTTATTCTGCCATCTATGTAAAGTAATGGAGAAAATGTGAAGATAATTATAAGAACAAGAGGTTTAATAGATTTTAAAATCACAGGGTTGAAAATTGTCTCCCAAGATGTCTCTGTCATGAGCTGTTTGAATGAAATGTGGCTTTGCATTACACTGAATCAAGAAGGTGTAAAACAATGACATTTCTGAGGGATTGGGGAAAAGGGCATAAAAAATAAGTTTGACTCTTGTTCCTTTTGCTGTTTTTCGCAATCCAATGACCAGTTTTGATCTGCTCTGAAAATCCCCATTTAATTCATGTAAATTTTTTCTAATAGCATGAAATTTGGGGCGAGAGAGCTACCACACGTAAGGGGGGGGGGGGCTCGCTGCTGCTGCACTGCTTATGCAAACAGCGCTCTGTGATAGATGGTTATAACTTGCCAGGAGCTTCCAGGTGGTGAACGAGCATGCACTTTACAGATTACAACACGCCATGCTATTCCCATTTCCTATTATTCTAAAAGAAAAACTATGAACAAGAAAAGCTTCCTTCTTGTTTAATAATTAAACAGAAAAGTACTTCTTGCAGATCCTTTTGAAGTAATCATAAGGAGATTTTGAAATCTCAGCAAAGAGAGTGCCCTGTATTTTTCTTTTCCTTCTTTCTCTGATTCTATACCCTGCAAAGGCTGAAAAAAAAAAACCCTGAAGTAGATGAGTATTAAAGCCTTTAGACTTTATTTTAGCAAGTATGAAAACTGAGTAAGTCATAAGATTGACTTTTTAAAAATGCATAGTTACAGTTTAGAAAGTGAAAGTAGGTTTTGAGGGGAGCTGATTTGAAGCATCAGGTACATACAAAATTCAAGGAAGGTCTAAATTAAAATTTGAATAATTTGGGAAAATGTCTTAATCAAAATCTTTACATGCCATTGACTAGGATATATGAGAATATTTAATATTTACTGAGAAGTAAATCAATGCATTATGAATATCTTATTCTCTAAAAATCTTCTTTAAAGTTATATGTTTAATTAAATGCTTGTGTTAATTGTATGTATCATATAGATGCTAAAATTGGATTAATTTCTATTATAAGTTATAGATTGTATTTATATCTGTATTAGTCATAATACATCAGTATACACACACACACACTCACACACACACACTCACACACACACCTACAAAGCCTTTAATCTATGAGTTTGGGGCAATAAATGAGAATTTTAGAGGATGTATTGTCAAATATGGTCACCAGAATATCTATGAGTTACAATATCAAATGCAAGCATTGAAGACCCCAGTCTAAGTTGGGTACTCGCACAGAAGGAACAAGCACAGTATACAAAACACTTTACCCATGGTTCTTCAATGCCTGCTTTCTGGTTAACTGGTGCCCAAGACATTCTGATTCTGATTTTACTTAAAGCGATTCCTGACAAACTATAGAATTACAAAGAAACAGACAACTCCAAAATTTTTGCAAGATAACTTCCATATAGAGTGTTAGCGTAAAAAAAGACTCACTAGCACATTCATGAATATTGTCAGTAGTAATGTTCATATTGCTAAAAGGAATCTAAATGCCAGTTAATGGAGAAATGGATAAACCCTCGTATTTTCTCACTTTGGTGTATACTCTAATAATAAAAATGAATTCAGAGATCTGTTATCACATAAAATCTGTAAGATATAGTCTTTAGTAAAAAAAAGTCATTTCAAAAAAGTCTACAAAATAATGTTGTGTAAAACTAAACAAAACTAGAGAAAAATCAGTACCACGTTCAGAGAAGGGTTGTGAAAGAAATTCACCTTACCTATGTCATTGGTTACCTCTGTAGATAACACATGATATAGAAGTTCGAGAGTAGCTATGATTTTGTTTCCAATATTTTCATTTTGCAAGAGAAATGTGTTTGGATTTTATTTGTTTACCAAAAGTTTTCTCTAAATCAACTTCAAGTGTTGGAGAATAGTTTCGGAGAGCTGTCAAAATATGCTATGTGGCTTTTCTCCTGCAGGTCTTCAGATATGGCTCAGCCTCTAAGTACAGGGTAAAGCAACTGACCGTACATGAAACTCTACTCAAACCTGGAGCACAATGTACTGCGTAAGAAGGGATGTGTCTCCTTTCCAAAGGAAACTTGTTTGAAAACATTTCACTTCGATATAAAACAGCCTACCTGTGGCACATCTATCTTTTCCTCTATCCCAATAGTTAAATGTTGTTTTTACAGACTAATGAATGCAAAACATTTTTCACTAGGCACATTGTATAGGGTTGGATAAAAAAATGTAAACCAATGAATTATGGTTAGTTTGGGTGACTGGACAAAGGACTCATTGAATATTAATTGCCTTATACTGGTGAATCAGCAGTCTGGATGTTGGAAGGATGGATTGAACCGGGTACATGGCAGAATGTGTTAGTAACAATTCTCGATTTTAATAGCTCTTCTGTAAAAATTCTGGGTTATTATTGTCCTTGTCAATTGAGGATAGATTTCTTAGATATATGAGCTCTAATGAACTATTTGGTCCAATTTGGAAAATAGGTTAATTGTTGTATTAATAGACAATAAGCTTTCAGAAGACAGGGATCTCTCTTTCCTGTCTTCTCCCCTTCCTTCCCATCCCCTCATTCTTCTCCCCTCTCCTTGTCTCCCTCTCTCTCTGTCTTAGTTACTTTGCTATCATTGCTGAAACAAAATACCTGACACCCAAAATTAAGGAAAGAAAGGTTTATTTATCTCACATTCTGTGGAGGTTTAAGTCCACAATCAGTTGACTCCAAGGCAGAATGGCGTGGCAGAGGGACAACCCTTCCTGGTGGTGGAAGAGAACAAAAGCAGCAAAAATGGGGAGAGCACATCTCTTTTCTTCCCTTATGTTGTATGCAGGCTCCCCACCCTGGAGTGGGTGTAGCATTCATGGTATTTCCTTGCCTTCCTCTTCGACAGGCTCAGCATGTTAGCAAGGTGAGGAAGGACCCTGGCTCCTTGCTGAGTTACAAAGTTAAACTTCTAAACTTCTCAAGTTGACATAAACATCAACATTTCTCTCTCTGTCTCTCTGTCTCTGTCTCAATGTCTTTGCAATGCCTGATGATTGATAAATGAGTTAATGTTTGAGTTAAATACAGTTCTTAAACTTATATGATAGGGCAGGTGAATAAAAGTTTCCTGATTTTTCTATTATCTCAGGAAATAGAAATAAAGTTGAGAACTTCATTTGAGAACTGCATAACAATTGAATGTCATCATTATTATTTTGGTGACCATAATGAAAGTAAATATTAACTATATGTCACTCATTAGTCTACAAATAAGTGAGGTGATGGTGATGAACAAGTCATACGAGCAACTGAAATCACTACATGGAATTTTATTCTGGGGACTTCCACAAATCTAACCCACTATACCCTATCTAATGCCTAGGAGTCTGCATGATTGCAATACTATTGCTAATATGTTGATTTTGCTATATTACTTAGATGATACGAGCATAGGTATAGCCATGGCTGGTCCTAGGAAACAAAGTTTAAGTGGAGCATAAACTATACACCAAGCTTTTGAGTTCTTATGAATTATCCCATGTACTCTTTCTTAAAGAGGTAATATCTGCTTATTGTAGGAAAGTTGAAGTTGTCAGGCAATTTCTTGTTATCATTTATAAATCACTCACTTTAATATTTACATAGCTTTTTGGGGGAATCAAACTCAGGACCTTGTGCTTGCCAAGCAGGAGCTGTGCCACTGAGCTAAATCCCTGGCTAAATAGTTTTTAATGATTATATAAACTTCAAAATATCATTCTGAGAGGTCTTGTTTTTTAGTAGGATGAATAATGCACTTACATATGTTTTTGTGACTAATATATTTGACCTTGCAATTGTCATGTTTCATAAAATTTATTATTGATGTATTTGATTTTTTCCCTTAGGTTTTTTGCCAAATAAGCTATATCTTTTAAACTTCTACATATGTTTGAAAGACAATTTATTCTGTCAATGATTGCATGTTAGTTTATGGTATATGTAATGCATCTATATTTATTCATTTATCAATGATAAGAAAAACAGATAACAATCATTGTTTTTGATATCTAGTGGAAAATTTAGTGGGCTAGTTATTGTCATGCCACATCCTAATAAATGTTAATAATCTATGGTTTTAGATTCAACTCATTATTATACAGTTATTATTTTTATTCCAGAAATCTTTGCATTAGTTATTTTTGGAATAACCACTGAAATTCATAAGTACTACTACAAAAACAATTTATACTTGCTCTGTAAGCATATTCTATTATTATGCAATCATATAATTTAATAAGAATAGTAAGAAATAATTGAATATTTTATTATTACATAAAGTGTTGTCTAAAACACTTCATAGTATATTCAATAAAATTCTCTCAGTAAGTATCTATTTTTAACTACCTTTTCATAGACAAAGACCTGAAATACAAAAACAATAATTTACCCTGGTCAGTAAATTAAGTTGTTAATGCCCAAGTTGAAATTTGAAACTACCAATCATAAACCACACTATACTCTACCACCACATGAATGTTCTACTTGTTCATCAGTTTTAATGTTGCATTTCATTATTTAAACACATAATTGGAAAGTATATATGTACAACAATATGTTGGATAAAGTGTTGATCATGCCCTTGTTGCCTAAAATGTGAAGTTGATGGGATTCACAGAAATTCTGATTCTTAAGTACAATAAATGTTACAACAGAATTACAAAGTGCTGATGAATAGCTCAAAAGAGCTGGTCCTATTTGGGCATCATAGCAGACACTGTCAAGAGAGGGAGTCTTATAGTGGAGATCTGAAATGTGAGGAAGTCAGTAGCTAAAATACAGGAAGGAGGGGAATATGACTGAGCAGTCATATCAGTTGTCATTTTCAAAGGGAAAAAATTAATATGGAAAATATAAAGAAAAAAGGAAAAATGACAGATGAAGCTGAAGAGAAACTTATACTTTGGTTACTAGAACTTGCCTCTGCCCTGAATTTTTATTTTTAACTCATGGAATTTTTGTAATTTAGCTCACAGGGTTTCTACTCATTTGTGACTATTTTATTTACCTACTGACATGAACATGTGACATTTAAAGGAGGCACACTGGGCACTGGAAATTTTCCATCCTATTCTGGTGAAATTTAAAACGAAAATTTAGCTCCTAATAGTATTCACTATGTTTATAAGGACATTCTAAAGATGGCTACTCTGATTTTACATTTGTTGAGCTGTAGAAATTATGAGAGCTCAAAGCCCCATCAACTGATTAACATGTTTCTATTGGTTTTTGAGGGACAGTCTCAGAAAAAGTCATTGGAATATTAATGAAAATTTTATGAGATAAAAATCCTACATATAGAACAAAAAATATGCATTAACCAAAAATAATGGTGAGGTACAATTTCCAAGGCTACTAAAATGTTATTCTGGTGTTCATTAAGCTGAGAAGTGAAATAAATACCTTGTAAAGTGGTAAATGGAATTTAGCCCAGTTACTTTAGTTTAGAAGAAGCACAAATCTTGCATTTGCTACCATCAAAAATGGAAACTGAATCTCAAATCTATAAGATGATAATTCTAGTTAAAGGATTATATTAAATATATGAATAAGGAAAAAAATTATCAATATAGTCCAAATAGAAGACATGTATAAATATTCTATAAATATAATGATTGACAAGGGTAGAAATAATGGGCCTTAACATTTTTAGAAATTAAAAACTGGTAAATGTAATTCATATATATTAGCTTCTGCCTTTAATACATTTATAAAATAAACATAGTTTATTTTTAAAACAATTCTATGGCAGATGTAATTGAAAGCCTGATTTCAGAGAAGTTTTATAAACAATGAGGATATGTATATCAAATGTGTAGTGAAAGCCACACATACACTTATCTACTCACCTCACCTTCTTCCAAAACTGGAACTGCCATCCTTTAATAGATAATGAAAAATTTGGAGGTGGTAGATAAAAATGGAGATAACAGTAGAGAGTATATTAACATCTTAAAAGGGAGATAGTTTTTTTTTGTCCTTAAATGAAACAAGATTTATTTTACTAGGAATAAACCAGGCCCATGATAGTCACTCAGGTAGAAGCAGGGGAGTTGTTCAAAGCATGGAATCTGGATTAGACTCTCTTGAGTCCTGGATCTGCCATTTACTCAGAAGCAAGCACTTTGCCCACCCTTCTCAGTTTTCTCATGTGCTAAAATGGAAACTAAATATCTAACACTCAGATTGTTGCTAAGGTTTAAGGAGTGTAAATGTAAAGCTCTGAGTTCAGTGGCACCAGTAGATTTTACAAAAAATGATTAGATAATGGGGACTCCAACCGTGACTATAAAATCACAATGAGCATGGTAGGAAGAAAGCCTCAATTCAGTGGAGATATATAATCATCTCTCTCTCTCTTTCTCTCTCTCTCTCTCCCAATGGTTGGTTCATATTTTTTAGTTGGAAATATTCAGAAACCAAAATCTATCAACTGAGATAGTAGCAAGCATGGCTATGTTCAGTAGGAGCAGGAGGAAGACCCAGGGAGAGTCTGTAGTAGTGCGTAATTTAAAACTGAAGTGGTGTTAGGCAGTGAGAACCAAAATCAAGGAGCTGAGCCATGGGCTGTCAAATCTGAGGAGTCTTCTTTCTCCCTATTTGTTCTTGATACATGGTTATTATTTAAGTGCTTCTCAACACTTCTTTCTCCAGGAATAATTTATCCACTTGGCCTCCAGGACACTCTTCTAGTTTTCCTCCTACCTTGTTGACTGCTATTTCTCAGCCACCTCTGCTCAATTACACATTATTTTCCCAGCTTTGGAATAAGAGAGTCCCTTAGAGCACCCTTTTCAGAATCTTTCTTTTCTTTATTCTGTGCTCAGTGCCTAGATGAACTTCCCTAGTTAGGTGTTTTGAACATGAGCCACACGTTGAAAGCCCACACTGACACCTCAGCCCTGCCTTCTCCGGTCAGTTACCCAGGCACTCATCTTTCCACTGGGGTATCTGACCCTTATCTCAGGCTTCCAATAGGAAGCATTGTTCCTCCTCAAAAGTCGAAACCTTCTCTTTGTTAGATTATTAAATTACAACTTCATTGTATATTTACTTAGGTCCCCAAACTTGCATTCATCTTGATTTATGTTTTTCCTTCATACCCTAAGTACAATGGGCCAAAAGATTTCTATCAGTTCTATACTCAAACATATTCAGTAAATCACCTCTTCCATCACTTGTACTCTGCTCTTGTCTTCTCCCATTACTCAGCCCCATCCTGGAGTCCAGGCCACCATGTCTTCTTTCCTGAATTATTACTAGTCTTCTAGATGATTTTCCAGTTGCAATTATTGTCCCACCACCATGTATTCACAAATAGCAGGCAAAATTTCCTTTTAAAAGTAAACTAAGTGATATCATTTGTAGGCTCAAAACACTCCAAAGTCTTTATTGTTACCTAGAATAAAACTGACAGGCATATGCTCGTCCCCTCACTTGCTATCAATGGCCTTCTGTCACCTTCTAAGTCACTCTTTACCAGCCCTGTGGCCTGCTTTGTTTTTCTAACACTCCGCCTCTGCTCAGGCCCTTTGAAGTTGAACTTACCTCTGCCTAAGTCTATGTTTCCCTAAATATCTACTGGACAGGCTTGCTCACTTCATTTTGGTGCTTCTATCCAATTTTCATATCATCATAGAGGATTTTCCTGCTAGTTCATTCAAAATAACATCTCCTCGATGACCTTACCCCATTATCTCATTTTACTTCATAAAAGGTAACATATCTTAGGTTATCACTTTATTTTGTTTGGTTCCCTGCTATATACATCATTTTTAGTACTAGGGATGGAGTTATACCCCCAGTCTTTTTTAAATTTTTATTTGTACACAAGGTTTCACTAAATTGCCCAGATTGGGCTTGAATTTGCAATTCTCCAGCCTCAACCTTCAAGAGTATTGGGAGTACAGACATGTGCCAACACGAACACTGGTATATTCTTGATACTTAGAAAAGTGTCCTGTTTATCATTGGAGAGATGCAAACATTTATTTAAGGATGGATGGCAAGACAATAAAAGGACAGCTTTATCCCATCAGTGGGAAAGGAAAGGTATCTTTCAGTCTTTGAGATTTTTGGAACAAAAGCTGCATCACTTGACAAGTATTTTGAATAAAGTCTATGCCTAATAAAGGTCCAATAAACACCTGATTTAAACTAGCTGCCTATGGCTTTAAAAAAAGCTATGTTCTTCATCATAAATGAGAGGTTTGAGGGTCATGTTCATTAAAATAAATTTGAAAAATTAAATTTACCCCACATGTTGCTCCTGAAATGCTTGCACATTTTTCTAAAAAATATATTCTGTTATTGTGGGAACAGAATCTCTTTATATTAATGCAAGATGTTTTGACCAAAAGAACTGGCTCCCATTCTCCCTGTGGTGTCTACTCTGCCCTCTATATAAGTCTTGCTAAATAAAGTAAACCACACATACATTAATAGGGAAACAGTTGTTGCAAAAGTAGTATCAGTAATAAATAGTAGAGTAATATATTTGTGTCTCTGCAGATGAGCTTTTCAACTCATCTTTGCCTCATAACATTTGTACATTCATGAAAAATAGTGGAAAGAACTTCAAACTAAGAATGAAACACCTTTAGAGGATACTAAGTTAAAATTCAGATCATTCGCACTAGACAGGAAAGTAACAGAGCCCAAACCTTGTTAATATTTGTTTATAAAACATTTTTTTCCATTTTTTTGTTTATTCTAACTAGATTGTCTCTCATGGAACCAACTTTGTCTGTCACCATATTCCCTGGCTGGGCTCCTTTGTTCTTCCACCTTGAAAGACTTTTGTCTACTTTCCATTCTTTCAGTCTCTCAGCCCTCTCTCAACTCATGCATTTCAAATCTTCCTGATTCCAAGAAACTACTCCTTATATTCCCATTAGGTATTCATTTTAGCCTTTTCTGGAGTGCATGCCATTGGCAGTCTTGCAACTGCATAGAGCTTGCACATTTTTCATGTGTGTGTGCGTGTATGCACACTCACACAGGTATATTTGAGTATCTTGTCTCACCCAAATGAATTTGTAGCTTATTGAGAGCAGATGGAGGGTATACAGGCTCATCTTTCTAAAAATGATCCTTATCCCTGAAGGCTTATTAGGGAAGTGGGTATGTTTGAGAGTGAATACCGCATGATGCTGATGGTGAAGATCTTGAGCAGGGCAGTCAGGAACTGCTACCTCACTGCTTATTTATTTATTTATTTATTTATTTATTTTTGCTGAGTTTAGATGCAGTGGAAAATAAAAAAAACTGTCTTTCTCAATGGCTAGTTGCAAAAGACTGAAAGAAGTAATACGTAGTTATCTGAGTAGTTCAGAGCCTGGCAAAGAGCAAGCTCACTAACTATTGCCTGGAGCTCTGACTGACAGAGCACAGAGTGAGTGACGGCTTCTGTGCAGCCATTGTTGAGCAGGATGGAACAGATGAGGTTTAAGGCCTTATGCTACCGACTCTTGTAAAGACAAAGAATGAAGTTGGGTGTAGATTCAGACCTGAATTCAGCTCCTCCGGTTTCTAGCTGTTTGTCTTAAAGATATTTTTAAAGACTTTCACAGTGTTGTTTTCCTCACAGAAACATTTATGCTGATGTCATGGAGCTGTTAAAGGATCTGCTGATGCTGCCAAAGAATCCGCAAAGAGTTAATAAATGCAGAATTTTAATGTATTTCCAGGGCTGATCCCTCCATAAACTGCAATGAGTGGGTTACATAACAGGCCCGAACTCCAACCTTGTGGTAGAGAACACTCAAATCACAGCACTCTGCAGTTCTCTGTGAACACAATTAAACTATTTTCCCCAAGCTTCCTTGCTCTTAGGGTGACCAGAAGATTATTATGTTTCCAAATAGTATGTGAACAAAAACTTTTAGGAATAGCCTATAAAAGCTAATCAGATTCCATCCTGGGGTTTCTCTTCTAGGGGCTGAATCAGATGATGGTAGTGCACACAGGCATGGTGCCATACAGATGGCTGGAGCCTGGCTTTGGAAACGACCAGATAAAAGCCAAGTTGGGAATTCTCAATGAATAAATGAGCAAACTTCTTTTCACCAGTCATTAAAAGAATCCTGTCCCTCTGTTACTGATTGAATGTAGGCATCTTGTACTATTCTTTAATACTGTGCCTACGTCACAGATTAAACACTGTCAACTTATGATGAAGTTTCAAATAGCAGCAAATAAAAGCATATTGATTCTAGGTCTGGTGATTCACAAGGTCAAAAATATCATCTTTTTCTTTTTTTAACTATCATCTTTTTGTTATTGATGATGTACTTTTTGTCTTTTGAGTATTCTTGCTCATGTAATTTGTTCATTTTCTATTAGGCTATTAATTCTAATTGTTTGGGGTTTGAAAGCCTTGTATGTAATACTTATTATCCTTTTGTTATATTTTGTTGCTTTTTACAACAAATGCATAATAGTATAGATTTAGTAGGTTGGCAAATATTTTCTTCATGGATTCTTCTTCATATTTCGTGGTTTAAAAGTCCTTTCCCATTTTAAGTTTAGGGATGTATTTTTTGTTCAAGAAACAGCTGCAGTGCTGAATGAACACTGCCTTATTGCTACTTGCTTTCCACACTGTCACATTCCCTTATTTTCCAATGTAACATTGATCCCTAGTATCTTTTTAAAATTCAGTAACTTTATCTTAGTCACTTTTCTCTCTAATTAAGCATTTGGGATCTAAGTGATCTGAGGAAAAATTTTCTGACTAATATTCTTTTACTTTGTCAGTATATCTCTCGTATCTCTTCAAGTTCTTTGTTTAATTTATTAATGTTCTTTCCAATCCTTTGAAGATTTCATTAGCATGCTGTTTACCCCTTTAGATGCTATTAGTAAAGATTGTCCAATAAAACAGTTAAACTGCTCCCCATTATCTGATTAGGCAATCTGCACATTCCAACCTGACACCTTCCTATATTATATTCATCCCATGTTTGCTGTATTTAGATACTGTATTTAAGATCTACACATTCAGCCAATTTAAATTAATTTAGCTATCAAGATTTCACAAGATGCTGTATCTAGCACTTTACTGCATGCATTATCAAGACACAAGATCAAATAATCATCTACCACATTCCCTGTGGCTAATACAGTCTTTGTAATTTCAGCCAAAAAGTTTCTAGTCTAATCTGTTTTATTCTTTGAGAATTTAGGCTATTTATTACTAATGGACTTATTTTCTCTGAGCTGTTTTACCTCTTATGAGAAGTATGGATAACTATTCCTCAATATAGGGCTAAGACTATATTATTGGGAAGGTTAATTTAGCAGAAACAATGTAAGCAAAAGAACAGTCTAATTCCAGTATCAATCAATCATTCAGTCAATCAACCATTCAACAAGTTTTTATTGAACCGGCCATGTGCTCTGCACAGTCCTGAATAGTGGGGGAATATAGACATATAAAACATAGTAAAGGTTTTAAATAAATGTTCTTTTAGTTACAAGTCACAGAAGCACAACTCAGGCTAGTTAAAACACCAGAGAAAATTTATAGGAAGAATCTGGGTTAGCTCACAGAGTGGAAGCAAACAGTACTAGAGCTATAGGACCATCAGAAGTGAAACAAAAACCCAGAAACTGTCGCCTTAAAGTTGTATTTCTATTTCTCTTCACCTTTTATCTTTAGATGTTAGTTTCATTTTCTTGTCATTTATTTATGTTTTTAAAAAGTCACATGATCATGGAAACTGGCAGGTTCCAAGGTCTCCTGGGAGAGTCAGCAAGTTGGAGACCCAGAAGCGATGGCTTTGCTCCAGACTGAGTCTGAAAGCCTAAGAACCAGCAGCACGGATGTATTTCCCCTGAAAGGTCAACAGCCTTAAGACTCTGTGTATTAGTCACTTTTCATTGTTGGGACAAAATGCTTGACATGCACAATTTGTAGGAGAAAAAGTCAATTTTAGCTCAGAGTTTCAGATGTTTCAATTAATGATCAGTTGGCTCCCAAGCCAAAACTGCTCATTTTCTGGCGACCAGGAAGTAGAGAAATCAAGAAGAGTCAGAGACGATATGCCCTTCCGGGTTATGTTCCCAGTGGTCACCAGCTCCTATGAGGCCCGACCTCCTAGCAGCCTATTCACCCATGAGTTCATTAATAGATTATTCCCTTGATGAAGTTAGTGCCCCATGGTCTCAGCAACTTTCAAAACCCGGCCTGGGATTGCACGAGTCTTTTGGAAGACAGTTTTCTCCCAAACTGTAACATCTGAGAAGAGCTGATGTTTCAAGTCCAAAGAGAGGAAATAGAACAAATATTTGAGTTTCAAGGCAGTCTGGCAGGAAGGATCTCATTCTTTCTTATTATAGGGAGGATGAACCTTTTTGTTTTGTTGAGAACTTTAACTCTTTGGGTGTAGCCCACTGAACCTAGGGAGAAAAATCTCCTTTAATTAATCTATCAGTTAAAATGTTAATCTACTCCAAAAATACCCTCACACTAACAAATCTAGAAGTTTTAGATTAGACCAAATATTTGTGTTCTCTGTGGCCCATTCAAATTGACACAAAAAGTTAACCACCAAGAACATATCTGATTGGAAAAATAAAGAGACTGAAAACCTTCCTTCCTTTCCTTTCTAGCTCCTGTTTGGAAAATCCTAAATAAGAACTCTTATTAGCTACCTTATGGACAAATGACCATAACTATCAGAATGCAGTATTATTAGTGACCCAGCATGGTCATTTTGTTATTTCTGTGATGGAACAGATGAGGTGAAATACTTTGACTAGAAATCTTGATTTTTCAGCAGACATATACAGCTAAAATTGACAAGAGACATTTCCTTTAAAGAAATGGTGATAGAACAGCAAAGCAAAGCCAAAATAATAAATAGCCACCACACAGATCAAGCTCTGAAAGAGCGTGTAAGCTATTTAGAGGAGCAAAGCCAACACAGGGATTCATGAGCAGTTTATAATGATGTACCCCACATTGACATATCCAAAAAGTGCACAGTGGTGCATAGAATAGAAAAGTCCAGAAAGGCAGTTATAATCAGGAAGTGCTTCATACAAGAGACAGAATTCAAACTGGGCCTTGAAAGATTTAGATGTAAGTAAAGAGATTAGCCGAAGCCTTTGAGGTGACAAGAATGAAGTTGGAATAAGTACAACATGCTGTTGAAAAGAACTTCCAGAGCAGAAAGAAAGGAGGTAGTATGCAGTCACTTACTGAGGGACTTAAGGAATGACTTGTACGATATCACCTCATTAACTTTCTTGCTACATCCTTGACTTAATGTACAAAATACTTGCCCCATCTCCTTTCTTAGCTGACATTTAAGTGTTTCTTTAAATTTCATTTCCCTTTAGTTAGGGTGACGATCTGCTAAGTAATTCAGGCTGGGATACTTCTGAGTTAAACTGGGAATTGGTTCAATAGTCTTCTCAGTTCTCAGTCTTCCATCTTACCTAAAGTTCATTATTATCATAAGCTCACATGTAGTGTTCATGCTAGACATCTAAACACATACTGTAATGTCTTGGCTTATTCTTTTCTAAGACATCTGTCTGTATTTCATTTCACTTTCTAGTCACTATGGTACTGTGGTACACAGTTCACCCTCTAAAATTATGAGCATCTAGAATGGCCTCTGAGGACTGAATCCATCTCTCTTTATCTCTACCATAAATGTTTTCAATCTTTTCCATTTGGGGAAAATTCTCTCTGAATCTTAGAAAAGCATATTCAATTTTTTTCCTTTGGTCCTATATAGTGTTTTTTTCTTATCATCTTTTTATTCTCCATTCTTGATTTCTAATTCTATTCTCGATCCTATGGCAGTCTTTCTTACTATGAAATCTAATAGGTCATATCTTAACAAATTTCTACTTCTGACACATGACTATCACTTTGCCCACAGTATTCTTTTTATTCTTCTTGATCCTTCCTGTTCTTCTATTTTGTCTATATGCAAATTCTTTTCTTACTTGTGATGTTCTTTCAGGACAATGAACTTACTATATTTTCTGTGTAATCACCCCCTTCCTCGATTTCACCTGACATTATTCTGAAGTCTCCAAATCTACATTATCAGTTTAGAGCTCTCTTCTGGGTTTCAAACCCAGATATCTATTTTTCATAGATTCAACTATGTAAATATATCCTTAATATGTTTAACAACAATAAGTACAAGTTTGAATTAATTTACTGAACCCACTCCTCCAATATATTTCTCAGCTTCAATGATCTCACCCATCCAGTTATACATGTTAGGAACCAAAAAACCATTCTTTGATTTTCCCTTTTGTCACTAACACACTAAATGTATCAGCAAGTATTGTGAATTGAATATCCAGAATATTTAGCAACGTGTTACCTAATCTAATCTCCTTTGCTACTCCCTAATTTAAGCCTTCCTTACCTTTCCTCAGGACTGCCACAATTGCCTTCTAAATGGCTGCTTAGCCTTCACTTTATCCATTAAACATCCTCCAAGTTTGTTCTTCAAGTGGAAAATGAAGATGGTTATGTAAGATCATGTGTTTTCACCTCTTCTGTTTCTATTTCAGTGCCATCAATGACTTTTTCAATTACTTTCATGTAATTTAACTTCATGTACCTTCAACAATGGACACATGAATGTCTCTCTCTAATCACTTTAATAGGGTACAGAACTTCTTATTTATCTTCCTGGCTTCACTTTCTGTAACTGTAACAGACAGAATGAAATATAGATGCCCACAATTCTGTTCCTTACATCTGTGCTTTTCATAAACACTGTAAACTTTGTGTGAAATACATCTTCTCCTTTACTTTTCCTATGCTACTCTACTCACAAATGTAGGTTAGGTGTCATTTCATCCAAGAAGTCCCAGTCATCTCCTGATTGGGTTAGGCACATGTAATAGTCAGATCAGTAAAGAAACAGAATCCATTTAGGATATTTCAAGCAGGAATGAATTTAATAGCAGAAATAGAATGGTTATAATATAACTACCAATGTTTGTGTGGCCAGGAAAACCTAGGATATGTGATAGAGACAAATTAAGCTCAAAGTCCCTGGTTTAACATACCAATGTACTATCTGTCTTCTCTTAATAGAATATCCAATGCGAATCAGTAATGAGGAATTTACTTTGGTTTATAGTCACTCAGAGACCCACACCGGCAGTGACGGTGCCTATTGAACCTTGAGTTCTACTGTAGTTGGAGAAAAGAGATCCTGGAGGAGTCCGGCAGCTTGTCCTGGCATTAGCTCTCACTGTGGCTGCTTTTTTATTGGCTCCGCCTTGCTACATGTACGGTCCCATCAAGTATATGTGCACTTTTCTATGTGCCCAGGAAAAGGGAGTTGGATATTAGAATGTGCTGCCTTAAAGATGTAGAAATAGAAATGGGGCAATAGAAGAATTTGCTTCACAGTAGCACCAATTAATATTGCTATTTTTGGAGTTCAATTAATATTGCTATTTCATGCTGCCGCTGTTGCTCTCATTTGACATCTTCTTCTCAGCTCCTTCCTCAGTGGGAAGTATATTCTCAATTCCTCCAGTGATAGGACTGTCTGGGCCAAGGGGTGGTGAGGAAAGTGACAAATGCTACTTCTAAAGAGAAGAGTCAATATGCATCATCCAATCACTCTTTCCCATGTCCCATAAGTGTGTCTTCAACTTAGAGTGAAATGTATGTGGAGAAAAGCTTCAGGCAGTTGACATACTATATTTAGTATGCATAAGATATAAACTTCTGCTATTGTAAGGCATTCCATCGTTGGTGTTTTCCTTTACTTTAGTCTAGCTTAGTACTATTTAATAAATACAAATCATGAAGAACTCACAAAATTCAATGAAATGTTGAGAATCCTGTATTCAGAAAGGACTGGAATCTTAGTTTGGGCCCATGGGGCAAAAATGGTACACATGACCTCAAAATTAGAATGATTTATATCAAGCATCTTCTGATTATGTCTCCTAAAGCAAAATCTAAATTCCCAAGGAAGGAGGACTGATCAGGAGAAGAGAGAGAGAGAGACTGACTGGTTCTGATCCAGAATGGTCACATGTACAACCCTTTTCCAGAAAGGGTGAGGGTTGCTGGAGGGCAGACCAAAATAGCTGGCAGTCTTCCTGAGACCACAAGCAATGGGGAAGTGGTAATTCCCCAGAGCAAAAGATGCTAACATCCGAGATGAAGGGTAGAAGTGGCATCCCTAATAGCCGTCCATTGAAATGGCAGCAGTCACTGATTGGCAGCCCCCTCTCTGCCCCTCTCTCTTTCATAACTCTACAAACCATCTACCCACTCTCTGCTTCCCAAACCAGGCATCTTTAATAACCTTGCAGAAGTCTTTTATTTGGCAGTGCTCAGCTTCCCGTCCCCTCTGCTCAAATCAATAGGAAAAAATAAAGATAATCTACATTAATTTGGTTGCAGTTGTTTTAACATCCCCTGAAACCTTGAAGTTCAGCAGTACTGGGCCAGCTTGAAGAAAACCTTTCTGACAGGAAAGTGAGTTTCAAAAAAAGAATGTTCCCCAGTTTGCTAGGCTTATAAGCCTAGGGCAAGTTTAATTAAACTCAATGGAGCATTTTAAAGTGAAGAAAAAATTAGGACAGCAAGAAAAACGTGTTGATTGTTTCCTAATTATGCTGTGGACTTTCTCTCTAATGCATCCCCCCTCCTTTCTCTCCCTAAATAAAATAACTGGCACGTTAAGTTTGCACAGAGAAGATTACATCTCAACCAAGCATTCTTCATAGGTCCAGTCCACGGCACCCCACACCACTACAGGGCCTGTGTTTTGGAGACTTTCATGCCTTCAATAGAGACATTTAACCACATTTCTAAAAAGAGAAAAATTCAAGGAACTCATTAGATTCCATCCGTTCCCAACCACTTTATTAAGAAGTTCTCTTCCAGCATGGATTCCAGTACCATAAAAGATTGCAGTCAACTGGCCACTCTGTTTTTAAGCACTTGGTTAAGGTTAATTTACTTCCCTATTCTTATTTATAAGAGACATACATTAACATAGACTAATCATCTGAATAAGATAGCCACACTGCTGACATAATCACATTAAAAGCAAAGAAAGACCAGCACTTACGTTCCATTTTTTTCAAAGATAATGGCTCACTATGAATCAGGCATGTATGTGTGTAGTCTTGTTATGAGGAAGTGGATGACTGACATTAAGATTTGAGAAATACGGTTATGGTTCTTGGGGACTCCAAGGGACCTGGTTGGCTGGAACATGTGGTGACAACTATAGCTGCCAAAGACTTGTAGCAGGTCACTGAGGAGATGACCATTGGACTGGACATGAAGAAAAAGGATAACTCAATGTATAAGTCTCAAGACAGAGATTCTCTAAATCATCAGCCCATTAATTAAAATTCAACATGTCTCAATATGAAAGGTGTTACAAAATTCCATTAAAAGAAATAGTGATGTTTAACATTTAAGTAACATTTGTTGTGTACCAGATACTGCTTACTGCCTTATGATATAATGTGTACATATTAACAGTAGATATATATTAGTATAATATATACTAATTTTATCACCTCAAATTCCTATAAGGCACAGACAAGTTTATGATAAGCTTAGGTTACTCTGCTAAGTTTGCATGTAGAAGGCTGTTAACTAAATACCATCTAGCAGAGAACACAGGGAAGTAACAAGAAACTCAGTAGTTGGGGTATCTTGAATTTGAAGAACACTGAAGCAATTGTGAAAAGACTCCTGCGGAGTATGAGATGCAGGCTGGTCCCTACATTAGCCTTGTGCAGATTCTCAAAGAACTGAGATCATCAGCAGTTTCCCACTGTCCTTCTTCTATCCAGTCCATGTATCATTCTACATGTGAGCACTGAGCACAGCCAGGCAACTCAACACAAATTAAAACCTTAAATATGCCTATGGTAGCTTCTTCTGGAATCAGCAAAGAATAACAATAAAAGAATTGTTCTGAGAGCAGATGGGAACCCCAGGTTTCCCACAAACAGTTCTGTGAGTGTGGCCAAGAGTCATGGCTTCTCTGGGGCTTCAGAATTTTTACTTGTCAAACATGGGTATAAGATCAAAAGATACCTACATCCATTTTAATGCTAAAGTTACTCACTGCAGAGCAATGGAGCATCATGCACACCAGAGCCAAAAATATTAATTAATTCAACATTTAACAGATTTGATGCTTCAAATGGATGGTCCCTGACAGGGAGAAAGCCAATTCTCAAGCTGATATTTGATGTCTTGAGAACTTTGCTTCCTTCTTTCCACCTTTTTTTGTCTTACTCTTGAAATGATTATGAGCTTTTCTTTGATTTCTTAAATGGGAACTCCCTTTAGATCTCAACACATTTTTAAGACTACTTTTTCAACCGTTAGCTAGAAATTTATTCTCTGCTTATCCTCTAACTCTGTAATCTCCATCTTGGAAAAATTCATCCAAATTTCACAGCTTAGTCAAATGCTACTTTCCTTTAGGCCTTTCGAGATCTAATTAGAACTCTGAACAGAAGTGAATTTTCCTCTTCTGTTCTTTCCTTTGCTCTCTCATGCTAAAATGTAGCTTGCAATATCTTAGAGTTCAGGTTTCTCAACCTCAGTACTATAATATTTGGGGCAGGTAACCCATCCTTGTGGGTGGCCTAGCATCTGTGTTGTAGGTTGTTTAGCAGTACTTACGGCTTCTACCCTCTGGATGCCAGTAGTACCAACCCCACCGGTTGTAATTTCTCTGGGCTTTGCCATAAGTCCACTAAGTGCAAAACTGCACCCTGGTAAGAACAAGATATTTGTGTATCTATTTAAGCTTCTCTTCTCCACGGGACTCAGGACAGTACGTGCTAGCATAAATATTTGTAGAAAGAATGAATTAATAAATCATTGTTAAATAATCATTTGTATAATGAATGGATTTCTGTCAAATCATTACAATTCAGCTATCTATTCTATTAAGTCCTGAGTTAAAAGAAGAGGCAAACATTTGTGGTGGTTGGCTGGAAAGACTGCAGGCAGGGCTGATATTTACCTAAACTTCCTCTCCAACTTGCACTTTGTGTGAACTTCATGCTAAGGAATAAGCAGCTTGGACTTGTCATGTGGTTTCGCTTTAGATTCTTACTAACATTGGTCTCATATGGTTGCCTGAGTAGTAGAAGGAAGTCGGCCTTGTCTTCATGAGGCGGTTTCCTTATGTTTATGATGCTAACTAACCAAGGCTGAGAGCAACACCAGGGAATAATAGGAGGGGAGGGACAAAGGGGAAAAGACTTAGGAATCAGTAATTGAGAAGACCAGGCCTGGAGTAATTGTTCTTGCTGAAGCAAATTCATCTGTTTCCTTGTAGGTTATACCTTTAAGATAAGGTAAGGTATTTAAAATAGTGCTTGTTTCAGGTTGAGCAGACTTTATGGCCTGAAAGTAATATACTGTTTATCCAGGCTTGGTGATGCATGCCTATAATCCCAGCACTTGGGAGGCTGAGGCAGGAGTATCACAGTGAGCATAAGATCTGCCTGAAATACATACCAAGACCCTGTCTTAAAACAAACAAACCAAATGCATAAGGGTACTCCATGGAAAGGGACAGAGTATAACTGACCAATGCCTGTGATACTCTTTCATGGTCAAGGTCTGTAAGACTGGCCCATACTTCACCAAGAAGGTAAAGTTCTCTCCCAGAGACCTAACCAAGTCTCAGGCACCTGCCAGGGCCAGCAACCAGGACCAAGAATAGAGCAAGGATGCAGAGAAAAATCTAACAGGTTGTATGTCTGTATCTCTTGTGGGATTTCAATTAAAAACAAAATGCCAGCTTGTTGAGTCAGCTGTTGTTTTAGATTATTCTCCCCTCTTCTATTACCAAAGATAATTGAGAACTGACTTAGTATTCTTTGCAGCAAGATTAATGCCTGTTCTACACTCAATGCCTCTTTTCCTTTGAGCTTCAAGCTCAGTCACTATTAGTTTCTTCCACTTCCATTCTTTCAAGAATTTTATAGACATCAAATGGGCATCATTCCACAAATGCACACCTAGGTCTTCTGTATCTGTATCAATGGTACAACAAGAAGAACAATACAGCTTCAGTAATAATTATGACTCCCATCGAAAGAAGTTAAAGTTTCAGAGGGTTTGTGATACGCAAAACATTTAATAGATTAATACTTCTCAGGTGATGTTGTAAGTCACTATTATCTTTCTGCAGTTAAATGCTTAAATAGTTTGATAAATGTCTGATATAGTGCAGCTGACGATTGGCTAGATCTAGGATTTGAGTCTAAGTAATTTGGTTTTAGGAACTGCTCATAACAAGGCATTCCCTTTTCTTCGTAATTTGTGAAATGGCACTTTTGCTAAGCAGTTATTCTAGTGAAAGAAAAAAATCACAGAGGCTACACAGCTCTATGACAGTACACATGGCTCATCCAGAGGCCTCCCAAAGGTGACCCTCTTCTTCCCGTAATGTCAAAGAGTGTTCCTGCATATAGTAGCAGACATCCTACAAATGCTTCATAACTCATCCATGGTGCTACGTTAGAGTGCATGGGTTAAATCTTCGAGATTTTGTAATGCAAGATAACTTGCGGACAAACATTTTTGGTCATGTCTTAATTTTTGTTTCATTGCAGGTACTTGTGTTAATTTTGCAAAAGAGAACAATAAATTCTGTGGGTGTTTTTAGGCTGACTGATTTCTGGAAAAGGAAAAAGAGATCCTCAAAGAATTACAGTCTCAGCTGAGCAGATGGCTAGGGGTAGCAGTTCTCATAAACCATGCTTGTCTCAAGTCTGACCTCTGTCACAGTCTTGGAATCAAAGTCTGTGGTGCCCTTTTTTGGTTCCTACTTTGAATCTGGCCCAGGTCAATAGCCAGTAAAAGGAAATTGTGCTGAATTATCACAAATTTTATTTGTGCTGACTTGTTGGAAATAAGGCAAGACAGATGACTTGCAGTATCTGCACACTTGATTACCCCCTTCCCCAATTTTTCCGAGGCTTCATTTCGGATCTCTTCGCTACAGCATTTTAGCTCTAACTTTGGGCATTGAATCATGCTCCAGTGTCCCATCAAGCATCTCGGTAATGTGATAAATCCATCCAAAGTCTTTCTATGCCATCCTGCACGGGACAAATGCAGTAACACGTCAGGCTCAGAATGATACCCGCATTAGGCAGACACGCCCTCTGCTGACATCAGGTGTTTCTGCTTTATCTGAAAATAATTCACTGAATAGATAATTGGTGAATCCCCAGTGGGAACAAAACTTGATTCTGTCTGAGCATAGGTTACCAAGTGTACTACCATAAAATAATTGATTTTGTGATATATTAAGTGGGGACAGACTCAAGACTACTGAACTTTTCACTTAGGGCCTCGGGCTGCAGTTGAACTAGGCTCCCAAAGGTGAAGAACCCATGCATGACTCGGGCAGGGCATCACACTCCAACAGCCAATTTAACTTTCATTTTCTCTATTAATCTAATATGTTCTACCTTTCACCAAGACGTGATGTGCAGGGAGTTTCATTAAAATGGTTGAGTTGTTATTGGAGATAATCACCAAAGGAATGTGTCGCCAAAGTCGGGAAAATCTGAATCATTTTTTATGCTGTTGTTTTATGGAAGAGGTTTCAGATGCTGATAGGAAAGTTACTTTAGCTACAGGGCAAATTTCATGTCGTTTTTAGAAACTTCTTTTAATCCTATAATAACAAAAAATTAAATCAGTGCTGACATTTTTTGTTGCCAGAAGAAGGTAGTAAAAGGGTAAAGAAATAATTGTTAGTTCTGAGAATATAATTAGCAACTTTAATGCTTTAATCTAAAAAATGCATATTTTGAGCCTGGGTGAATGATTAAAGAAAAGATATTGAAAGTCTTTGAAATCTCTGTGCTTGTTTTTAATTGTGAGTTATGATCACTATAATTAGCTCATTTAGTGCATTTATAATGTAAACAAATATGAATTTCTACAAGTTCAGGGACATTTCAGGGCAAATAAGTTTGACATTCTGAACTCCAGCTTGCTTTATGAAGCCTTTCACCAAATATCTGGTAGATTTTTTCTTTGATGTGTTGAGGGGGGAGATGCAGTTAGAGAAACCAGGATCCACCCCTGGCAGACTGTGTCAGGGTTGAGGTGTGTTTGAAGATTTGCAGCAAAGGGTGGTAAGAATCCTCACACAAGCAGCCGCCGTCACGCCTCCTCCTGCCTAGCGGGGAAGGCTTGACTGTCCATCCGTGACCCTCGGTCAGAGCCCAGGTCAGTGTGAGGGAGGAGCCCTGGAGGAAGTGTCTGGTTTCAGAAGAACTGGTGCTGAGTCTGTGAATACAGAACCTGACTACCCTGCTCTCTGCCTTGACAAACCATGAAACCTCATTACTATGCACTAGAAAAGGGAAAAGGGGGAAAAACCCAGAGGGATCTGGGAAATGAACTTTTTGGGGGTCTTATTTCCCTCAGAGGGGCACATTAAAATTCTCTCTTTCATTCATTAATGTGAATACAAGCTGCCTGAGAAAATAGCTGATGGGACCTCCCTTAATGAATAGTGGGGCTTTTCTATGCTCTGGAGGCTTAAAATTGGGTTTCATACCACTGAGAATTTCTCTCTTTGCCTTTTCCTCCTCTCTTCCTAACACTGAATGTTTGGTTATAGTTGCAGGACTCACCTGCTGCATTCACTTCTAATTGCTCTATTAGACTGGGCCACCCACAGGTAAGTGGGAAGGGCTGGCATGAGAGGTTTCAGAAGTTTTCCAACAGTATTTGAAAGTTTCTACTCTCGTCAATCTCATGTGATCAAACTTGGTCTTGTGAAGTTCCTCTGACTGCTTGGTTTCGGATAAGTTAGACATGAATATAAAAAATCTTTGCTCTTGCTTTCAAGAGAAAAGAGACAGGGCTTTTACTTTGGTTTGAAATCAAATTAACCCTGTCTCCTTTTCTTGACATGTCACAGTTTTGCTTCTTTTAGGATTCTGGTCTCAACTTAAGTCTTTTTGCCGTGTGCCTCAGCTTTTGTGCACAGCCTCCTTATTCCATGGCACACATGAAATTCTCCAACACTTATTGCCTGTACCATCCACTGAAGCTCTTTTCATGGGTCACTTTATTTTTTCAGTTGTTATGGTTTAGATCTAAAATGATGTCCCAAATTCTCTTGGTTTTGGAAGGGTCATAGGCATGCTATACTCATCAGTGGATAGGTGTTTTGATTAGTTCAAGCTGCAGAATGTGCTGCTGGCAGGTGAGGCCTAGTTAGAGGCAGACATGGGAGCTGGAGCTGGAAGTTGCAGATGTTGGATATTTTGTCACAGCTACAAAAATGTGATTAAGACACCTGTTGTCTTCCTAGATCCATTTCTGAGTTTTCTGAGGAAATGTACAGCATTTTCTCTCTGTTTATGTCTCCAAGGCTCAGTGAATAGTAGATATTCAATTACCTTTTTGGGAACATGCTGATCAGTGATATGTGGCCCTGTCTACCCCAATATGCTCTTTATGCATCCCAAGGGAAATGAGGGTCACCAGTGTGACCCTTTATAGCAATATACCAACTTGACAGAATTAAGAAAAACAGAATAGTAAAGCACAATTCTGGGTATATCTGTGGGGCTTTTCTAGATATGACTTACAGGTAGACCAGCAAGCTGAGGAAGGAAGCCCCGCCTTCATTACAGGTGGTGCTATCCATTGGGCTTGTAACTTGGATAGAATGAAAGGAAAAGACAAAGAAGTCAGCCTACATTTGAAATGCTCCATTCAAAGAGGTGGCTCTTTTGTTAATGCTTTGGCCTATGGATATTAGACTTCAGTTTCTTTATCCTTTTGATGTAGATTTGTACCAGTGGCTTTCCAGGGAGCTTCCAGGTCTTCAGTCTCAGATTGTTGCTGCAGCCCCAAACCTTCTTGTTCTGCAGCCTCCAGTTTCTTGGCCTGAGAAGCTACTGAGTCCCATCACTCTCCACAGAACTTGCCTACTAAAATCACCTGCAGAATATACAGATATAGATAGATGATAGAATGAGAGAGCACGATGTTGATATATTGATATATTGGTTCTATTCCTCTAGAAAACCCTAACCAGTACAATCATGATTCTCAACCATAATTCCGAAGACTAAACGACATTCGTTTAAGATTGGCAGAGAATATGACCAATGGAAAGAGCTCTACTAATCCAGAGAATTTGTGATAAGAAGAAAGACACTGAGATCTATTTGCCCAGGAGATTCGAGAATGAGGTAGCAATATTGCTGCAAGTTTCAAAGCAGCCTGCAGATCAGCCTCAAACAGATGTGCCCATCCTCAAGCTGGGAACACAGAGACACTCAGCAGTTGATGGTCACACCATTCCACACTAGTTGAGAAATAGAAGAGATTTTTCTCACAGGGATTAGGAAGCCTACTTTCAAGGATATTGAATTGTGGTATTTTGTTGTTGTTGGTGGTGGTGGTGGCATTTCCTCTGAAGAATTCTTTTAACATGTGGTATTTAATTTACTTTTTATTGGACCTCATATAGTTTAAACACATACAAATAAAAAAACTCAGCATATCATATTATTTAGCACAAGATTAATTAGCAAAGTAGATACAGAGAGAGGTAGAATGGTATTCAGGGTCAGAAAAGGAGGAGGCAAGTAGTAAATACTTAAGAGCAATGATACAAATAGCTAAGGTTCCAGAAACAACCCTGGAGCATGCACAATTCATTTGTTTAATATTTATTTAGTGCCTACTATGCCAGGTATTATACACTAGACACAGTTTCATACATTCATTGTTTAACATTGTAACCCTGCTGTATATATTATAAATCAATGAAATTTATAGTCTCATAGACTACCCAGTATATTGGGCCATTTAAAAATTCTGTGGCATATTTATAATCATGATATTCTGGACTTCACACTACTGAAAGTGTTCCACTTTGTCAGTAATTGTCTACCAATTTGGCAGCAGGCTTTTAAAAGCCAGATAAGTTTTCTCAGCATGAACCAAGGAGAACTGGGTGATGGTAACACCAACAATTTGTGTGTGTGTGTGTGTGTGTGTGTGTGTGTAAATTTAACTGTTAAAATTCTACCCTGAGCACTGTGTTTCCAATTTTGTACTGTAAGGAAATACTGGGCTGGTTGAAATTTAGCACATGTGGCATCAGGAGTTAACATTGTACAGCCAAAGTGAGCAAACTAATAAAGGAAAGGAGGTGCTTCCTCTGTAGGATCAGATGTGCTACTTGTTATTTGGTTCTGCTGCTGAAGGAGAAAAATAAGTCTTGGATATTACAGCTGTCACTGTGACATCTGTTGTTTCAGGATCCGTGACTGCTTCAGTCACCACCTGACCCAGATCATCACCATAACATTCTGTCCACTATTAAACTGTGAAAGGCCCTTGCCCTCCAGGTGGTACTTCAAGGTTGACATACCAAGGTGTTTGTCTCCATCCCCCTGACTGCCTCTCAACTGAAAAATACAGCCTCACTTTGTGCAGAATTGATGGCAAACCAAGTCTCCAGGGTTCAAGGGGAGCAGTGGAGAGCAAGAGTTCTTGAGGCATAGCCCTGTTCTGCTTTTAATCACTTGTCACAAGTGCTGGAGGACCTCGGAGCATTCGGAGGTGTCACTTTCTGCTCTTTGTTGGTCATGGCTGTCCCCTTCCTTTGGAAAGAAAACTCTAGCTATTAAAACAACCACAGTGGTACATGCACAAATTCCTACTTGCAAAACAGGTGGGTAAAGGTTTATTAGTCCTTCTCAAGCCACAAAAATATTTTACTTTTAGAAAGGTCCTCTTAAAGATTTCCACCTCTGACTGTATGTGTTTGGTTCAGATCATTAGTGGTATTAGACAGTGGTTACTGATAATTTAGAAGCGAAGTTGTCACGTGATGAAGTAAGTGACTATCACCTGAGTCAGGCCCTCTTATACATTTACAGGAATGTAATGAATATGTAGGGTATGTGTGTGCTATAAACAGCTTCTCTTCCAGGGACTTACTCACTTGTTTGTTCATTGATCCATTCCTTCATTTAGAATCTATTTACAGTGATTATAATGTATTCCCTATGCTAGGAACTAAGGAGCAAAAGATGAGAGTAGAGACTGACTATTCTCTCATGGAGGTGAGCTTGACAAGAAAAGGCCAGTGCTCCTAACTACATCTGCGCCACAAGCGTAGCACAGATATTTCTCCTCTAATTGAAATATACACAGTACATGCCCACTTCCGGCCACCTAGCCACTTGAGAGCAAGAAGCAGTTTACTTGCATTATATCACAAAGTACCAGATGATCTAACTCACAGAAGAACAGAGGAGACACGAGCTGCTCCTTGTCTGCTGTCCCTCAATCTACTTTTTCTTTTCATTTCTGTATAATTTACTGCAATAAGCTAGCTTAGCTCTTAGAGTAGTTCAACATGGGATGTTATCCAAGTCCCCTAATGTTTTTAACTTTGATTTTCTCACATGTAAAATTCTTTTAGATGATATGTAATTTTACATATTACATATATATATATATATATAAATAATTTTGCTGTGAGTGTAAAACTGGTAATATATGTGTGTGTGTGTGTGTATATATATATATATATATATATAACCAGTTTTACACTCACAACAAAATTAAGAGAAAGGTACCCAGACACAGACTTCATATAGCCCCTTTCCCCATCCATGTGTGGTCTCCCCTTATTTTTAACATTGCCCAGTAGAGAGGCACATTTATTAGAGTTGATAAACCTCCATTGACACATCATTATCACCCCAAGTCCGTAGCTCGTATTGCCCATTCTATGGATTTGGACAAATGTATGACATGTATCCACCATTATGAAGTTGTTTCATATAGTTGTTTCACTCTAAAACTCTTTCCTGCTCTATATATTCTTCTTCCCTTTCCCACTAACCCCTGGAAATCACTAATCTTATAGTATCTTCATATAGGCTTTTTCAGAATGCTCTACCATGGGAAGCATGTGGTACACAGCTTTTTAGATTGACTTCTTTCATTTAGTAGTATGCCTTTCTGTTTCCTTTACATCTTTTCATGTTAAGATCTTTTCCTATGACAGGAAAATTGTAATATTCTCTTTCAATTCCTTTTTAATTCACTGTCTTCAAAGTGCCCCAGGGCATTTGCCTTGACACCACCTTGGCATTATGGGTCAGAAAGCAGGATAGAAGGAGTACAGGGTCCAGGCTGCCCAAGCAGTTTGAGAGCCCTGAGCTCCCTGCTCACCTGGAGAGCCCAGGAGTGTGTGTCCGGACAGATACATTACCTGGACCTGCACTATTTATTCAGCCCAGAAAGCTGCAGTAATCTTGGCAAGAGAAAAGGCAGAAGACTGCATTTGATGGCATTGCTTTACAGATCTGGATTTGCCAGGTCTCTCTCTTTTTCCCTTTGCCTAGTTGATAGCAGTGTCTTCAAATTTAGGTAGTTGCTACCAAGTGAGGGTTGGCATCTTGTACAATGGTCTAAATGGCATGTTTAAATGACAGGGAGGAAGAAGGCACTGAAAAGTAAAAGTCAGCTTTTATGTTTTCTGTAAAATAAAAATTAGTCTAAGATTTAATTAACTAATAAGTAGCAATAATTATACAGCAACTAAAAAAAGAAAATTCAGAATAACATTTTTTAAAAATACAGGCACCTAAAAGTCTGTGAACACTTTTCCCACCGAATCTAAGTTTTTGACCTCTGCTTTGGTTGTTTTTGGCTCCTTCTTTGCATGAACATTCCCTTGCAAACAGTTAATATTCAGAGGCCTTTACTGAGTAGATCAAGTGTTGTGGGAATTTGATCTCCAAAGGCCCTCTTCAGAAGAGTGGACGTCTGAAACGGCAAGGCTAGGAGCGTAAGTTGAGTTCTGTGTGTGGTAGGTTAGGATATTTTAGATTTCTTTTTTTCCTGAGAGCAGAAATCTGGAAAAGAGCTGCTCTCAATTCCATTTGCTCACTGGCTGGCTGGTCCTACCCATCATAGTTTGTTCTTTGGGCCTTTCAGATATTTAACTATAAAACCGGGAGGACATTCATTTATACTGGTAAATTATAAAGACTGTTTCATAGACAATAAAAATTCTTTTCTAGAAAACTAATTACAGAATTTTTTTTTATGATTTTCTGATTGGGATGGGGTGGGGTGAGAGGAAGAAACATATGTTGGGGAATTTAATATTATTTTTTAAAGTTTGTACTTAAAAGCTACACACAGAGTTCTTGATTATCTCAAGGTGAAGACAGGGTCAGGTTACTCACAGTGACAGCCTGTCAAAATGAACATGTTGCAGGACCACGGAGCACCAGGGAGCCCAAGGACTCATTCCATCGCCTTGAAGTTACCCTGAGGGATGGAGACAGAACCAAGGCAAGGTGGAAACTGGGACCAAGACTCAATAAAATCCCAGGGACAGCTGCGGATGCCCCCCACCCCCGTTGTAGAAACCCCTCTTCTCTAGGGTGATTTGCATATGCAGACTGACACTTCTACAAATGCTCACAGACCTCTTAAAAGAAGAGGACTTTGTGTTCTTCTAGTAAGCATTGGAAAGTATCAGGTTCATCTCACTGGAGACCACAAGGGTCTGTTGTTACATGATATGTTCCTGGGTTTACTCAGATCTTACAGGACATAAGAGGTTTTAAAGCGCATGCCATTGAAGGAATATAGTAGTGTTGATGTATGCCAAAGCTAATAAAAGGAAGGAAATCAGTTAAACTCCTTAAAGAATTAGAAATTTTGAGTGTCTAGGGCTGTACCACCTAATACGTTAACCACAGTGACAGGTAAGGCCCTGAAATGTGGCTGGCCCTAACTGAAATGTGCTGTCCAGCACTATAAAACGCAAAACAGATTTTGAAGAATTCATGTAAAAGAGACAAACATCTTATTAGTAAAATTTCATGCCAATTATGTCTTAAAATATTAATATTTTGGATGTGTTGGGTTAAATATTCTATTGTTAAATTATTTTCATTGGTATCTTTTTCTATTGTTTAATTTATCTGCTAGAAAACAAAATTACATAGGAGTTATGTGGCTTACATTTGTGGTGCATGTTATATTTCTATTGCCTTCTAGTAGCTTAGAAGATATTTGCAGGCAGAAAACCTATACATCTGAAAGTGGGAGAAGAAAAGAGAAATATTTGTGTGAAGGATTTAAAATATATTTCTAAAATTAATTGGAACAATGTTATACACAACTTACTGCATAGTTCTGGTTATGCCATAGGTCAAGTAGCACATCTTAAATCCTAATAATATTTTTCAACACAATCTCATTTACTATCATGACTTGGGGTAGGAATATCATGTACCTATACCATGGAGGAGAAGTGAAGGAATATAAAGGAAGAGTTAACACTGAGGAACAGAGACAATTCACTCAATATGTAAAAGTACTTTTCAGCACCTCCTACAATTAGAGAAATTCAGAACAATTAAAGGATTTGGAAATCCCTAGGGATTCACTTTAAGAAAGCCTAGTGTTTAAAAAAAAAAAAAGACCCTCAAGAGAGTCAAAAAAATACACTGCTTTAATGGAATTTTGCTGCATTCTAGGTAATTTACAACGCGCTCAACTTTTTTCTCCATTTTCTCCAGAGGAGTTCTGTAAGACTTGAGTCTCTAAAGGAAATACAAACTATATTTCTGTTTGAAGCCGCCTAAAGACACCCCCTGCTTTAACCGCTCACGACACGAAGGGCACCTTCTCTGAAGACTGTCCTGTATCACTCTGTCACTCTGTCCTCTTTGCCCATTGCTGCTGAGATGTCTTTGGGTCCCAGTGTAATTATCTCCCTCATGGAGGAGGCTCTGGATGCATTTATTTGCCCCTTCCCCAAGACTGGAGAATGTATTCCATAGTCAGGCGAAGTGGGTAATTAAAACAGTCTAATCTGCATTTTCTTGTGAGCACAGGTTGCCTCTCCTCCCCCTCAGCCCCAGGGGTGGGAGGCTGCGGCTCTCAACCCACGGCCAAGAGCTCTGATTGGCTGGTGGACAGTTGGGACAGGTGAAATAATCTAATCTGGAATATTGCTCTCCTCACCTTTTTTAATAAACATTTTGCCTCACCACAGACCTTAATATAACAGCAGTAAAGGCGGGAGAGGAAATTGGAAACATGGCCAGGAGTGTGCCTTACGGTTCATAACAGCCCCGAATTGTAACTGTTTATTAAAACTAACACCCTTTTGTGAGGTTGTGGATCAAAATATCCAGTGATTTCTCTTCTTTGATATTCCTTTTATTTCTTTTTTTTTATTTTATAGCTCTGAGTTTGTTTCGGTTTTAGGGTTTAATTAAATTTCTAAAATTGTTTCTGATTGAAACATTGAGCTGAAAAAGCTACGTGCTCACACTTTGGCCCCTTCGAAACTTTCCATCGTTTATTTCCATCTGTAGGCAGCGTATGAAGGGACTGTCTCTCAGGCAACAGGGACACGGAAGAGTTAAGGCAGGTGAAGGAAGGGAGGAGTGAGGTGACCAGAGAACTGCCTCACAAAATACAATTAGGGGCCTTTCTCAAGCCTGGGGCTTTTGGGTGCTGGCGGGGAGAGAGGACCAAGCACAATGTTCTCCTTGTCCACCTACCTCCCTTTTGTTTCAGCAGCACTTTGGCTCCCACACATGCAAAAGTTTGAATTTCCTGTTGGCTCTGAGGTGAGATTTATAACATTTATTAAGGTTGCTATTCATTGTGAGTTTACTGGGCAATAAGCCTAAGAGCTTTTCGGGGTTTAATTGCTTGTGTTTATGAGGGGTTGCAAAGCTCCCACCAGGTCACTGTCAGCCAGGTTGGCCAAATGTGGACTCCTTGGTGTGTCCAGGGAGCATGTCCTCATCCAAAGGGAGGGTAGGTGAAGACTGAGGGCTAGAGAGCAAGGCACTTACCTCCAGGTCGGAGATCGGGGTGCCGCTGTGGGCCGTTTCTCTCCTGCTCGCCTTTCTCATTCTGCCTATGGTTGTAACCACATTTGCATTTTCCATTTTCCCCAGGAAGAAAGGAGAGATGGTCTGAAATAATAGGTGACAGTGGTGGGGGCAGAGGTGGAGGCAGGAACAGAGGTAAACTCATGCTCCAGACATAGTCTGAAGAAACATTTTTACATAACCTTAACCGGTACCCTATAAAACAGATTATTTTCCTAATTTAACAAAGGAGAAAGTGGAGAATTTGAGAAATTAAATTAAATTAAATTATCTAATTTCTCAAAGTCTTGCAAATGCAAGAAATGGAACTTAAACTCCCTTGTAGGGTGACTCCAGCCTGGTTCTCCCCAGTGTGCTGACTCCTGCCTCTGTGGCTCCTGGAAACTCCCTTAACTTATATAGCTGGTTCACTTGGGCCAACAGGACCATAGAAAGCACAGGGTTAAACTTTGGTTTTTAAGATCGTGGGGTTCCCTTGTCACAAGAAGTTGCTTTCCCACAGTGGTCTTGTGACTTTTCAAACAAGGAAGACTTCCAATTCGGGTCTGAGCAAGAGCAGGGTAAAGCTAACTGAATAACACTGGATTAACAAGATTCAGGGTGTGCTTCCCTGCACTGTGACATCTTGGCATGAATAGGATAAACTAAAGGACTTTGAGAAGTTGTTAAGTGCAGGAAGAACTCTGTGCTCCTTCCCTGAAGCAGGTCGTAAGACTCTCAGGAGAGAAGTGCCGTGCCCACTCCCAGAGGAAAGGAGCAACCTGATCGCCAAAGACTGAAGAACAGGAGAAGTCACAAAGAATGGGCTTTGCTAAGTTTCCGCGAGTTTTCTAGGTCTAGCTCATCCCCCTACCCTTCCCTGTTCTGTGATGACTCTGTCTTCTTGTATTGCTACCCACTCTTCATTAACTCTACTATGGAAATATCCAGCTATAGTTGTTTTGTCAGGTCTTCATTTCCTTATGAAGTCTCCCATGTCATAGAAATCTTTTCTCTTGCTAACCTGTCTTTTGTTATAGGGGATCTAGCCAAGAACCCAGAACAGAAGGAAGAGATAGTTTTCTTTTCCCATAGAGCCAGATAAGAAGAAGGAACATCTCACAGGCTCTGAGAGTGGCAGTTACTGAATCCACTCTGTAATCTGATGGCAGAATTGGGAGAAAAGAGAAACTACAAACTAGTTCTTTTCTTCCTTCATTCATTTATTCAACAAATATTTGGGCTATGGGCCTGCGCACTACAGGCCAGGCACCGAGCTAGCCTTCGGGAAGCTGGCTACTTCAGCACTCATTCCCACCCACTGTGCTAAGGTGGCAGGATGCTGCTCATGCTCTGTGTCATCCAAGCTTTCTCAAGATTCCCCAACGTCTGGCACAGTGACAAATTTCCCAGACCACTTTATAAGAGATTGTCTTACCATTAAAAAAAAACAAAACAAAAAACCGAAAAACAAAACTGAAAACAAAGAAAGAGGCAGAAACTAAAAGAGCTATTAGGCAGGCAGGATACTTTTCATATGCAATAAATAAATCAAAAATAGCTATGTATATCAATCAACCAGTCTGGTCCAAATGGTCCTCAGAAGTTTACCACTGCTTCTAACAGGCAGGCAGCCTATTGACACAGAGAAATAAGCAGTTGAGCCATCATTGTTGGAAATGTATTGTTCAGGACATTTGCTAATTTATAGATGAAGCAGTCGAGGTAGAATCAGACTCAGCTCAAGAATAAATTGGAATATTTTGGTGCATTTCTCTTAAAAAAAAAGAGCACTTTAAAGCCTATGTATTAAAATGACAAAGTCTTAAAGAGGGGTCTCTTTTTTTACTAAACAAAAGATATGCAAATTGCAATTCAAGATTTATATTATGATAAAAACTGAAATACAAAAGAATCATTATCCTGCAAAATGTAAAAGTACATTCTTCGTGAGTCTCTAATGATATAATGGGATGTTGATGTAGTAAGAGGTGTCAGCAGGGAGACAATGACCTTAAAATTTTAAGTCAGAAACATTAGAATTGAACAGTAAGTATCTGCCTACCCACCTAACTACCCATCTATCTATTGAATACTGCATTTTTGAAAACGAAGAACCATCTATTTTTATCATTTAATGTTGTAACCATAATAAGACATGGCAGGAGTGGGATAGGGGGAGAGTTGGGGAATTAATTTTCATATAACCATTCAACCCTTGAAATTAAATAAAGATTTACCTTGAATTTTAGGCTTATAAGCCTATTTCTTATAAAACTTAGTGGTGTGTTTGAGGCTTAGAGACCACTGTTGGCTTAGCAGCCTAGCCAGTGCCTAACAAACATCAAGAGTCAGGGACTCCAAAGCTCCCTGAATAAAGAAGACTTGCAGTAAGTTTGCAGTGACTCCCAGCTTTTAAGAAGATTGGGGCAATTTCCAGCTAGTCTTTGTGTGTCACTGAAGGAGAGCAGGTCAAGTCAGACACTATTAGAACACAATAAATGTATTCCATCAAATCACAGAGAAACGGCAGCACACTGATATTTACATTTGAGGCCATTCCACTGGGTTATGCTAAAAAAACAAAAGGCATGAATGTGTGTGTGCATGTGTGCATGTGCATGCATGTGTGTGTGTATGTGTGTCTGTGTGTTTTCAGTGGAGACACAGTTTAAGTAATCAAGTGATATGCCACATGTGAAGCAGATGTACAGGCCTGTTCCACAGCAAACAGAACAGAATGCCTGCTTTCTGTTTATTTGGCAGGAATTTATATACTTGCTTCACTATTTCATCTTAATGTAAACAAAGGACTTTGGTCTCAGCCACCACTGATTTCAGGTCAACAGCTCTGTCTTATTTCTGAGAGGTAGCAGAATTGTGACACTGTGAAAATCAGACGGCTGCACAGTGTGGAAGTATCTTGGATGCTTATTTATTAGTTTAGTGAGCCAACCCCTCATTTCCTTATGTTTGAGTATACAATTGATTGCCCTGAAAGATGCAGACAGAAGGGTGGTATTTTCATGGAAATGTCAGGACCTGAGCAAAGCAACTCTCAGAACTTCAGGACAAAACCAAATAAGCCGGGGACTCCAAATGATGCCTGAAAAGGTACTCTCAGACTAATTCCTGCTAATTTTCTAGTTCAGAAAGTTGCTGAGGGTCTCCAGTCTGGGTGAGCTCATGGTCTATGACTTTTGAGCCCATGTGATCCTCCTTTCTATTTCATCCTGACTTAATGCCATTAGTCTTCTTTCTCAGAAATCCGAGTTCATCTTCTAATCTACCTAGATGATATGTCGACAGCATTTCCCCTGATCAGGATTTTACCATTGATGTCTCTGCTTGTTAATCATTTTCACAAATGAGATTTATAGTTAGAAAAAAGGCTTAAATCAATTCTGACTGCCTCCAAATTTTCAGGATTTCAGGATGTGTGATGAACACAGAAACCATGGCCCCTTGAGAGGCTTTCCTAAGAAGATCATTCTCACCTTTATAAGTTGGCCTTCCATAGCTGGACTCCTCTCTGTGGGTTGTAGCTAGTCAACTGCTCTACGTTTTGTTTGGCAACCACCCCACAGGGGCTGACTGCCGAGGACCTCGAGCTATTTTTGATTTGAAATAGATTAGTGAGCTATCAATTCTCTCTGCCTTCATTTCCCATCTTTCCCTCTTTCTCTTCATCCTAGTCTTAAAATGAGTACCCTTAGGAAAGGTGTCAGCCTATTTCAATTAAGTGTTTATCTTTTAAGTTTCTCATCATGAGATAAATTATGACATTTTTATCAGCAAGGGCAAAAGAGAAAAATTGTGCCAGTCCAAACTAAATCACACCTTATTTTCTTCCTTTCTAATTTCTCTAATCTTCAACTGACTTCAAATAGCATCACTGTGATGTATCAGGCCTTGTGTAAGGCAAGGAGCTTTCACAAACATAATCATTTTTCTTCTCTTCCATCTTTCCTTCCTTGCTTCCTATTTCTTTCATGGGATTTATTTCCCCTATTTCCCCCCACGGACCACATAGATTTTCACATTCTCCCTGAGTGCCCTGGATTCTCTTCTACAGAATCTCTTTGGGGAATAAGGACAGAGATTGCATTCTCTGACTGTCTGTCCTTCCTGAAACCTTGCCTAGCCCATGAGGCTATTTCAGCTAAAAGTCAGCAATCACATTGTCTAGTCCTTGGCTCTGTGTCTAGGTGACGAGACTCAGTGTCTTTAATTTCACACTCACCCACCAACAGTCGATCTTAAGGCCCTGCAGTGTGCTTTTCTTTTTATGGCCTGCACCAGTCTAGAGCATACTTACATCATAATCTCCTTGGATAAATTTCCTAAATTAAACCTATATTCCTCATGATATATGAAGGCATTAGGACTTTCTAAGCTGTCACCCTTTTTGCTACTTAGATTCTAGGTTCTGAGACGTAATCCAGAAAGTCACTGGACTCTCACCTCTTGGAGTTACTCTGGGCAACTACCAGAGATACAGCCAACCTATACCCCAAGAATCTTTCATTCTTTCTGAGTACCATCTTACTTGGTTACTGTAGAACTTGCCACAGCTCCCAGATTTGGAGTCAGGGAAGAGAGGGAGTGGGTACTATGTTCCACATGTTCGACTCAATTCTGAATGTCTTATTTTCACCTTAGTGAGCTGGCCCACAACTGTGTGTTCTAAAGCCATTATACAATTTATTATGCTGATGAGGGCTAAATATTTTTATATGTATTAAATTTTCTTCCTTCTACACATAAAGATTTCTGTGTCTAGGACCTATGGTCATATATCTGAAGTGACAGAAATATTCTTTATTTCTGGACTAACATAGTATGGTAATCTGCACACACCCAAATCTCTTGTCATTGTGATTATACTTCTACCAGTGTTTAGGGGACTAGAGACTAGCAAGGAGTTTTATTCATAACAGAAAAGTAGCTGTCTGACAATACTGTAAGATACAAAAGTTTATAAGGGAGTATCAGAAGCATAGCCAGGATTCTTGACTCCTTTGTTAGCTAAAAAAAAAAGTAATTTATAAGTAATTTAACAAGTGGGAATAAAGTAACAACTGCTAATTCTGTGTGAGGGATTCCATGAGTCAAATCACATGCTCAGTAATATGTGGGGTGCTCACTGCCATTCTTATTTACAAAACATAGCTGCTGCATACACAGGACATCCTGCAATCCACCTCAGATACTCCTTGTTATAAAAGGCAATTCTTCCTTTCCAGGGGCTGAGGATACATCTAAAAGAGACTACTACAGATTTTTAGGGTAGAAAATACCAGGTATCTCTTGTGTAGACCATGAACACCAAAAGGGCTCCAAAGAGAGTGCAACTACTGAGACAGTCAAAGCAGAATGTGACCTGAGGTCAGAGCTGGCTTTGGGGATGGGAAGCCTGCACAGTCACATGGGAACACATGCTTTATTTAATTTTCAGCTCTTGTCATCTTGAAATTCTTAAAAATTTAATCTTTGAAGTTGGGTTTTATAAGTGAAGTCCAAAAGGACAATGAAGGTTGTGCATGAGTAAAGAGAGGAATAACATACCACGTGTACCCATCTGTCCTCACTTCCCTGTTCATACACCACATTCATTTTACCCAGTGAGCATGGCCTTTTGGTGGATGCACAAGCATGTGAGCTCAAGGAAGGCTGAAAGGAAGTACAAGGTAAATGCATTCCATCTAGGGCTGAGTTATTTGAAGAAGAAGGTGTAGGGTTGAGAAGCACTGGTCACTTCAAAAGGCCATGATTTTCATTCCAGCAGAATTTGCTTTCCTCACAGACCACAGAAGACATGGAGTTCTAGGAAATGCAAACAGTGGAGGAACTCATGTTACTTTCATGTATTAAACAACCACTAACGTTGGAAATGATGACATGGCAAGAAAGGAAATGACCAGGCAATCCACAGTCGCTTTTCCTTTGAGTCTTGCCTTATTGATTAGAAAGCTGAGAGTAGTGTGTTAATAGAATGTGTGTGTTAAACAGTGACTGTTGAGTCCATCTTGTGCAGCATTTCTAACCTTTTGGTCATGAAACACACACGCATGTACAAGTGACATAATACAGTTCTGTGATTTCCAGGATTTCATATGAACTAAAGGCTCTTATTTTACCTTTAAAACTAGTATCACAGAATGCTAAGATGTGTGATAAATCTCTTTTAATAATTAAAACTTCTAATTTTTCTGTACTTAGAATATTAAGTAATATTGAAATAATGTTAATAATATTAAAAAGAAAGTAAATGACAAGAGAGATCACAAGCAAAAAAGGAAAGAGCTTTGGCTTTGGTATATTTAATGACACTCACTTTCTGCATTTTTAACAAGAACATCTACATTTTGTTTTACTCTAGACCTGACAGATTATATAGCGCCTGCCCAAATCTTGATGGTACATGGAACTAAGAAAAGCCAAGAGCCGCCACTGAAAATGACACCTCTGTGAACTTAAATTAATTTCCTTGACTTAGTCTATGGGTATTGTTATGATTGGGATCTAAAATATAATCCCCAAAAGCTCATTATTTTGAAAGCTTGATTGCTTATGGACATTTCAGAAGTGAATGAATGCTCCAACTTCATCCAAGGTTAATCCACTGTTAGCATGTCTTGGGGATGACAGAAGCAAGAGAAAGGACCCAATCAAAGGGAGTGAGTCCAAAGAGTTGTCCTCTTGGAGATTTTCTCTGTTGCCCAGGCTCTTTCTCTTCCTCTTTTCTTCCTAACTGCCCTGGGCGAAGCAGTTTTCTTTGCCATGACTTCTACCACGTGTTCCTACCACTGGCCTAAAAGTGGTGGAGCTTTGGATTCAAAGCTCTGAAACTGAGCCAAAATAAATCTTTCCTCTTTAACATTATTTTTCTCAGATATTAGGTCACAGTGATGAAATGCTCACACAGACACCAAAATGAAAATGTGATTCCTCAAAAATATTTGATTAATACCATCACATACAAATTTTCTTCTACCAGTTCTAAGCATAGAAAGTTAAACCTTCCCCACATGTTTGTCAAGTGCTCCATTTGCTTCTCTTCTGATTACTCTATGCTCTTTAATTTACTATGTGCTTTACTTTTGAATCTTGGCTTGTAATTACTTTGTGGTAAAATATAGGATGAGGAAAATTTTTTTTTTCAAAATGCTAAATCTTTAAGACTTTAGGTGTCTGTTGAGTCATATTACAACTCCTGAGTCTTTATCTGTGGCTCTTTGCATACATTTCTTTTGACTTCTATCCTTGTCGATCTTCTCATTGTGCACACCCCTGCTGGGTGCAGCTATACCTCTGCGTGGGTTTTCAGATGTCAGGACTGACCGCAACCCCTTCAAGATCTCCTTTATACAGCTTGCCTCTTCGGCCTCCCTGTCTCATCCACGTCTTTTCCACCTGAAATAACCATTTTATTCGCCTATGGAGATTTATCAGTCTCACTCCACCACACAATGACAGCAAATCCACTAAACAACAACAACCAAAAAAAAAAAAATGTGCAAGGGCTTTTAACTATCATGCACTGTGCATATCTAGAGTGTAAAATGTTTATATCACTTTAATTGAATTGGTGACAGTTAATACCTAGTTAGTCTTTAATCTGTGCCAGCCACTGTTTTAAACTATATAGTCTCTCAACAATGTATTGGATAACTTAACTAGTACTTCCCATTAACAGATGAGAAAACTGAGGCACAGAGAATAACTTGTCCAATAGCTAACAAGTGGTAGAGGTGGAATTTCAGTGCAGCAATTCCTCTTTTAACATTTTTTAAGAAAGATACTGGAAAGTTTCACCATATCATACCTTAGTATGTCATAACACTGATAATTAACTCACTTATTAAAGCCCTGCTTCTATATTCCCAAGGGAAAAGGAAAAGCAGAACCTAACAACCTTCATATTAAGAATTACCTATCAGAAAAAACCATCCACTCTTTGCCCCCATGGTTTTGGCTTGTTCAGTGTTGTTTTGTTTTTTAATTTTGGACGACAGACTTCTTTGGGAAGTTCCATTTTACTTTGATTTTCCACCCGAGACGAGACGGGAGCGTGAAGAGCCTACATGCCTTTGCTGTCTCTCCCCCAGATGCTTAGCCTAGCTGTGTGACCACCAGCCTACATGACTGCATTGCAATCCACTTGGAACTTCCTAGCAGGACCACCCAGAAGCTGCAGGTGGTGCAGAGTGGTGGCCGCCTGTTTACATGAGAAAATGAGTCTAAGGAGTGGACAGTACCTGCTTTCTGCAGTTAGCCAAAGCCTGATCCCGTGGAAAGGCCAGTGTGTAATCTAGAAATATTCCTAGGTTTTAGGTCCTAGCTATTTTCCAGACACGGTGGTATTTCCTTCGCCCAAACTGGGACAGAAGAAAGCTTCTCCCAGGGTGCTGCTGGCTGCCCTTTGTCCAGCGGAGCCTGCTGTAGCTCTGGAAACGTGGGTCAGACAGACTCCAATGTGCTGATCCTCAGATAGACCACATTGAAAGAGCCATTTTCTCATACAAAGACTTTCCATTGAATCATATCCTACGTACTATCTCTGGCTTCTCAGGGAGGAACAACGCTGAACTTGTAGCAAAAAAAATAAATGTGTCCTTAAAACCCTTCCCTGTATCTTTTATGAACAACCAAGTTCATGCCTGGCCACCACCCCAAGAGGGCATTTGACAATCGTTTCAAGCTGAAAGCCTTTGGAGCCAGATGAATAACAGCGTCCGGAAAAGCTGACTTGGGGTGAGGGTGCCATGGGAGCAGGGAGAGTTGTACACAGCTGCTAGTAACGCCATTATCAGATACTTAGCTAACAGATTTTTTTGCTAAATAAGGTTCTCTTACCTCTACATTTTTATAATTCAAATCCTTTTCTACAATTTTATTTCAGAACTCTTTAGAGAAATCACAATGTAAAGAGCGTCTGTAGCAGATCACTTTGTAAAAAATGGGAAGAATCACTCTTTAGGACATGTGCTTCACAGTAAGTTCAGATGTTCAAAGATCAAGTTGCCTTAAATTGAGTGGGACCTGTACTAACAGCTTTGTCTCTCCCTCTTTGTCCTTTTAACTAGGCCACTCCACACCCCCTGAAGCATGCTGCAAACAGTAATGGGAGGAAGCAGGGAGAAGTCAAGCCTGGACAGAAATGTCAGCGGTAGAGGAGGCAAAGAGCACAGAATCTTAGGAGATGGAACCTTGAAAAGAACAGCAAAGTAGACTGTACTGAGTTTGTACTATGTGCAAGATATTTAATTACACAACAACTAAGCCAGAGAAGAAGGGAATGAGATAACACTTAATGAAGAGCCACTCTCCACAGAGTTTAATATTTCCATATTCAGCAAATGATAATATACGATCTCTAGCTAATTGTGAACTTCAGATAAACAGAAATTAGTTTTTAATAGAATATGTCCCCACAATACCTGAGACATACTAAAAGATTGTGTATCTGAAATTCTCATTTAACTGATTGCCCTGTATTTTACCTGGCAACTTTATTTATAATAATGCTAAGAAGTACCAACATCCCCACTTCCTAGTTAGTGAAGCCAAGACCCAGAATCATTTAGAAATTTGCTCATGATGCTAATTAGATGGTCAGAATTGAGATTAAAAAAAAAACTGGTTGTCTTAAATTGTAAATCCTATATATCAACAACTATATCAAACAGTCCTTTAATCCTAGCTAATATGGTTAGTTTTCATTTAGCTTTTTATTTAGTTAAATAAGCTACCTCAAGAAAAACAAAGCTAACTTTAATTTTAAATACTAAATATTTATTAATGATTCAAAGCCCTATAGTAGGACTGGAAAGGGGAAAGAATGCATTAGTACATTACCAAGATAAAAACAAAGGCTTGTCTGGTGTCTGGATAGAAATATGTATTTTAGTAGAGAAGGGGTGTGTGTGTGTGTGTGTGTGTGTGAGAGAGAGAGAGAGAGAGAGAGAGAGAGAGAGAGAGAGAGAGAGAGAGAGAGAAAACCCCAAGTGTTATTAGTTGGTCTCAAGTTCTTAAATAACAGCATACTGTTAGGGGTGATTCTGCTGAGAAAGGGAAATTAGTAACCAAACTCAGGGTCTCCAAGGAAAAAGATTCTTCCCAGTAGATCTGCACCCACCTTTCTGTGGTGTCCCCATCACCTTCAGCTCATGGCTAATAGGTCACATAGGGAATTTTAGGACTTTTACTATCACGTGGCTGAGCTCACCAGTGTCCTGGGCGACCAGACAAATAGCTCTTCCCTCCCTCTCCTCCCCACGGCTGCCCCCTCTGGTAAAGAAGATAACCAGGAAAGAATTTAACTTAAGACAGAATTAAGGGAGCAGGCATTAGAAGCTCAAAAATATTAGAATAATTATAAAGTAATATATGAGTATGTTCTTTCTGTCAATCAGGTGCTTGTAAACATGATTCCTTAAATATCACAAGAGAGCAACAAGGTAGGAATTATGACTTCTACTTTATAGATGCGAACACTGAGGCTCGAAGATCATTAAGAGACCCCCCCACCAATGTCAGACAGCTAAAAGGAAGATCCACTTAGTCAAAAATCCTGTTTTCTTACAGCACTCATCTCCCTCCTTAAAACAAAAGGAATCAGAGTCTTTGTTCCCCTCCCAGCAGGGCAGGCAGGGAACTTCACCTCTAAACAGCAAACAGAAAGAAAGGATGTTTTTAGGACCCTAGTGAAAAAAAAAAAAAACAGGCAGAATCTAATACCATCCTCTCTTATCTCTTAATTGAAGACAGCAGTACACAGACCCACTTTCATAGCTAACATCAAAACTAGAAATCGACACTGCACAAATGTGTATCTAGTAGTGTAGCTTGCAGTGAGATTCTTTTTCCTGTATCATCCTAAAAAAAAAAAAAATAAAGATTTGGAAAGAGCAGCTTAGTAATGGACACACACAGAAAGCTTATATTTTGATAGTAAAGGGCTTTTTAAAGTTGAAGTTCTGTTTTTGATAAGGAAAAGCTTTTAAGAATGCCTTTTATAGAGCATTGTATATTTATATTTATAGTCAGTTCCTTCCTTCATTTGCTTCTCGTGGTCTACAATGCTAAGTTTCCCTGCATATCTTCCAACAGTTAACATTTTGCTTCTGAAAATTATCCATTAAAATTTTATCAATTTTGTATTTTGGTGAGACAGTATGAGGAAATGCCATCCTGAAATTAGATTTTTTCTTTCACATCAGGCGCCCAGTCAGCAATCCAATCCCATGTATTTCTACCGAGACATTAGAGTTTGATATAATTTTGGGCAGAAAACATTTTAAAAATGAAACAATTGAATTTTCTAGATGGTCTTGGGGACCACTTAGCTTAAGAGAATACACTCCCAAATCAAAAGCCTTTCAATCATTTTAAATATTATTTGGATGATATTTGCTCTGTGTGTAGTAGCAGTTTGAATTTGTATTGAATGTTTGACCGGCTCATGCACACATAGATGATGTATGAAATTATTATTTCATATTTTTCTAGTGTTTGCATTGCAAGTGACATCTGGCTGACAGGAACTTGGAGAAATGGGATCCGAAGTGAATGCTGCAGTTACCACAAGCATCATATTTATCAAAAGGTTTCAGGTTGGTCTGTCTTTGTTTAACATATGAAACTTACAACAGTGACTGGAAAGCACCTCGTTTCAATGTTGCATGTGTTTTCCAACTGAGTTCTTCAGCAAAAGAGTAGTCGAAGAATAAACTCTAATTGTATTATTTGTTCTGCTCAGGAAACGAAGTATTGTGCATCTTAATTTTAAGAAAACACACTAAAATTAGATTTGACATAATTTCCATACGTTTTGTTTGTATTCGGAAAATTTACAGATTTCCTGTTAGAAAGCATGCATATTGAGCACTATTCATCATTACTCAGAGAAAGCAATGTGGGAGGAAAAACAGCTTACTACATTTTAAATTTTATTTTCTAATTTGTGAATGTGCAAAACTGAAGTAACACATGAAAACAAGTACTACAATGTTTGCAAGCTCTGATTCTGTTACAATTTGTATACAGTCCTTGTACACAATTTATATACAGTCCTTGTATATAGTCTGCATATTCTTGCAGGTCAAAGGGCAAATTCTTAATTCTGTCATGAGAAATCTTCATGTAATAAAGATTTATCACCCTCTCAGTGACTGAGGACCAGAATATGTAGAGTATCAGGCAATTCCTGTTCTTAGTAAGCGGCCAGTCAGGTACCAGGGGAGGTCAATAAGAAATAACTGAGTACAATTCAGGGCTATAGGTACCATGATAACAGAACAAGATCATTGATAAAAAGGGAACAAAGTGGTGGCAGTGAAATGTGTTATGTGTATGTACCAATATCCTGCAGTGAAAGTAATCATCATGCACCAATGAAAGTTAAAAAAAAAAAAAAAAAAAGAATGGTGACAGTAGTCCATCTGCTGTAGGGAAATGCATTATTAAATACTTTCAGTATATCAAAGTGAGACTCACTTATTTTTTGAAACTCCAAAATTTCAGTAAAATAAAAAAATTATAAAATTCATTCTTTTTTCTTATCACTTAAGGGAAAATATGTAAATATTTCTTCCTAGGATTTTCTCAATTTTTTTAAGTTTTGAAAGCATTGTGGATAGCACTACAAATATATTATATGTATTAAAAATACTATGCTTCTTTAAAACAACATGACATCAATATTGAATGTACTTCCATGTTATTTAATTCTTTCTATACATAGTTATTACCATATGATACTGTGATTAGCATTAAATACTATAAATGAGCCATATTCTATTGAGATATTTGCTTTGCTTTCCATCCTGTCAACCAACAATATGTTGATGACTTTTGAGAAAGGGGTATTCAGAATAAAAGGGATCAACCTCCAATGATGAGATTGCTGCCATCAAAATAAGATGCACTATCATCAGTGTTACAAAGGCAAGTAATATTTACTCAGCATCAGCTACAATGCCATGTGCTTTCCCTACACCCTGTCTATTGCCACAGGACTTCTGATTCAAGTGTGCTATAGTAGAAGTACACCATGGGCTGAATTCAAATTTAATTCTCACTTTTGTCCAGATGTGTGATTTCCAGAAATTAGTTAATATCTCTGATCCTCAGTTTCCTCAGTTATGAACTGAAAAAAAAACATTATCACTCATTTATTTAATAATAGTAAGATCATATCATGTATAAAGTGTTTTGATAGTCATAGTGTAACAGAAAAAGATCCCCCCCCCCCCGATTCCCAGCCACTATACTTCAGTTTGTTAGTTACCCAGATAATAGTTCCAGTTCGACTTGCTTCTGTTCCTTAGAAATGACTGGTCACTGTGATGTGCATTGCATAATCCAATCCCCAATTGCTGAGTCATTCTGCCTTTGTAATTCCTGTTTGCTTTCTCATATAAGCCCATATGATCCTGATCAGTGCCCATGGACATTAATAAATCTGCCTCCTGGATATCGTTTTGGTGTTAAACTACATAAACAACATCCTGAGTGTCGTTAAGGTGTTTCTGCTGGCCATTGCGATTCAAGAAGGTTCAAGATGAGTGTGACATGTCCCGTGTCTTTGAGGAGCTAGCCGATACCCTCATGGCAGGCTTGGACATGGAGACGGGCTTAACAGTTCCCAGGAAAACACATCCCTTCCATTAGATTAGCATCAGTGCTGGATCTTGAGTGTGAGAAGAAAGTTTTAACTTGTTATTCTTCTATAATAGTATTCATCTTCTGCTAATCAAGCGATCATAGAGCCAGGCTTGTACATAATTTCCCTGTCCTGAAGAAGCTTACTGGATAATTTTGACTGTAATGCCTAGAAAAATGTAGCTATATAGATCAGCACACCAACTTACTTAAGACGCGATGGAATTGGTCAGAGGTGATTGCATTCAGCCAGAGTTCGTTCTTGTAAGAGATGTGCCCTTCGCTGTGAACAGAGGGTCCTGGGGATCAATTAATGGCCAACTTTCAGCACTGTATTTTTAAACCTCATTATTCTAAATGAAACTGTTACTAAAATGACTGAGTTTTATTTATGGACCACGGTGTTAAGCAATATATAGATCATACTCTGTGATCAGATTTGTATCACATATTAAATACCTCTTTGCTAAAATTTCCCCAAATCTAAAAGTAACACCAGACTATTCAGACCTAGTGGAAAAATTTTTAAATATTCATAATTTATCATTTTAAAATGCTTCAGAAATACCTAAAACTCATTTGAGCCAGAAAGGTAATTTTTGCAGTTTTCATTATCTTTCTTCTACTCAATTCTACACAAAAGTATGTATGAAGGTTCCCCAAATTTTGAAAAGTAAATATGTTTGCAAATGTCACCAACAGACTCCACTTTGAAAAAATAATCTACATCTCTTTGTTTCCTGTTTTAAACCAATGGTGTATCAGATAGTGCCATAAAACTGCTGTGTAACCCCAAAATACAGTAGCTCAAAGTTATAATTTATTTAGTTTTTAAGGGTTGACTTATCTGAGATCTGGCTGGCCTGACCTTATTACTGCTAGTGTTGACTCTGTCTTGTGTGTCCCATGCTCCTCTTAGGACATGTGTGTTACTTTAGACATGTCCTTCTCTTAGTAATGACAGACAGTGATGACTAAATCTACTTTTCAAACATCTGTTTGTAGCATACCTGCTAACATCTTCCTGGCTAAAATGCAGTATGTCACCTAGCCATACACACAGACCTCCGTGTGGTTACTTTTAGCATAAATACAGGGAGTGCTGAAGAGTAGGTGTCATTAATGCAGATTGTCTTAGTTGGCCATAATATTTTTCTATGAAGAAAAATGGAGTCTAAATCCAATTCCTGATGTATTTTTCACTTACTATATTTTTTATCCGTCTTCTGTATTTCAGTGACTGACTTTTCACCTCACTGTCTTCCTGCAGTCCTACAAAGTACCACTCCACCTCCCTATCCCCAGATGAAGAAATGGAGACTCAGAGATGCTGAATAACATGTTTAAGCTTTCATGGCTTCTCATTGGCAGAATCAGTGGAAGGAACTGAATTCTTTCTGTGGGTTCTGGGCTTTGGCATCTGTTGTTTTTATTATGTGATACTACCTGTAAGTAAAATTTCAATTGTAAAATTTAAGAACACGAAAGAATGTAAAAAATCTCTTCTTACTCAATCTTATTTTATAAGTAAAAAGCTGAGCCACAGGGACATAATTTTCAAATTTCTACCACACTAGTTAATAGAAAACTAGAACCTGGGTTTCCTGATTTCTCATTTTCTCCGTAGTTTTATACATAGGTGACCATTTTAAATATATAGTTTTATACAGAGACAATAATTTACTGTACTAGGGATTAAGTGGAACCAGTGGATAAAATCCTATCACAATTACAGAAATGATTAAGAAATGGAAGATCATGTGAGTTCTTGCTATGGCTGCCTTTGTTTTCTTAATATATTAGCAAAAATGAGGTTTCTGGACTCTTTGGAGCACGGCTACCAAGGGATAGGTCAGATTCGCTCTCTGGCACTGGCCGCACTCCACATTTCCTAGAGGCCAAGTTGGTTCCGCAGGCTGCAGCACCTCTCTGCAGGAGCTGGGGGGCCACCCCTGATGGGGAAGGTGGGCAACTGGTGTGTTTTGGCAGCTGTATAACAGGCAGAAATCACACCGCTGCCAGGACCCAAAGGAATTAGAGCTGACCTTAAGATGGATTTTACAAACTATTCAAGCAGATCTCTCTTTTTGGAAAGTTTTCAGAGTCAAAAAGGAGAAAACAATAAAATGCTTCCAATTTGCAATTCCTCCATGTGAGAGCTGCTGCTTGCAGCCCCCACACGCTTCCCAACCCTGAGTCATTATTCCCAGTGGGTCCTGGAAGCCTAAGACAGATGGAAAACAAGGGAACTATGACTTAGACCTCGTTGCCTGGGATCAGAACTGGCCTATCCACAGTGCTAGTCTCAAGGTATCAGCCTCAAGAAAAGGAGGTGGATGAGAGAATAGTGGGAGGCAGCTCTCGCTGGGTCCAAGAAGTTACTGGGTCAGAGTACATCATTCCTTTCAAAAACCAACCATGTCAACCAAGGCCTATTGCACCGTAGGTGTTAAGTGAATATGTGTTGAATGAATAATGCATGAATGAATATCTCTTTTAGTGTTTTTGTTTACCTGGTTGTGTTTCCCCTGATTTTGAAGAAAACCGGTTCTGCTCGGGTTTTCTTCTGGTTATTTCATAGAGGATAATGATTTAGGATCGATAGTCAATCGTTTAACCAAAATGTTTGCATGCTTACTGTGTTCTGTGGGCATCAGAGATACAATACTTGGCAAAATCATAGACACTTGTTTCTCTTGTGGAGCTTGCAGCCTCATGAAGTAAATCGGTCATGAGCTTTGAATCTTGATGCTACCACTTATTAATGCTTGTGCATGGATATATATGCACATGACTCAGTGTCCTCAAATGTAACAAAGAGATAGAATAGTTGCACTGAATTCAATTTTATGTATATGCAGGTATGTACAGAAAACACTTGGAATATTGTCTGGCACTTAATAAGCACTACATAAAATGTTTGGGAATGCCTCATATATTGCTGTGAGGATTACATGTAAAAATTCATGTGCGTGATGAGTGCGGTGGGGATATATATTAAGAAGGTCATAAATAGTAGATACTATAATCTTTATAGGTAGCTTTAAACATTATAGCAATTCTAAACTTGATGTGGAGAAGGTGGGAAGAGGTAAGTAGTGGATTGGAGCAAGAATAACACCAGGTCTCAAGTAACTTAAACATCTAATCTATTTTCTTATTCTCAGACAGATACTTTGAACAACACATGTGCACACACACATGTAGTTAAGCATGCAAAAGTGCATTTCACAGCATTTTCAAGGGTACATTTAGGAGAGGTACTACATCCCTAAAATCCTAAAAGTTGATACTCTATTCTGGGTTCACATCCCATCCTATAGGCATCTTCTTGAATTTCTCAGAAGATGATGCCATACTAGAGAGGGTGCCGCTGTGTGTGGGAGAGGCAGCCCCTGTTTGTTCTCAGAGATTCTTCCCTATCCTCAGAGCCTGCCAAAACCTGTGGGCTGATCTCTTTTCCTTCCCACTCCTGCTCCTTTCCTCTCTCAAGTGTTTCTATCTCAGTGTTACCCTGTTCCTTTGGATCCAATGAGACCATCAGAGATCAGTCATTAATAATTTTTAATGTTATTCTCTTCTTCCTTTCCCACTGGATCAGTGCTAGGGCCTTTCCTCTTGAACAGAATCATCCCAATGTGCTATTTCTCCTCTGTGGGCTTCTTCCTCCATTTGAATAGTGCACTCATAAACAGTATCCCCCAGACTGGAGATAAGTAGATGTACAAGTGCCTCTGTACTTGAAGTTTCCCATCTGGGTGAATCCTCATCCTTTCCCTGAAGCATGTCTAGGGCTTAAGTCTCCACAGGCCTCTTCAGCAAAAGAGAAATATTGGCTCCATCCTCCCTCGGGTTACATATTGGTGAATGACAGTGCAGTACATGGAGAATCAGAGCTAGCTTCCAAACGAGCCTAGCCCAGCCCCTCACCACCCCACACCTGTGCTGACAGCACATGAGAGTGACCACCCAGAGAGGAAGAGGAGGACAGACTAGGAGAACATCAGAACACACAGCGTCAGCGAGGGACACAACATAACAACAGCTAAAGCAACAGTCAGCACAAGTAAGGAAAGTTATTATAAGCAACAATGCAAAGGGTTGTTCTCTGTTTTCAAAAACCAGGAGAGGAAAAAAGTGCCCTTGTACCACAGCAGGAGAGAGTTTTGCTAAACACACAGGAGAAGCACTTGACAGCGGAGTTGAATAAACCCAGAAATAAGCAACCAAGTAAGTTCCTGAAAGCCGTATTAGAAAATGAAGGACAACAATTTATTCTGAAAGGTTTAGAAAGAGTTTCCTGGAGATGAGGTTGAGAGTGGGGTGGACTTGGACCAGACAAATATATATATCATCTTGGAACTGGAAGGGATGGTGAGGGCGCACACCATCTGTTTCACAGAAGAGGCGTGGAATAAATCTGCCTAAGGTTACAAGGCTAGTTAGAGTTTGATAGTGCAGGTTTGCCTACTCCAATTCCAGCACTCTTTCTCAAAACCGCAATTTAACTTGGAGATTCTGTCCCATTTTGAGTTTTTTTCTTTTTTTTTTAGAAGGAAATGGAGAAGGAGAAAGAGAATTAAAACAGACAAACAAACAAACATTTTGGATAGTTGGTTTATTGTTATAGATATCTCTCAGTAAATCCAAGACATGTAAAAGATGATCCTTCCTCTTGGAGAAAGCAATAGTTAACTAGTAGCCATTAACCCAAACCTAACACTAACCCTATGCCTGTGAAAACTGCAGTTATCTCTTCATTTTGTTCTTCAGAGGACTGGGTTCCACAGGCAGAGACGGAGCTATGTTGAAGAGCAACACTTACCATTTGCTCCTCCAAACACATTCTGTAGGAAGGCGTGGGATTTCACAGCAGTGAGAGCAAAACTATTCACAGCAGTACCATATGCTCCCCACCATCAGGAGCGGCGGTACTGGTCACTGCTCTTGGCAGGCAAATCAACTGAATGGAAATTCTGAAGACCACAGTAGGAGTTTTCTCTTTGTGGGTTTTGGATGGTAAAATCTTCAATCTGTTCCGCAGGCAAAAATCAGAGTGAAAAATAATTCTATACAAATTGTGTGTGTGTGTGTGTGTGTATAAGAGCAAGAATATATTACTTCTAGAAAAGTTAAGGGAAAATGAAGTTTCAGTGTTTGTCTTGCACACTCTCCTAGACAGGCAGGAGGTCACACGTTGAATGCAAAGGGAGAAAAGTCTGAGAATGTAGAAGACAGAGAAAGATTATTTTTGGTGTACATTCCATGCATTCAGCTGCCCCCCGCCCAAGAAAAAAGGAAGATTGAGAAGAATTTCCCCAAATGCCAAGTCCATTTAATAGCAGAATTACAACTGACAATAAATGCAGCACGTTTAAAGCTTGTCCTTTCTCTGTTATTAACTTTGTTCTTTCGCTTGTGCCAGAGAAAGCACAAGAGATAGAAATTGGCAGAAATATGGGTCTGAAGAACAGAAATTCAACTCAAATGAAAATACCATGAAAACCTCTATTATAAAAAAAGTCTTTTGTTTAATAGCAATACTTTCATCATTAAGAAAAGGTTTATTTGAATTACAAGTAAAATTTAGGGCAGCCTATTATCTAATCATTATTAAGTCTGTGCACGTATGGGGCATTTTCTGTTTCCAAAGTGGTTTGCAATCATTGGTTAATCCACTCAGCATGCATATTCTAAATTGTGTTCTATGCCTATAATAGATAAGGCATCTTGCTGATGACAGGCGGCAGGACACTGGGCTGAGGAATGGACGCAAACTCGGAGCTGGGAGTTCTCGTCTCAGCCACTTGCTTAGTCTACACTGGGAGCCAAGCTTGTGCCAACAGGATGTCCCGAGGATTCTGCTTGTTTAAAAATTTACTATATAAAGTACCCTTCCCAACAATTGTCTGAAAGTCCCACATTTTAATTTGCCAGTAAGTCTCCTTAGTATCATGCAGGCCGGGTCTGTCTTCTCCATTGGTAACATGTTTCACCTGTGAGCCGGTCTTTTTGTAAATATCTGCATTGAAAGTCAGCAGGATGCTTAGGGAATACATGTGTAAATGCTCAGCAGCATGCTTTTTAACATGGGGGAATTTTACTGAGAGCTTAAGTGGATTGGAATAAATCAATGGTATGGTTTTCTTTCTTTCTTTCTTTCTTTCTTTCTTTCTTTCTTTCTTTCTTTCTTCTTCTTACCTTTCCTTCTGGACAGCCATGATATTAGTCCAAATTATCTGAAGTTCACCAACCTCGATTTCTCTCAAAAAGGAAAATCTTCTTAGGAGACATTGCTTTTAAGTGTTCTGACATAAGTTGTTCAAATATCAGCCCAAAACCGGTGCCTAACAGAGGCCATCCTCATCATGTTTGAATTACAATTATATAGCTTTTATTTTAATTTGATTGCTCCACCCTCTCCAAGCACATTAATTTGTAGTTTAAATAATACATTCTATATGTTTAATTAGCCATGGTGTGGAATATAAAAAGCTGGAACTTTAAATTATGTTTTACTTTTCTTCTACTTTCCTGACTTTTAACTCATAATTTTGAGTTGTATTTTGCTTGGTTGTTTAATATTCTTTTCATAATAGTGTATCAAGACTAAACTTCTCTAATTGCTTCACTCTTTAAGTTTTCTTTCAATGGTAAATATTTAATTTGTTCTATAGGCAGATCAATTTAATTCTACCTTGCATCTTACCGAGCATATGCCATAATCACTGCTCAGCAAATGGATATTCCCAATAAAATAGTACTTAAATAAACTAGTTTTAGAGAGCCCCTTTTCATAATGTCACTGGATTTTCAAACACATTTAAGTGTCTATAAATTCTCAATTTCTTCCTAAACAGTTTACTTGGTAAGAATTTAATTTCTTGAAAGGTGTCTTATTTGTCTTAACTATGTCATGCTGATGTCAGAAATTAAAAAATAAATAAATAAAAATAAAGTGACCAACACTTTGCTTACAGCCTATTCAGACACCCTTGCACTAATTGATTAATAGAAATAATAGCTCCTGAAATGTACCGACAGAGTCCATGGGAGCCCTCAGGGGATTCACTATGGTGTCACTGGCAGACAAGATGAAGCCCAGGTTGTGCTGGTGCTCATTCAAGCCTTTTCAGTGAGAAAGCATTCAGGTGACACAGAGTGTTTGTTAATCAGGCCACAAGACAGGACCCGGCTCAGACTGCCTGGAATGTCTGGCTGCTGGCTGGCAGATGCAGCCCTTTCTTCACCTTGGAGCTGCTGGGCTAGGGATGCTTTCATAGTCATTTTCCAATGTCTTCCTTGATCAGTAGACTGCAGCGTTTTATCATTTTGCAGATTTTGTTTTCTTCATGGGTTATTACTTCCACTGAACTGCACTTAACATCTATTAGCTTAGGTCTCCAGAAGATCAAAGTCCCTCTGTATCTGATTATTCTGCTCTTTGCAATTTGTGTCTCCTCCTCACCCTATCCCCTCTCACCAATCCAGAAGCCTTGCACGTTTACAGATTGGGTTTCAGCATCTTCTAGATTGTTTATAGACATAAAAGCATCATAAAGAGGACATTGTGGCTCCAGAAACAAAAGAGAAAAAGTGAAGACAGCAAGAATAATTCTTGCAATAATTCTATCTCAGTGTGAACCTTCTTACACTCAAGTTGAATATTTTTTTGAAATGGGACGGGCAAGAAAAAGAGGGAATGAAGTGCTGATGTCACTGAATTGTTCTAATGTTATAAAAGCTAAATTACTGTTGAGATTTATTCTCTGTATTGAATCACTTACTCCCCTTCCTTACTTTCAAAGCCCCATCCGGTCTCCTTACATTTTAGTTAAAAACATTTTCATTGTCTCTTTTTGGGAATCTGTTCACAGGGCTAACATTCCATTCATTTTATGGTTTACTGTTAACCTTAATGACTAGGTTCTGATGGAAGATTTTATTTCTTCTGAGCCTTTAGTAAATAATAATCATCCTCTAAATTTGGTCTCACAGCTGTGATGTACCAAAGCTCCTCTGTCAAATGTTGACCCAGTCACAACAATAGACCAAAGCTGGCTAGATCAGGGCATTTACACTGGCCCTAAAAGGAATATTTATAGAAATGGAATAAGAGGCCCTGGGTACATCTCTCAACAAACATGAAGTGGGTGCTTGTGAGTTGAGACACGTATCAGAAACTCAAACTAAGCCTGGCAATGGGGTGGGGGGTAGGGTGGGGGAACTTTAAAAAGATTTGAATATGAAGAGATTATTGAAATAAAGACCTGGGATTTCTTTTCCGAGGATGTTTCCTTGTCACAAACACTCAACACTTTATTGTGAACAAAAGAAGCCAAAGTAAAGCAAGGAGGAGGAAACGAGGGAGAGAATAAGAGAGAGACTTTCTCAAACTCCGAATTTGAGTATCTTTCCATACTCCTTGGGAGCACTGTTAAACTGAAGGCTGATATCCCTGGCGTGGCTCCTGAGAGTCTAACCTGCTCCAAGGTGACTGAGGGCTTTCTGGTGGCCACAGCTATCCTGACACCACAGTTCCTCTCCATCCACCTGGTGCATCTTTCCCCTTAGGAGACACGTCTCTGAGGAGGGGCGAGGAGGAGCCCTGGAGCAATGTCTCTTAAATGAGACTAGATGCTATAATTCCCTGGGAATTTGGAAAACTCCCAGGCCACATCCCAGGTCAATTAAATCAGCATACTTGCGAGGCTCGGGGATCAGTGTTTTTAAAAATGATTCCATTGTATTGACCAATACACTGAGAACCAATAGTTTTAAGAAAAATAACATTAACCAGACGAACAGCACGTGTTGGCTGCTTTTATACAAATACTAGGCGTTGTGATAAATATAAACTTTTTTTATTGAATCATCACAATATAACCCATTTGCCAACCAGAAAAATGAGACAGAGATTATATAACTTCCTCTCAGTTAACAGCTGGTGGAGCCACTATTGGAAGACAAAAAAAGCAATATCTTCTAGGAGAAGGTCCACAGTGGAAGGGTGGAGAACTTTCTAATTAATCGGATTCATGCTTGAATCCAAGGCTTTCTTTGGTTTGGATGTTTGATTTTATTAACAGTGTGGAGATAGCCTTTAATAATTCAGCCCCTTCACTTGATTTACCCCCACTCGAAGCCCTAACACTGCCTCTCTGAACTCCCACTGCCTTCTCTCAAACTGAGCTCTCTTAAGGCGGTCAACTGCAGCTGGCTCCTGGCGCTGACTTGACTCAAGTAGGTTCTGCGTTTTCTTTCCTTTGGCTCTTTTTGCCCCTAACTGGACAGCAGGGGGAGCTACATCTACCAGGAAAAGCAGCCCCTGAACTACCCCTTTTAAATAAGTAGGATTTTCACATTCTTTCCAGAAAGAAATTTTTTTCCTAACAGCTCTTCACCCCAAGGCTGAAGCATATGGCCCTAACTCACAAATGCTGATAAAAACCACCCATCAGAGAATGGTGGCAGCAGAGAAATCAGAAATAGGTAAGTCCTTGTTGGGCCCAAGGTGCAGCGGACCACAGGAATAAAATATCTGTGCAGTCAAGCTCAGTTCAGAAAGTCACCGAAAAGCAGTAAATGGCATCTTTCTGAATGACAGTTCTCATGCAAAAGCGAAGAGACATTATAATAAAATGAGTAAAATATTAACATGTATTCCTTTTATCACTGACCAAAGACTTGAGTGAACATTTTTATTTCACTCAGTTTTCCTAATTTCAAGTGGGCAAGTCTGGTGGACACATGTTCATTTAATGTAAGTTGCAACTGTATTACTGGACACAGGGCAGGATAAGGAATCAGGAATTCCAAGACATTATCATGACCTAATAGTTTGAAGGATATTTCAAAAGTATGGAGAGAATTCTTCACAAATTCTTTCTAAAGCAGTGTACCAATTTACCCTGAACTATAGAAGCAGAAAGGTGGCTTCTCAAGCCTGAGAAGATTTTCAGAATTGCTACAGCCCCCTGGACCTTGATGCTCTCCATGGAGACCAAGGCATGTTGCTATTATCTCTTTAGGATACATCAGTAAACCAGCTCATTCCATCAGACATTCTTGCTTTGCCAGTGACTCTGAACTGCGTACTACTCACCAGCGTCTTCAACCTGACAAGGGAAAACAAAAATAGAGGAGTGAGTGATGAATATCCAACGCTCTTTTCAATTCATAGTGAAAATCACTTTCGCATTCTTATTCTACCTTTGCTTCTGGGAGTGTGTGTCATCTCTGACAGAAATGGAAGGTTGATGAAATCAGCATCTTTTCCTATGAACAGATTTTGGCAAATATGATGCTAGAGGCCTCTCCTATGTTGTCAGAAATTGATGAAAATGGATATGTAAACTTCATAAAGAATATCATTGTGTTTAAGATGGACTTTCAGGGAATGAACTACATGGCTTTGAGTCACTGGAATGAGCACTAGTGGTATGATGAGCAAATAGATTCCTTGCTTATTAACTTTAATTTCTCTTACTATATTTCTTACACATATGTGCTAATTGTTTGTGAGCTCACTTTTTTTCTCTTGGGTGTACTCTCTCTAGTAAAGGAGCTGGGATATTGCATTGCAAACAGACATATTGGTAGTGACACAAATGCACGCAAAAATACACAGACAAGACTGCACTCTGTAGTTGGAGCCTCCTGGTAATTCTCCCATGTTCTGGAAATTGAGTTGCCAGTTCACTTACATGGGTAAGGAGTCTGCTTCTCCTCATGGAGCTTCGCCGTGCCTGGTGTGAGTTACTTGCTCCATCCGTGCCCTGCCCAGTCTGGCTGGGATCCTGGACAGGTCTGGGACATCTGAAAGAGCATCCAATCTGCTTTAGGAAAACAATTCACTGGAGAAAAGAGGAAGTGACAGTCTTACTAAGAAAACTGGCTTTTAAAAGTAGAATTTCCTTTTTGAGTCTCAGTGAATACAGAGACTTAAAAAATGGTGTAGCTGCAAAGCAAAGGTAGTTTGTGTGCCTTTTCCATTGCCACAGTTTGGTGTAAGCTTACCAGCTTGTGGGACCAGCGCTAAGGAGGAGAGGACTGTGTGTGGTCAGACCTGGGAGCTATGCCTCATCTGTAGGAATACAAACATGTTTTGTTTTCAAGTTTTAAAAAGATGGTGGGCAGTTTTCCCTAATGTCCTAATAGGCTGCCTGAGGCACATGAGCTTGAACCTTGTTAAATGATAATTTGAGAAGGAAAACTGAGACTTTATTCCAATTTGATGGAGAAAGTACACTGAGCCCACTCCCTGCTGCTTTGTCATAAAGTGGAAGCAAGATCTTTCCAGGGATGCTTGAAGGACCCTGGTAAATGGGAGAGACCACCCAACACGGGAAGTGGAAATACTTGTTCACTGCTTGATTCTTTCATCTGTGTCCCAAAATGCTGGCTCAGTACTTCAAGGGCGCCATCCAACTCCATCATTTGATACCGGCTTCCTGGATTTAGTCTCTCACCATCACACTCTAAGATAAGTTAAGTCCTAAGACCGAGGAAAATGAGGATTCTGTAGGAATTGCCTGTTCTTTCACTTATTCAGGTGCACCTTCTTCTCTGTCTTTTTCTTTTTATTCAGAATCAAGCTGCTATAGAAAGAAATCAGATATTCCTTTGATTCACCTTTGGGACCAAAATTTTCACAAATTTGAACCACAGTAATTATTCAGATTCTTCCACCAAACGAAGGAAAATTTCAAATGGAAGCAGTCCTTCCAAAGTCTCGGCTCCTACCTAACCCCCCAGTGCAGTACTTCCAGTAAAATGATTCACTCTCCCTTTTCTAGATGGTGCTAAGCTAGTAGGTGTGATGACTGCTTCTGATTTACTTGCACAGTAGTGAGCTCAGCCCCTTTCTTGCTTCGCCCCTTTCACTGTGGATTCAGGAAAAGCTCTGAGCTTTCCTGCTCTTGTTCCCAGCCTCCCTGGGACCTGCCAGTGGACTGAAGTTCTGTTCCCTTTGCATTCATACTACTGCTTTCAGGAAAGTGGTTTTCTTCCTGAAAAATACAGCTGGCACCCACATATTTTCTTCCTGTCTAATGTAAAGCTGATGCTTGGAGGTATGGCTGTTACCTAGGAAAAAAGCACACCCCAAGGATTTCAAAGTGGAAATACAGAAGGGTTCTGGAACTTTTACCACCTACTTGAGTAGCAATAGTTTTGTGTAACTTATATGGATGTTTTGGTCTCACACATATGCACATGCATACACACGCACACCGCATACATTTATATATTCACCATACATTTCAGATAGTCTCTTATTGGTAGGTCAATCTTCCCCTAAATAGAATAAATAACATAAAAACCAAGCCCAAACCAAAACTCTTCGCCTACTCTCCTCATCCCTAAAAAAAAAAAAAAAAAAAAAATCCCTCAAAAAACAAACTCCTGAGTCCCAAGCCTTATGTAAGAGGGACTTATTTACATGGTCAATCATAGTGTCATATTCTTATTTTTGCCATTTCACAGATGGGACAACTAAAGGATAGAGACTGAAAACAACTTTGCCAAGGTCATACGATAAGCTGCTAAAAGCTAGGGAACAGAGCCAAGAGCTCCATAATCCCAGGCGAGGCCTCCTCTGCTCTGTCTCTCCCACTCAGTTGGGAAAATGTCAAAGGATTTATCAAAAATAGCCTGAAGCTAGATTAGGTATTTTAATACCCAAAGCACTTAATTACTAATACAGTTTAAGGTACATTAACCTAATTGGAAACTTTCTGCATATGGCATAGGTTTTTTTTTCACCCTGAAAAAATTAATAGTAGTCTTTTCAAAGTTTTTCACAAGTCTGCCTCATCTTTATGAGCTACTATGGTTTCCGAAGCTACAAAGAACAGCATTGCTGAGAGCGAAGTTAATGTTATTTTCTCAGAGGGGAACAAATAACGTACAAAAATAATAAAGTAATGAGAGGAAAAGGAAAGATAAATTTTTACCGGATAATTGCACACCTCACTACTTAGCATGCCAGGCAGCTGGCAGGATGCCATTGTCGGTGCCCAGGGGTCACCCTTGGCCACTGCTACTCCTTCATATCCAACAGTCAATCAGCACCACATCCTGATACATCTAACATTTCCTGCCATCTTCACATTCTTCTCAGGATTACTGCGATGGCCATCTAGCCAGTCTCTTGTTTGGTTCCAATCTGTTCAATATACTGCAGTTGGAGAGACCTTTATAAAATGCAAATCAGATCTGTCAGTCCCCACTTAAAACCCTTCAGTGTCTCCCCATGGCCCTCAGCAGAAAGTCCAAGCTTCTTGAAAGGGCTTCAAATGCCCTTCATTACAGCTTTATGTCTAGTCCTTCAGTCTTACACTTGATGCTCCTGCCATGTTGAACTACTTGCAATTCCCCAGACTGGCTCCACTTTCCCTGCGTTCTAAACCTCTGCAGACACTTCTGGGAACTCCTTTTTCTTTCCTCTCTCTTTCTGCTACAAATGCTCAAGTCAGAGCCTTATGATCATCCACTCTCCAAGCAGCATCTCCTCTGAAATCCTGTTCTGATCATCTCCTCCGACTACCCTAAGCACCTCTCTCAGTGTCCCCACAGCAATTTAACATCAAACATACTAAGATAATAAGTAAATGCTTTGTGTATGTGTCTGTCTTCCCAGGGTTATTCTGAGAGCAGGAAATGTATTTTGTTCCTCTTTGCATCATCATTACACAACAACACAGCCATGCTTATAAAATACATATTCAGTAAAACAACTGTTGAATAAATGAAAGAACAAGTAAACAAACCTTGTGTCAAAAGCAATGCAAAAGATTAACAGATAGAAGGTAGACAGGGGGCATGGCCCGGAAGAAGGATGACTTTGAAGTTCGTGAAATCAGAAGGAGCTTTGTTTGCCCTGGCACTTGGCAAGGAAAGCATAGGTCTGGCATCTTAAACTTGGGTCTCAGGTTGTCTTCAATGAACAAAATCTGAATTAAAGGCACAGGCAGAGCTGGATGCTGTCTGTGCTGTGTGCCGGACATTCTTAAAGATTCTTACAAGCTACGTAGTAGAGGTGGAAAAGGTTTTCTAGTACCTTGCCTAATTGCACATGCAGAATTTTGAGCTCTCATCTTTCCTTACCCTCTGCCATCCTCTCCATCATTTCTCTCTGCTGATGTCATTTCCCCTGATGATTTCAGGCCAGAGTTACCTCCAGAACTTACTTCTCCTTTATAAGCCAGATAACTTCATAAATTATCCACACACAGAAAACCTGTGGAAGCTAAAGCTGACATTTCATACTAGAACATTACGTATGAAGAAGCACTAAGTGGGGAACTGATGACATTTCTCTGCACTCTCTCCTAATGTGCCTTGTTACCTCTAAGTAACAAAGTAGTTTTCACAGTCTGTACTGCTGTTTGCCTTCAGAGCCAGCACTATCTTAAATGTAAATGGGAGTCCGGGGTAGAAATGCCCTACCCTTAGGACCTCCAGAGATGGCGCTCTTCCATATAGAATATCCCTTTGTTTCTGACCATGCTTGTGGGTGTGGGAGTTTGCAGGCCTGATATAGTCACAGTTCGGAGAGGGTGACCTCAGTGTCAGGAAAGCTGTGCACGTGCTTCCAAAAAAATCAAGCTACTTCTGAGAGATCCATTACCTGGAACTACAGAGGATCTCAGGATACAGAGGACTCCGTGCTAGAGGAGGCTGCGTGTGTTTGGTAACCAACTTCACTGTGTGTTTAAAAAGTCTACATCCTGGTTTAAATTACTATCACCGAATTGGGACAAGAATTGAGATGTAGGGATGTGGTCTCCTAGAAAGTTTCAAAAGATATGTTATTAGAAAAACTTAAAAGCATTAAAAAAAAAAGAAAGAAAGAAAAACAGTGGAAGTGGTAGCCGCATGGGTACACAAAGGCTTCCTGTCTAGATCTGGTGAGGTCTGTCTCTCTGTCACTCGATACCGATTTATGGTGAGTTCACTGCGGGCAGCACAAGGGACAGGTGCCGCACAGGCCATAAAGCAATTAACAAGGAGCATTCCTCATCTTGCTGGTGATAAGAAATTCATCAAAAAGTTAAAATACAATAAAAAAATGCACAAGTGAAATAAATACAGAGAAAGTTAAGAAAAGGCAAAAGTGACTCATACTCACAATTACCTGAAGGCCCTCTGGAACGCCAGCTAGGGATCAGACCTTGCACAAGTGATTGGGTAACCACAGTGACTCAGCTCCCACCTCGTTCCCTACCCTCCTCACATTTGGGCTGAGGTTGAACTTGCTGTCTTTGAAAAACCCCCTGAGAGACACTAAAAATCATGTGGAAACAATGGCCAACTTTTAGTAACTTCTTTAATGTTGTTATAGTCTTGATCTAAAATGATGCCCAAAGTATCTATGCATTCAGATGTGGGCTTTCAGGAATTGGATCTTGGGAACAATAAACTCACCAGGGGATTCATCTATTGATTGGTTCATAGCTAGGAGTAGTGTTAGGAAGTAAGACCTGATTCAAGGAGGTGTCTTTGAAGAGAATATATATCACTCCTGCTCTGTCTGTACTCTCTGCTGCCTGTCTACAATCAGTTGAGCAATTTTCCTCCACCAAGTCCTTCCATTATATTATTTTCACTTTGAAGCCAGTCAGCCATGGACTGATTCCTTTGAAACCATGAACCATAACTCACCTCTCCTCCTTTAAGTTTGTATGTCAGATATTTAGTTACAGTAACAAAAATGCTGATTAGTACAATGACCTTTGGAGTTCTGCACATTCTATCATTTTTATTTTCCAGTAAGACATAATCCCTCCCATCTAAAGAAGTTTAAGTTCTCTTTCACATGACAATTTTCATTTTCCCTTATAATTAATTTGCAAATGTTGCCACGTATGTTGAGGCATGAAAGAAGAGAGAAGAAAAAGAGAAGGGAGAAGGGAAAAGAAAATAGGACAGAGGAGAAGAGGGGGGAGAGAAGAAGGGAGAAGAGGAGAAGGGACAGGAGAGGAGAAGAGAGGAGAGAGAGGAGGGGAGAGGAAAGGAAAGGAGAGGAAGGGAGGGGAGGGGAGAGGAGAGAAGAGAAGGGGAAAGGAGAGGAGAAAAGAGAAGGGGAGAGGAGAATTGGAGACCTCAGGTCATCTTTTTACTGTTATTATTTTATTTGTATGTATAGGGATATAGGACACCAGAATTAGGGCACTATTGCTTTTTCTGCTACAAATTGGTTTTCTTTTAGGATTGAGTTGGTAGAATTCCTATGGGTTGTTTTTCTTTCCTACTTGCACCCCTAAGTGCATAGATCTACATACACACAGCCTTCCCCTGAAGATGGGTACTGAGCTATGTTTGATGGTAAAACACGCTTATTAGTGAACATTGTGGTGGGAACTAAAATGCAGCACACAAATAGCAGGACCTATTGAAGGACATTCTCTTTGTTGTAACTCATCTATTTAATATCTTTATTTATTTTCCTTCCAAATGGGGCTCTCAGTGGTGCCTGCCTGATAAGATACATTATTTAATATATGTAAAGCATTGAGAACAAGGCTTGGAGCACCATGAATACTATACAGGTGTAAACCAAGAACCCAGTACACAGTATATCTCTCATACATGTGTTACCAAAAAAGTTCTGTTCTTAACTACCGCTCTAAAGATCCCTCATTCCCCTAAGGTAGCAATAGCTCTGCATTCTTTCAATAAGCAGCTGCTGGGGAGTGTTGGTTTCCCATCCATACCGCTGTGTGCTTTTAGAAACTTTTTAGGGGGAGACTTAAATTGAGTCTGCAGATATAACCCACATCAAGCCTGGGTAGCGACTCCTCCGTCCCCGACTTGAAATTAGGCAAATGCTTGAATAAGATCAGCTTACAAAGTGTAAAGACACCAGCTCTTTCCCAAAATTCAACAGACCAAAGTGTTGTAAACTTTTTTGGTAGTAAACTACCATAAGAAAAATGTCTTCTAGCATGATCCAGTGCACAGGTGCCTATGTTTGTGGTGGAGGTGAAGACTTCCTAAAGCAATACCTGACTATACGACACATTCAGACACTTCCTCTTTCTCCCAGCTCATTTTTAAAAATAGGGCTTATGACCATTAAATTGATATCCTAGCTTACCAATGGGTCATGATCTGCAGTTTGACAAACACCCTGTCAGACCAAAGGTAACATTAGGAATGGGCTAATAATAAGAAATGAGATCCTATAAAAGCCTCTAAAAGTTCTTTAATGGAAGAAAGATGACTATTGATTCGAGTCTGTATACCCATGTTTCATCCTCCTTGAGAATTTAAATTGCAAAGATAAATTCTCAGCTTCAGGTGTTTTTAAAAAAGTGCTCTTGCGTTGTAAAGCAGAAATTCCAATAATGACATGTTGGACAGTACTCTGGGATACACAGTTTTCTCTAGAACAAGTAATTACACTATGGATTATCCAACTGAACTCCAAACAGACATAACCATGTAATAGATTATGGTGGAAACGGAAGCATATCAACTTTTCTTTGGTCTTGTTCCTGATTTGTGAAAATCTTTTAAACTGTCATTTATAATTTGGGATAACTGATATGAAAATTCAAGTCTGAACTCTCAATCCTACTAGACAATTTGCTACAGCATGCTGGTTTGTATATAACAAATATTGGCATTGCATTAGTTTTCCATAGTACTTGTCAATTTACAAAGTGTTTTAATGCAAATTATCTCAACTTCATAACAATTTTGTGAGGTATACTGGGTGAGCATTTTCATGCATTGTTATTTTTTCTTTACTCTAATGTCATTTAAAACTTAACTGTTCTGATTTTCATCAGAAGGAAAGATCCTTTTGAAATACTGTATATTTTTGGTTAATAATAAAAGGTGACAGTGTGGGCAGAACACTAGATTTGGCTTCAACGATGTTAGTTAACATCCATAGTGTGTGAATCACAGGTGATTTCCACTGAGAATGTCTCTAACTCTGTAGCCTTCTGTGAAATTTTGTAAGTGGTGAGACATAAATATTCTCAGAAGTGAAAGACTGAATCAGTGGAAGTAACATGACCTACAGAGTCAAACAGAAGTGGATTCAAATTCCAGTTTTGGCACAAACTTTCTCAGTTTTATATTTTCTTTATCTGTAAAGTAGGAACTCCAACAAAATATCACTTGCCAGTTAAAATGCCCTCCTAACTGATACATTGTATTTGTTTCCAACTGCCTTTAATTTATTTTCATAGTGCCAGTTTTAAAAAATATTCTATGTCACTTTTCTACTTGAAAAATCTTCCATAGTTTCTCACTGCATTTAAGACAGACACTACAACTTTTGGCTTTGGCTTTACCGTAAAGCCCTGTGTGACCCTCATCTCTCCAGCCTCACTTCATATCACTCCCTTCCCTTACAAATACTGGGTTTGGCTTAAATAAATAAATAAGTAATAAATGTCAGTCAAGAATATAGCAGAGGGCCAAAATAAAGGAATTTTGGTGCTGCTACGTGGGATTCAGTGGAAAGATTCATCTCAACCCTTAACCAAGAGATTTTAGTGGAGATGCATACGTGACATGGCTTTGGAACTGGTGAAATTTGTGTGCTCTATGGAATCTTCTTACCTAGCCATCAGCTCCTTAGCTCTCAAAGGCACACACTGAGGACTTGATTTCTGGGGCACAGCATACCATTTGGCAGCCAGGAAGGAAAGAGTTAAAGAAATGATGTTTATGGCACAGTTGGGACCCATTAACAATTAAATTCTTGGGCAAAAACCCAGCAGGAAGCTGAAGAGGAGCTGAAGAGGCTCAATGACCTCTAGAAAGCAAGAACTTGATTCAGAAATGAATGAGTTGTCCTTACTATGCGCTTTCTGGGAAACCTAAATTGTTCAACTAAGAATGAACGAACGGCTATTATTAGTTAAGGGCCTATCCTCTGCCTCGCTATAAATCAGGCCTCTTAATAAAGGAGACAATGAGAAAGTAATTTCTAGAACTACTTTTCACACTATATAAGTAGAGGAATGGTGCTGATCTGATTTAACAACCTTACTGGATGAGGCAGTATAAACTACCCAAATACATTCAGCCATTTACTGTGCAAATTTATTTATTTTAATTTTTGATGACAGAAGTTTGATGTGGGAGAAATGTTAGTAAACACAGCAGTTCAAAGGATGTTGTGGAAGACAGTTTCAGGGTCTCATGATTTTCCTTTATGTTCTCTGCTCTCCTCACTTTAAGATCCCATCTTATTACTTGTTTCTGTTGTTCCCTTTCCACTCTAGCAGAAGCCACACTAAACAATGATTGTTTCCTAATATCCTACGAGAGAACTCAGTTCGCTACTATTGTATGTTGGTGCTTAATGAGACTTTTTGGAAAATTCTAACCAATACTTGTTTCTCCCACTGCCTGTAATTTCTAATATGTGTATTCCACCTCTAATCAACCACACAAATACAAATTGATCATACTCAGTTTGGTGTTTTATGCTGTTTTTGAGTCACTCCATTGCCTGGTGTTTAAAAATTGCCTTTGCTAAATAATGGAAGTCATTTGATTCATGGATATGCACCAGGATTAATTTTTACCCTCCATACTGTTTTACATGGTGCTATTTACCCAACAGACCCTTTATGGGCTGTTAAGTCCTTGAAGAACTGAACTAAGCAGTTCCATAACAAAATTGTATGAGCTGCTTTAGAATTTAATAAGTAGAAGAGGCACAAAAGGCTTGCATGTTGTTACAGGAGGCCTGGTCAAGAAATCATCTCTGAATAGGGTCCTCAAGCTTCCTATGAAATAAAAAGTAAAATGCAAGAGTATACACATAATTTATATGTGTTTTTATAACATAATTTATACTGTTTTCACAAGACTTAACATAACAGGTGTATGCAACTGATAACCATTCTCTTACTTGATCACAATCCTTACTGGTTTAGCATAAGAACTAGCACACTCAAGCAGACGTATTGAATGAGAAGATGAAAAGATCAAAGATCAATGACGATAATGATAATTGACTAGATTAGCCAGGGAAAGTTTCCCAGGTAAATGGGTAAAGATATTAATTGAATGATGAAAAAGGAAATAGTCAAAGGGTGAGCCTTCCTAGGAAAAAGTTACTGCATAGGAAATCATGGGAAAGAAAAGATAATTTTTTCTTAGGAAGGAAGAAAAGGAATGGGGAGGTAAGGATAATCATGAGTCCCAGAAAGTTGAGCTTTGGGATGGTAAATATAAAATGTGCTCATGGTGAAGAATAATTTCAGTTGTTAGAAGCAGAAGTTTGAAAGACCGTTAGGAAGCTGCAGGAGCTAAGCGCAATCAGCTCAGAGTCAGGCAGACATGAAGCTTTGGTTACAGGCAGATATGGAAAGAGGGTCTTGTTTGCTCTAATATAGCTAGAGAGAATCATTTCCTGGGACCTATTTGTACAGACTCCTGTGATGTTAATCTCAAACTATGAGGTTCCTGGAAGATTTGGAAGACAGTTTATTGTCTCGCTTTAGAAGGTGAAGCCATTGACCTCAAAGCCTAGGAATGTGTTACTTTGTTCTCTTAACAATATGGAACTTTCCCACAGCTAACAATGTACAAATGCAAGATGCCTGGACTGAGTTGAAAGTGTTTTGTGAAAAGGATGGTCCAAATGTTGATTGGCCTTGGAAACATGTGCCAGCTTCTTACCAGCCAAACAATGTCATCTAAATATTTTTCACAGCTGAGTTAGAACTGTGAAGTTCAGACAAAGGGTTCTCTGATGATTAGGTTTTGTCTGGTGAAAAAACAAAACAAAACAAAACAGATAAAGAGCTTTGTTTTAAGCACCAAGAGTCACCCTCACCTTTCACTGTGTAGCCATACAGGAGCATGGAGTTATATGAGGTAACTATAAATTCATGTAAAATGGTGATGATATTCTACAAGAAGTGTAAATAATCCAGAAACCAATGACTTTTGTAAAGATAATAACCTCAGCAAAATTCATCACTAGAAAGAAAATATGACCATATCGCTATCAATTTTGCTTCTTATTAATTTTTCTTTAGGAATGTGACACACATTTTTCAAGTAAAAAAAGCTCCACAGAACCATTTTTTAATGCTTTAGGTAGGAATTGACTGCACTTTCTAATTAGACCCTATAAAAAGCCAGTTCCCACACGCATGAAAGTTCCCTGGAGTTACCAATAGCAGGCCTCCTAGGAATGCTGGGAAATTCAGGCAGGATCGCTGAGGCTAATCTCATGCCATCTGCTCAGCATCCTCAAAAATGCTATTCCAGAAGGCAGTTCTTCAAGTTCTTAAACATCTTTTTGACTTGACTCAGTGTGGCTGATAAAAATAAACTTTATATTTTGAATCACAATCCCTTGCACACGTTCCTAAAAACATTGGACAAAAACTTACCAGTTTTCTGTAGTTTCACTCACTGTCCATGTTAAAACTATACTTTGCTCTGGGACCTCCTTTGCCTTCTTTAATGCTGTGTATTAGGAGACGTCACCTTGTTACAAAGTGTGCCAAGTGGATGTCTTCCTTTGATCAGTTCTCTGCTTCTTCAAACTTAGCGTCAAAGCAGTCTCCATTATGTGAGTGGTTAAGTCCATATCTGCTGAACAGAGAAGTTTTTGGTAGCAAGATGAGAGGAATGTCTTTAACTATTTATTATCTCCTTTCTGGAAACTTAACTCAAATATAGAAGGAGGCAGCCGGAACCAAAATGATATCTTGTTAAGATTCATAGTGTTTTCTCTGAAAAGAGTACATTCTTTATCAAAGACTGAGAAAGTGTCCTTTTCCTTTTCCTTCTGTGTATGAAATATTTACTTGTTAGGCTGCCTCTGAAAAAACTGTATTCCATAGAGCTGTAGCGACCCAGCCCATCAGTGTGCTGGTTAATTAAGTGTGACCTAAACCAACTTGACTTGAGCTCTGCATTAAATGCACAAAACCCATTTGAGCTGACCAGCAGCAGAAGTGGTACTCAGAGAAATTGGAAAGGATTTCTCCCAAATGCCTTCTACTTACTTACAGCACTCAAGTAATGGTTGAAGATTAGCATATGACATGACAGATTACATTAAGTCATGTCTTTCCAGTGCCTTATGACAGCACTATCACATTAGCTTCTTAGCACTGGCACATCGAGCCATGCAAATGTTTTCAGACCCTCTTATTCAAATCTACAAGCTGACATGGCAGCCCTGATATGATTATTAGTCATTTGAGAGACTTTAATTCACGTCATCAGATAACAGGTTCTGCTAAAAGGTTAGAGAAACTGTCTGCTTTTAATGAGGGTCTCAAAAAAAAAAAAACCCTCAAAAACCCTGTTATACACCAAGACTGGTTTGACTTTATTGACAAGACTCCTCAAAGAATGAACTTGAGTGGAATAATTAAATAGGCCCCTAGACATTGCAAATAGTGTCTGCTTTTCAGAGCAAACCATATTGGATGCTTGTGCTTTACTTCTTCCTCACTGTACTCTCTCAGCTTATTCTAATTTGACTGTGATGTCTAGTATGGCATGGATGACCCGTAGACATTTTGAGTGTCTGATATCCAATACGAATCTAACAGGATAAGGATAATTGTTCCTAGAGCGGGCATTACCATTTGGGCATGCACACTGCCATAGCTCACAGTAATGGGTTAATGGTGTCTGGTCAAGCATGGCATGACTAAACGGTGATGTGACTGAAAATCATCAGCCTTTGTAATCCTTAGTTCGTTTGCTATAAATCAGTTTTGTAGTCAAATGTTTGGTTTTATAGTACAGTGATCTGCACTTAGACCTCAAGAGAAGGATTCTTTTCAAAATACTTTCCCATAGGTCAATGGAATCTGGCACCACTCAAGACCTTGTTGAATGAAGGAAGATGACACTAGAAAATGTGCTGGTAGGAGGAAGGAGCATCCAGTGTCCTCCACACATGGAAAGAGTTTGGTGAAGGAGCGAAGAGAAAGTAATTGCCTTATACCTGGAAGAGCAAATACAAATCTCTCTCACTCCCTCCTTTCCACTCCCTCTATTGCCCTCCCGGTTCCCTCTCTTCCGTTTCTTCCTTCTCTCTCTACCTGTTTCTTATTCTCTCTCAGTCTCACTCTCCTCTCTTCTTGTTAAGGTCCCAAGTACTTACTACTGAGAAAACCAATGCTAGAAAGCTTAATAGGGAAGGTAAAGGTAGTGAGTGCTGGTCTTTTTTCTTTGTCTTTTCTCTCTTTTTTTTTTCAATGCTTAATATCAACTTGTTCAGGCAGATTTTTTCTGGAGAGGAGAAAAATATATTCACAGTTTAAGAGAGCATGACACTATATATTTACAGTTTAATTTGTAGTCATTCTACTATCTTAAAAATGTCCAAAATTTAATGATTCATGTTTTCTTTCTACGCATAAATTTTAGCATACATCATCTTAATTAAATAAAAATTTAATATTATTCATATATTCTTTTTCCTTGTTTTATTCAATTGAGCAGTTATTCCTGTGGTCATATTTATACATGTAGATTCGCTTCTAATCTAAATTATTCTGTTTTCCAGAGTAATCTTGGCTGAGCAGGTAAGCAAGCTACTGAATAGAGAGACTGCAAGGGGTGCTGATAAATGATACTGTAAAAAGTTCTCACTTAACTAACACTACTTTGAAAAATGTACTGGGAAAAAAACAAACATTCCAAAAATTATGAGATACGTAAGTCCAGTTCTTCTTTGTTTCTCTTTCCATCATTCTTTTGGTCCTCACTTACCTTCTCCTGCCACATTTCAGCCTGTGATCCGGTTCTGTTCTCCTAGACTGAGCAGAAATGGATGTCACATGTCTGACAAAAACTGGCTCTTTGGAGACCTTCAGTAGCCATCAGGAAAACGCTGCTGATCTTCCCTCATCACCCATTGTTTCCTGACCTGTTAAGCAAGCTCTGGGTAGACAGTTCAGTTGGAGTGAATTTCTGCCTCAACCTAGACACATGCTCTTTACATTTCTGGCCACTCATGCCAAATGTACTACCTGTGTCTCCTGTCACATTTTTCCTTTCAAGCTGTGAAGCAGAGAGGGTTTGCAACGTCTTATGCAAGCTGACTCGACTTTGTGGAATCCCTACCTTTTTCATATTTTAGGAGCAAACGCAGCCCTAACCTTAGTATCCTTAACTGTACTTTCAGTCTTGTTTGATGTCTCTTCATGCATTCTAATGCTTTCAAACACCTAAATTTTCATCTTTCAATTTCAGATTGCCTTCTTTTTACTTTCAGTCACACACACACACACACATGCATGTGCACACACACACACATACACACACACACACAGAGTTTCTTTTCCTCTTTTCAATTGTGTTTTTTTCTGAAAATAACCCCTCCAGACTTCAAGTAGCCCAAAGATCCAAAGATGGCATGAGAGTAGCAGTACCTTAGTGACTTATTCATCTTCATGTGCCCACGTTGTGTGCGCAGTGCCTGATGCATGGCACGTGTTCAAAAATGCTTACTTGCCAAATGAATAAGCAAATGGAAAAAATGCCACTGAAAACCATGATGTCCAACAGAGGTCTGTATTTTCATTCCAGGTCTCATCCTCCTTTGTCTCTGAGCAAGGCAGTCTTACTGTACTTAAGAATCGTTCTGCTGCCCTATGATCTTCACTTTATTTATGTATGGATGCATGCAGATGAGTTATGTTGACTTAATTTTAATGTTTCTTCTACATCAAACGTTAAGAACTTGGTAATGTTTTCATTTTTGATTCATGAACACTTGCCTCATGGATTATGGAAAAATTATGAGCACTATATAACCTGCCCCTGTTAGTACTTTAATTTCTGCCTCTCTGGGGTGGCAGCTACCAAAAGAAGATAGATTTGCTCACCTGCACAAACTCACCTTTGGTACAGGTATCTGAGTCTTCCAATATTTTTAAAATAAAGGACTTAGCAAGTCTTCTGAATATGTTCTTGGCTCACCTAATTCTTCTCTGAGTCTCAGAAAACAAATCCTGATTCTCTGGGCTCCAAAACACATAAAGAATATACAAATAATTTCAAAATATAATTTGGATGCCAACATTTAACATCCCACAAAATATACACTGGCTTACTCCAATTTACCAGTGCAGTGTTCTCTCATTTCTGTTCCTCACCATCTCAGGGTTTTGAAAGAAAACAAACATCTGCATGTGTAGATCAGTACCCGCCCATAAACACATGTTCCTATCAAAACCAATCAGACTGGAAAAAAGAAAGAACACAGTATTATACATTTTTCTTTAGCTCAGATGTCTGACTTTCATTAGTTTAACCTTATTTCTTTTAGATCCTAGGCAGTGACCCAATATTTATTTTCCTGGCTAGGCCCTGTTCTTGCCAGTATTTCACTCTGGCTCCTGAAGGCATTTACCAGAGAACCTCAAGGCCCCCCACAATCCTTCATCTCTTCTGCTGCCCTTGGAGACATACATGTGTCACGTGCACCCTTCATTTCATCTCAGAGCTCATCCTGAGCCTTTTCTTTCCTCCTATTCACTGTTTCTTACTTTCCTCCTTCCTTACTGGATTTATTGTCGAATACTTCAATAATGTCTTTATAACTCATTATTTTCAGTGATTTACACTGGACCATATGCTTTCTACTGCTATCTCCTGTTCTATTTGATCTGTAAAGATCCTGGTGAAATGGTTAGAATGAAAGAAGCTCTGTGAATGAAAGTTATATTGTATCCTATTTGTTTGCTTTTGAATAAAATGTATTTCAGGCTCATCACATGGTATCTGATGGTCGTTAACTTTATAGTATTTCATATATAAATATACACATTAACACCTAATATAGAAATAAAATCTGAAACCCAAACTAATTTTAGAAACATAGACAATGACAAAGTTAACAGTCTTCGGATTCAATTCGCTGACTACATTTTCTATATCACCCTGATCCACAAAGCCAAAACTTCTAAAAGACTTTATAAAAAGAGCTTGAAACACAGAATAATCAGCTTGTTTTCAGAGGGAATTCTTTGTTACACTTGTCTGATCTGTTTGGACAACTCACATGAGGTGAAAAATAGGCTTTAATAATTCTCAGGATGATCCAGATATCAACATGGGAATGAAAACATGATACTTCTCTGAGTCTGAATTCTTTATACATGAAAACAAAACCCAAAAAACAACAACAACAAAAAAACAAACCATGACATTAATGCCCATTCCTGGTAATGTTGGGAGGATTATAGGACAGATATATGTAAAAACTTTACAAATAAAAAAGAAAGATATAAACTACCGAAAAATATTATTTTTAAGGCACATGATACACTGATAGTTTTGTTTGTCTAGTTTCAAAGGGCATAAAATATATTTAATTGTGTTCCATAAACAAAATGTCAGCCAGGATTATTTATGCAGAAGAAATAATATGTCATATCAACTTGGAGATACCAATTAACCCAACTATACACTGTAATTTCTAAACACATTCTTAAGACAAAATTTGTGGCTTCTTTAGTCAACAAAATAAGGCAAACAAATTGTACAGTAATGCCTTAGTGATCTTCCAAAGGCCACCGCATATTGAATACAGGGAATTTTGCATCTTCTGGTCATTTTAGGAATTAACTGTAGTCTTAGTTCTTAAAATTAACTAACATCCTTAATCTAGAGTCAGTAGGTAGACTGGGACAGCACCTTCACTATTCTCAGCCAGCAGCTCTCAACATTACCTTTTCTATCCTTTTTCCTTTAATCTGCAGGCTGCCTCTCCATATTTTCTGTTTTGAGAAATTTAAGTAATATGAAAAGTAGAAAAATAACAAAACAAATGTTCATATTCATGTCATGTAACATCAGTGACATTTGTCCAATTTGCTATTACTATTTTTAAGAAATAACTAGGTATATGGTGGCACACACCTGCAATTCAGCACTCTGGGAATCTGATATAGGAGAAGTGAAAGTTCTAGTCAAGTCTAGGTAACCTTAATGACTTAGTGGACTCTGTTTCAAAAAGACTGGAATGTAGTGCAATGTGACAGTCTTGGCTACAATGCTCAGTACAGAAATTAAAAAAAGAAAAAAATTTTGCTTTTACATAATAATTTAAGCAAAATGTATATTATCTATCTGTTCATTTAGTAATATATTACTGAACTAACTAGTGAATATTTGTTTTTCTCTTTACAAAGGCAATCATTACCATTGATTTTATGTGACTATTTCCTATTCATATTTTTGTAGAAATATGAAATGAAACATTTGTTTCCATAAACACTAAATTACACATTTTATCATGATTTTATCACATATGTACTGTTTTGTTTCTACCACACCAATTAGAAATGAGTGATTATGTAAATGAGACAGTCAAGTTCCCTACTTTAAAAAATATAGTTTTTAAAATATGAATATTCTACATTTACTTATTTATGCATTTTCTCTGTAAACTTTTATGTATTTATTTCCTCCATCCAATCTTGAAATACATTCTATCTTTTTTACTATCTATGACAATCTCTCTACACAATGCACTTAAAAGTGATATTATTTGACTGTGAGGTATTAGCTTTTGAAAAATTCTGTGAATCTATAATTAATTTAAAACTATCATAATTTTTGGAGATTTTTATTCCATTTTTCAAATTTCTTGATTGTTAGATCATTTGCTTTCTTTTCCATTACCACATGCTCTTTTGAAGATTTCTGCTGTACTACCTTCCAGTTCATTTATTCTCTCTTTAACTGTGTCTTTCCTCCATCTCTTCAGATTTCTGCCAACTGTTTACATTGTCTCCAATTATTTTTATTCTTTTTTGTGTCTACTTGTTTTTTCCTTATTTCTTAACTTTGTTGTTATGAATTATCTATCATCTATGATTCCCTGGACATATATTTTTATCTCTGTTACGCATTACTGTTTTTTTTTTTTTTGTCTTTTTCCTTGAGTTCACTTTGTAGCCCAGGCTAACCTCTCACCCACAACAATCCTCATACCTCAGCCTGCCAAGTGCTGGGACTACAGGCATGCACCACCATGCCCAGCAACATTACTGTTCACTGTTAGTAGAGTACTTCATAGTCCAGAATCATTTTCTCTCAGGACTAGTGTGGATTGCTGTGGTCCATGTGGGATACTTTGGGGATTGCCATGTAATTATACTTTACTATTTTTTAATTAATGTCTCTGTGCTATGAATTCCCACACCACATGGCTCAAATTCTACCCTAACTCCTGAATATGAACTTCCTTCTGTCACAGATTACCATTTATATTTGTGGGCTCAACTGGGCAACTACATGTAGGTTTGAAGCTAACCAGAAGGTAGAGATTTTGAAATTCCTCTTCATGGCAGTTAACTAGTTCTTGGGTCCCAATATTAGATTGTTTAACTTCATCATTACAGTTTCAACTATTAGCACACCATGGATCTTAAGACCACACCCTGGTAGTTTTATTTTATAAGTCATTTAACTTTCAGTTACCACTAAGATTTTTTAGATTTGTCTGGTATGCTGCGATTTCCCTTTCTGTATTTAATTTCAGATATACATATATACATGAGAGAAAAAAACTGTTATTTTACTGGACTTTCTAAGCATATGGAGAAGAAGAGTGTGTTCAATATGTTCTTAACATCACTACTTTGTTCCAGATCCTACTTTATATTACCTTCTACCATGCATTCCTGGACTTATGTGAGATTTCTTTTCTTTTTTAAGGCAGGAATTATAGCTCATCAAATGTTAATTCCTCATGACACCAATAATATTCCCTGGCCCAGCATAGATTCCTGTTGAAAAAAATTCATTTGTGGAAGGATTAGATGACTGGACAAACATTTTTCTTTCTACACCCTACATTTGATGAATATCTCTATTTAGACATATAATTCATGCAAGATTTATTATCTTTGCATATCTGATATTCTGTTAATCAGTTTGTCTAGTATTAAAGATGGGTAGAGTTGAATAAAATATGACAAAACATTTAGAATGCAATTAATTCTCCCCACTCACAACTCTATACTATTGTTCAAACTGGCCCTGTACTTTCCACTTGACAGTGGTCCAAAGAGAATTTTGCTTATCCATTAATGGTGCAGGGACATTACATTTCACAGTTAGAAAAGAATGGACCTCTTGACTCACAGAAAGAGCCACATAAAAAAAATAAATGAGACGTGGAAAGCAACAGAATGAAGAACTAATTGTTTCTTTTTAGTGGTTGCAAAATCTAATTTGAATAATTATCTGTCAGTGCGCTGTATTTCCAAAAGACTTTTTTCACCCTCTCAAACATCCCTTTTTCAGAAGTTATACTAAAAACAAATTGAAAAATTTGGTTTTGACATGCTGAAGCTCTTGTCTTTTTTTAGTCTCTCCATTAGTTAGAATAATGCTTATTTGGCTTAAGATTTCTGTGGTGTCCACAAGACCTTCTTTACATGACTCAGGTAGCTATCTTGATCTCGCCTGCCATTCATCAAAGTCGTTCCTCCATCTAAGTCTCAGAATTGTCTTGACTAGTTAGGCATTCTCCATGTCTATTATAGGGCATTCCATGCTGGAAAAAGCAGTGGTTCCTGTCTGCTTTGTCTAACAAATACCTCCTCCAATTTTAAAGCTGAATTCTAACCCTATCCACTGTCACATTCCTCCTGGGAAAAGTTAAATATGTCTTAGAAAAGCTCTTATTAATTTTTATTAAGACCATTAACTCAGTAACTATGATATGCAGTAAACTAGCTGTAGCATAAAAAAAAATGTATGCCTCTTTCTTTTTCTTTTTTTTTTTTTTTTTTTTACCTGGGGATCAAACACTCTACTCATTGCCAGGCAGGTACTTATGCCACTGAGCTAAACCCCTGGCCCCTGTATGCCTTTTTTGTGAGTATTGCCAGAAGATATTTTTGAAAACAGACATTTTTAAGGCAATATTTGATACTTAGTAGGTATTCCAAACACTGAATAAAACAAAACTATTTTCAAGAAGTTTTCTACATAAGATTTTCTCCATGAACTCTGCCTCTCTAATGAGGAGGGCTTGAATATGAGTACATCTCTGTATCCAACCCTCTCCATGACTGGGACTGATTGCCTGACCCCTGCAACTGCTCTTTCTGCCTTACAGGACCACTGACTATTTGGGCTGTGCCAGCATGTCATCTATCACAGAGTTAATAATTATGCCAAGAAAACAGGTATAAACTAGGGCTGTCCTGAGCAAACTGGGATGTATGATCACTTTGTCAACTGCATAATCTAGTATTTTTGCCTGATGTTTATAGCCTAGTATTTTTCTAACTGAAGGTCATAGTCTTTAGTAATAACCACCACTTACTGTATACCCATTATAGAGTAGACTATAATAAACTACCTCTTCTTGACGGATGAGGAAATCAGGGCTGATAAATTAAGTGGTTTTTGCCAAGACCACCCAGCTTTGAATTGCATTTGAGTATAAGTCTGGACACAAGACAGCTATCCTCTTTTTTTTGCCATGCAGTTCTTATTCTATACCACACCAAAGGGACATATAAATTCCATTGCTGTAGGCAATTTTTACAATATAAAATCTTCCTTAACATAAGTGGTGCATTTGTTAGGAAACATTTGGGGGGATTGATTTTCTTTGATATGATAAGGTTTAACTTGAACAGTTGGTTTTGTATTTTCAATTCTTACAATAGTATTTTCCTAAAAGCTTGGCACCTGTCTATTCCCTTCTCTTTATGATACCCTTACACTTTTTATCCTTCTTTATCCACTATTCCTCTCACTGTTAAAATTCCTTTGCATGACTGAGATTCCATGAATCTCTTATTCAGAGAAATAAGCTTAGATGTTGATTCAGCTCTTCAGCATGTTAATATATGGTGCTCAGAGCAATCTGACACTCTTCACCTGATGAACTCAGGGGTTTGGTGAATTGCAGTTGTTGTGTTTCCCCAGGTTGTCCTGAGGTTTAACACTTACAGACAAGGGTGCAGCTCCAGGGATAAGAGCAGTGTTTCTAGTGGTTAGAAAACCTCAGGGCTTGGTTTAGAGTCATCTGCTTGTTACTGGCCCTTTCTGCTTTAACAGGCAGGGCAGCCTTCAGTGCCAGAGTTGCCCACCTACAAGGAAAAGCCCAAGGGCTGACTCAGGGGCTACAAATTTCAGGTGCAATGTCTGAGATAAGAGACAATAAAAGTGGTAGGAACTGTGAAAAATCTATTGTACAGGGGGTGAAAGGGGAAAGATTAACTCAGTAAGTTGTCAGCTCATTTTCTTACCGAGCTATCATGAGCTTTAACTAAAAAAAAAAAAATCTGTTTGATCTCCTGTGTTGGAGATGTATTTCAAGGCCTGTATCTGTCACTGAAATCTACAAAGTGTGCTTCAGCTATAAATCTCTATCCTTGAATGTACACATGCAATTATCTCAGAGAGATCTGGCTTCCGTAAAAATGACAATTGTCATTCCTGCTATTGCTTTTTTTATATAAATATGTTTATGTTTAAAAATTACCTCCAATTGACAAGTAACAGAAAAGTATGCCGCCGCCACCATACTAAATGTCATACCATTAAAATGTCTCTTACTAGTCAACAGAAAGAAAAATCAATCCTTTTACTTAAACTTTATTTTTTTCCAGTGGGCAACTTTGAAAGTCATCAGTAAAATTACTTTATAAATTAAATATGATAAAATTCCACAAGTTAGAGACCATATGGATTTTTATCCTGACGGTGATGTCCTTTCTGATCATGAGTGTTGTGGTGATCTGAGACGTTGCCATGCTATTGTCCAAGAACTGTATAATCTTGCCAGTACTTGAGTGGATTTTCCAAATCACTTCAAGTTCTAACTTAATGACTATACTCTGTACTTGAGAACTGACTTTACTTTTCAAATATAAGAATCTATACTAAAAATACATGTTACCAGCATGGTAGAATTGACTAGTCCTGACAAACTCTCAAGAGATTTCCATTTATATAAGTCAGGTCATGATTCTATGGGAGTAGGAACTCTTCCTATCATGTAACTCATTGTAGAAATTTAATAAACACTGGTTATTGCACAAGTAATGTTTATTATGACAATAATAAAAATAGGTAACATACATGGAATGCTTATTGGCCCTGGACTCTATTGCAATACTGCATGTGGGTCACCTTATTATTTCTCATTAAAACTCTATGAGACGGATATTAAAAATGAGAATTCTGGAACCCAGAGAGGTTAAGTAACCAGTAATATTTGAACAAATTTTGCCTCTTTCAAAGCCCATCTTTCCTGCTATGTACTGCTATACAGAATGGATGTTTTCATGTTTGTGTGTTAACTCATCTTCCTATTGACAATAATAGTAACAAGTAGTGGTTATTACTTTTTGAAGTTCTGTGTCAAACTATGTTAGCTGTGCTTGTCATACTTCTCTCACTTCAACTTTTCACCAGCTCAGAAATTATTATTACTCTGATGATACTGACTAGGTAACAAGCTGTGAGAGAAGTGAGAAACTAGCCCGAGGTAATACAACATACAGAATGTCAAAGAAAGGGTCTGAATCTAGGTCTATCATATTCTGAAGGCTATGTCGCTCCCAAGAAGAAAATTCCTTACATGGTTAAACTATGCCTATGTGAACTAACCACATTCTACAATTATCATTTGTTCCTGTTTCTTATTTGTTGCAAAAATAAGCTTTGTAAGAGCCAATCACCAGTAAGAGAAGGGCTCAAACGTCTCCATCAATGTGTTTTCTACTATTTGTCTGATGTATATTTTAGAATTCTACAGAGAACATGAACCCATATACGATTTATTTTAAGGCTTTGCCTCATGCTATTGTGTGTGCTAGCAAGTCTGAAATCTGTAGTGTAGGGCAGACTGGCAGGCTGAAAACTTGGCAGGAGTTGACATTGCAGTCTTTAGGCATAGACATTGGGGTTGAGTATAAAGACCTGATTTTGGTGTCCACTGTGTCTCTTCGAACTGCATTCAAAAGAGACCTTTGGCAATCCATATATATGATTTTCAAACTATACAATCAGTGCTGCTCTCAGGCCTGAGCAAGAGAAGCTTTAGGCTGTTTGCACACTTCAGAGCACGGTGTCTTGGTCACATCACCCCTATCAGGTTGCAGTCTGTGGTCTATAGGGCTGCATGCTATATCAAGCCCACACATGCTCTCTAGCTCTGCAGACAGTGATCTGAGCATCTAGGAGCTTGGATTTCTTTGTAAAGAATAGTATGAGCGTGAATAGTCTTTTACCTAAATTTTACCTTTCAAAATGTTCTCCAATGTCAGTTTGTGGAGACTGTGGTCAATATTTCTAGTTGTTTGTCAATTGTCCAGAGAAGTCATGTGATATCGCACCATAAGGGACAGAGATGAGATAGTAAGAATAGTTGGGCAGACTGATCTGGGAACCAACAACAGAGTAGCCAAGAGCTGATTTTCCTCATTCCAGAATTTTCCACCAAAAAGTTAAGGTATCCATGAATTCTAGACTTAAATATGATTTTATCCATTATTAAGACAGATGAAGTAGGAGGGTAGAATATGTCTGAGTGTTTGGCTTTATTCATAAGAATTCATTTTAAATGTGTGGACATATGGTCTCCATTTGCTCTCTTGTTTTGAGCTCCATAAATATTAAATATTAACCTCTGTATAGAACTCCTTCATCATGCTTCTGCATTACCTGAGATTATAAGGAAGCTGAGAATACAGAGTTTAGATTTTCAAATTTCATTTTCAATGAGGATAGAGATTTTATGTGTTTTTTTGTGTCAGATTTTGTGGAGAAAAACAACTGTGCTGGTTTAAAAATAAATGCTGGAAACCACAGGGAATTATGATATTATACATTGAAGAACATTTAGATGTCTTCTACTATAATTTCCTGATTTTTACTAATAAGGGAACCAAGAGTTCTGAAGGATAGAATTCCAGAATCCTTGCTGTGTGGTTGTGGTTGTGACCAGTTCTTGGTCATCTTGGTTATGATTATAGTTTATCTTTGTCATACTTCTCAAAGAAGCAGTCTGAAATGGAAGTGTAGATCATGTTTTCATTAAGACAACTGGCATCTATTTCCAGGTACTTCCTTGTGCTTATGGCATTGGCTCTATTATCTTGAATTCTTTCTTTTTATACTAATCCATTTAAAAATTTGGGCACAAAGAGGTACAATCACATAATGAGAATATAAATCATGATGCTGCTTCTAGGAGCAATGGCATTTTTATCCTTTTTTAAAATTGCAAAATGAAATATTTCATGGTGAGTAACCTAGGAAGGCATTTTGTGTATGCTGGAGTTAATATTGGAAGAGCTTTAAGATTTAACATATTACTCAATATTTATATATGTATGATTTCCTCTGAAGTTACTAACAACATAGGTTACTTAGAAGTCAGAATTTCTCACTTTTTTCCTACCCTTCAAGTATGCAGAGAGAATCTAAGAGCAATAACCTCACACACCAATTTGTTTAGATTTGTATCCTACTACAGATGAAACCATAGGACCTCACTGGAAGATTTCAGAGGGGCCAGAAAAGATCCAGTTCTACCATAGAAAGTACTAATGAAATCTGTAAGCCCCTGTTTGGGAGATCAGACACTTGGAGTCCATCCTTCCTGGGTGGAGCACAGCTTGACAATCATTGGTATTCCTAATTCTTCCCCAAGTTCCTTTTGGGCTTGACACAAACCCAAGTTCCCACTCTTTTCTCTCTTGTACAATTTTCAGCTTCCCTCTCTGCCCCACCACAGCTCCCCACACAGGGTTGGAACCTACCCCGCGGCCAGGCTCTAGAGTGCTCTTTCTTATGCCCTCAGCATTGCATCTTTCTCATTCCATATTCGATCATGCAGCTTTATTCCTGCAAGGATGTGAGGAAGCTAAAATGACGGTAATGCTGGCAACTTCTAGAGCTTGCTTCTCTTTACACCTATGGTTCCAAGTTCCCTAGCCAGACTTGTTGGGAAATAGAGCCCACAGTGGATACTTTTTGTGTCATTCAGGCAGAAAGCAGCTCCATCTTTGGCTCTAGGAAACTAAGTATGGGCCCTAGAACAGCAGGAGAACAATGCAGGGAAGAATTCCTCAGGCCTGCAGCAAAACACGTAGAGGAAACCCAGATACCAGTTTGTCACATTCAGGCCATTGTTTTCCAATATACATGTCAATATAAGCAGACAAATAGGGTGTGATTGTATATGTTAGAAAAATCTGTTGATAAAGATGATATATATGGATTGTGGAAACAAACAACATAAAAAGAAAAATAGTAAGCCATAATTTTGTTATGTAAGAGAAATAACCTTTATAGCAATTACAGCATGCTATTTGATTTTTATACCTTACTTCATTACTAAAATAATTGTTTTCTTATTCATCGTTTACATAAAAATATATTTAATTGATTATATACTATAGTTTCTTGGTTAATGCTATTTTCAGAATGTGTTGCAAAAATTTTTTTAATGTAACCTAATTAATTGTCGTTGACTTTCAAAGGATCATTAAAAAGAATTCTGAATACACATCCAAAGTTTAGTGGTAATACAATATATCCTCAACAAAACCATATATGCAATTTATGTACACAATTTTTAAACTCTGTGATATTTTCTACATATACTGAATATATAATATGAATAGTATATTAAGATAATGCATTCTTCACTAAATAACAAATAAGTTTGCTCTCTGAATTTGAAATAGTTTTCAGGAAGAGTTAGGGGACCATAAAGACCGGTAAATGATTGCATTTTCCTACCACATTCCAAGTAATAAATACTCTTCTTAGAGAATCAACTGTATTAGTAGAGAGAGCGTAAGAATTGTGTTCAGCAACATGGATTCCAGTACTTTATTGTCTGTTACTTACTGAACAAGTTATTAACTTTTCTGTGGCTCAATCAGCACAACTACAAGATGAAATTAATAACAGAATCTATACCATCAGTTTGTTTGTCATAAGGACTAAACTTTTTATGTATTTTGTTTACTAACCCTATATTTTCAAATTTCTCAAAATAAGATGGGAAAGTTGGGAGCTTAACAGTAAAAAAAAACTATTTGTTAGTTCTGACAAGGAAATATCATACCATATTCTTGATAAATTATGAGCTCAATTCAGTAGAAACCCACAAAAACATTGTATAAGTTTGACTGAAGAATCCAAATGCTAGACTCAATAGTTGCCTTTTTACCTCAGTGAGCTCAAAGATTAAGTTTAAAGCTATTATAAATGTTGTTTTCTATTTGAGCAGAAAGTCCACCTTGCACTCAGCTGATACTGTGTCTTAGCTTATTCTGTGTTTCCCTAACAGAATACCTGAGAGTGGGGAATTTATAATGAGCAGAAATCTATTTAGTTCATGGCTTTGGAGTCTGAGATGTCCAAGATCTATGGACCACATCTGGCAAGAACCTTCCTACTGTGTCATCCTATGATAGAAGACAGAAAGACAAAAAAAAAGATGAGAAAGAGAGAGAGAGATTGTGTGTGTCTGACAGAGAGAGAGAGAGAGAGAGAGAGGGAGAGAGAGAGAGGTCATTCTTCTATTAGAAATCTATTCCCATATTAACTAACCCACTACTGTGTCAGCATCACTAATTCATCAATAAAACAGAGCCCCCGTGACCTAGTCATCTCCTGAAAGTCTCACCTCAACATGGTTGTTTTGGGGCTAAATTTCCAACACAAGAACTTTGAAAGATACATTAAAACCACAGCAGATTATTAACAGTTATATTCATTTGGATCAAAGTATTGTATTTCTTTACATTGTATGATATGTATATCATATTTATAAATTTAATGAGTAATAAAATAGCAAAATGTTAAATTAATAGTGGTTCACATGCTTGTTTGTATGCACATAAATTACACACATGTGTGCACACACCCCCACACTCACACACACACACACACACACACACACACACACACAGAGGCATGAATGGAAGCAGGCACTAAAATCAGATAGTCTATTTGAGAAACCTTTCCATTTATGCAAGAGACAGCAACCTAAGCACCATCACTCACCTGGTGACAGGTATCCAAGTTGTAGATGTGGTATCTGAAAGGAAATAAACAGCCTTACACATGCAAGCCTTGCAAACAAAACCTCAAAGCGATGGCTGTTGTCACTCGTTCAGCAACTTTTAACAAAACTCTTTCACTCTTACGCTGCACTGAATTAAATGCAAAGAACATCAAGATGTTAGATTCAAAGCCTGCCTCTGCTTCTGAGCATGTCTGTGGCCTCGGATCACCTTTCTGAGCCTGAGGAGGAAAATGTGACCTGATGACTTACAAGTCATCTTCACACTCTCAGAACATGTGACTTGGAATTCTGTAAGTGTAAAGAGTTTGAAAGAGGACAAAGACAAGCCAGCTTTGCCAGGAAATCAAAGTTGTATGGCTCTGAAAGTATTGAAATAAAAATATAAATTCCAGAAAAATTCCTCCGAAATTTATAATTCTGTAATATCTTTTCAGAATGCCCTGTATTCCTGCCCAATAATTTCTAGTCTTACATACATTTTCAGCAATATGTGGAAAATATAAGGAGTGTGTTATGCAAGGGCAATTTTCATCTTTCTCGTAACACTGAGTGACTTTATTTTTTAAAAAAACTTTGGTGTAAAAAGAATTTAACCCTTTCCTTCTCATTAATGCCATACTACAAGTCCAAATATATGTCAAAACCAGAAGCCAAATTGAAAACTTTGGTTTTCTTTAAACCTAATTTTTGCTGTCTGATTTCTTAACACTTCTGGGATTGTTATGATTTTAGAATTCAGACAAGATACAGGAATTTCATGACCAAAAATATTGTATGGCCTCTTGATTGAAAACAGAAGTTGAAAAACAGAATGTACTTTAGATACTATGAAAAGCACTTTATAGACATTGCTTTATTTAGTTCTCACAGGCTTCCATTCATAGCTGTATATTACAGAAGAACAGTAAACCTCACTCTACAGACAAGGAAATTTTGCTGTAGAAATTTTCCTCATGTAGTTTGTAAGAGTCAAGAGTTGAAATTCAAAGGCTTTGCCAGTTTGTCCCTAAATTTTACCCAATATCTTTAAAGTGACGCCATTAGTGAGGCTGCAAATGTTTAGTTTGTTATATGGTACTTTAATTTAAATATTTGTGCTGGTACCAGAATGCTTTTTGCTTGGTGGATTTAGTTCTTCTGTGTAATATATGCATTATCTCTAGCTATTGTGCTTTTGAATCTAATAAGGGAATAACATCTTTAATCAGCGATCATATCTGAAAGTATTTCATTCAACAAATGCCTGAGTACACTTACTATGTGCCAAGCACTAAACCCTTTATAGTCATCAACTCAACTAATTTTCATTCTAATAAAATAAATACTGTTACTATCCCAAATTTTAAAGATAAGAAAATCTAACTACAGGAAAGTTAGGATTAGTGGTCTGTATCAGATAGTAAATGGTTGAAACAGAAAATCAAGTAATCTGGGTCCAGAGTCTGGGATTTCAACTAATATATTCTGTTTGATTTCTTGATTTTGTTTTGTGTGTTTATTTTTAGTTCTATCTTTACAGTTCATAGTTTTAATAGTATAAGTTTAAATTAACTTCTCTGGTGTCTCCCAAGACCAAATAATGAAATCACAAAGGAATAACCATAAATGATAGTGCTAGAAAATCTGCTGTATCCTAGGTACTATACAAAATAATCTAGGCTATCTAAGGTTATAGAAAAATAAACATAGCTTTATCACTCTGTGGCCTTTGGTTATCTTTATTGTATGGACAGTTTTGTAGTGATTCTCTTAGACAATTTTTCAATAAGAAAAATGCTAAGTATGAAAGCAAAGCAATGGAGTTCAATTTTGGAGTTTGACAGGGCTAATTATTAGGGCTTAACTCAGATCAGTATGCAAAAAATTAACTTCTCCAATCGTGGCAGTTTTGAAAAAGACTTTTGATTGAAGTTGGAGTCCTTCTTGGCTTTGGTCTGTAGATGTGCTCCTTATTTCAGAAAGCTGAGCTAAGTAGAAGGCCATCAGCTCACTGTGGGGTGGGGAGTCTTTAGAGGTGGGGGAATTTGGCATTATACCAACTATATCAATTACACACCCTCACTTTTGTTCCCCCTACCTTTCTTACTCCCCACAGGGTGCCTAAGAAAACAATCATGTTATATTAACTTAGCTTTATGGAAAAACCCAACTAACATATTTAACACACTGGTTATGGGTTCATTAAAAACTGCCTTAAAAAGTTGGCCCTGATACTAAGCAATATGAAGAGGAAGAAGCAAATTGTATTGAAAACCAGGAATTTCCAGCTGTTACAATGAAACACCCCAAGGGCTGCGGAGATGTAATGTCTCAAGAATGGCAAGAAAGTGCTGACAACATTGCATTTCTGATGGCACCCACCGTTCCGAGATATGCAGGTGATCCTGATGAGCTAAAGCTTCCTTCCCAGTTGGGGGACAGATGCTGCGACTGTAGTAATAATGGGTGCATAAAGAGACCCCAGCAAGAGTGTAAGTGAAAGGGATAGAGCTTTTCCGAAGACATGAATATCAAAGAGGGCTGCTCCTAGAGGCTGCAGTCCATCAGCTTAGCTGATGATGGCAAATTCCTGCTGTGATAAAAAGTATGAGGCAGATCTGATAAAAAGCATATTTTTAAACTGCTGTGCTTGAGACAGCATGGTTTAGTGCCTGGGCTTTCTCCACTATTCCGCTTCGGAGTGAGCTGGCTCTGAGAACCTCTCCCTGCTCGGGAAGGCTGCTCCTCCAAGACAGGGCTGACGTTTTTGGCATGGTAGTTTGGAGAAGTTTGCATTGGCACCCTTTAGTTTGAAACTGGACTCTGGATAAACAGAGTTCTGTAGTTCTCGGTGCTGCCAGACCCTTAAAGTCCATAAATATCAGTATTCATCCCCCTCTTCCCTCCCCAGTGAAAATGAAAAGAAAATGAAACTGCATTGGGGATTGTTTCCCTTGAATAAACACCAAACATACTCTAAAAACCAAAGCTGCTCTCCTCTCTGATATTAAATCCAGTAATTACACTATGAAACCTGAGCCTGTGAATTCAAGCTTGGGAAGGTAAAATTGTGGAGAGGGAGAAACCTAGTAAAATGTGTCCACTCTGCACATGTACAGACCATTTTCTTTAGAACGTACCTCAGTATGATACAAACCTGACCGTGCTACAATGAGACTCATTACACCCCACTGTTTCCACCATGTACCTCATTTTCATACTCAGAAGACTTGCCTAGAAGCATAAGCATGCCAGGCACAAGGAAATCAATGCCTTTCACTGTGTTAGAGCTTAGTTTGTATGTCTGAGCATGTGTTTTTCCCTTTGTCACTGAATTGATGAAATCTTTGACAATAGATGCCAGGGCTGTTGTTTATCCCATGTAACAAGTAACCAGCTTAGCAGGAGGCTAAGTGTCTGAAGAGAGGCTGTGCTGTTTTGAACTAGGCCCAAATTTTATTATCTATCTGTTCAAGTGACTAATGTTCTCCTAAATGAACTAACAGCACCCAAGTCACAGTAATTCTCTGCTTCTGGTCATTCCAAAAGAAATGGAGGCAGGAAAATTCTGGAACTTACCAGGATGTAGAAATATTGGGAGATTTTATTGTTTGATTCTCATTTATCTTTCTTTATTTCTTCTCATCCCCAAAATCATATTGTTTTGATAACAAGGAGCAAAGAACCCTGAGCTTCAGTTCAGAATTCATTTATTTTATTTAATGCTTTAGCAACAAGAAAGATTTACAATTGTTTGGACAATCAAAATGTAGATTTTTAAGATAAAATTTTTCTTAGGGTTTTAATAAAAAAGAACTTTCTCCTATTTAACGGATCATCTTATGTACCCAAAAGGATAGAGATAATATAGCAGCAAAATAAATGACCTCTTAGCCTGGTCGGTTGGCCAAATTTATCCTGTAGCACTGGATTTCTCAAATTGTGTTTCAAGGAGCTTGTCTCCTCCTCAGGATATGTCTTTGTACTTTTGTCCTTTTCTCCAATCTATTCTATTAACAATATCTTTCGCTCTCTTTCCAGAAAGATGCGATTAGGTTCTTATCTTGCTTTATTAATGTCTTTTTGCTTCCTTAATTTAGCTCATGGCTGAATTTGTGCCAACCAGGGCCCTGTGCTAGACCATCTTACCCCATCTATGGGTGCATTTGCTGCACCGCAAGGCTGTTGCCTCTAAGCTCTCTGTGGGGCAATTCCCTCGGACTGACCCAAATTGAAACAATTTACACATTGCTTGTGGCTTTTCTTCCCCTTCCAAGCTCTCTTCCTACATGTTCTCAAGCCTTCTTTCCCTCAGGCAAAGATAGATGAGAGTCACTACTTTTTATTGTCATGGTGCCACTGGGTGTTTTATTCTGCAGATGATAGCCTTTCACACACCTGTGAACACACAGATAAGCAGGGTGGTGCGCAAAACTTTCCTGAGATATGCCAGAGAGACGATCTTGCTACGTTTATGGGTGCAGTTGCTACCTGCTATCCCAGGATGGCTTCCTTCACTCTTTCCTCCATCCATTCATGTAGCAAAGTGGTATAATATTTAACTTTTACAACTATTCATTAATTTCTAGACTAAAATGACAAACTAGAGAATCTCCCTTATGAGCAAATGTAGCACAAAACAACAAATCAAATATCTGAGTTGATATAAAACTAGTGTCTGAGTTGCACTGCAAAGCAAAACTAGAGCCTCAGCTTTCAGGCAGGAACATATTGATACAATGACAACAATTCAAACAAGAGCTCCAGCCATGTTGTCAATAAACAGTAGTAATGGAGGTGGGATTTTTAGGAATCAGATTGGCCAATTGCCATTTTACAGTCAGCTAGTGGAAGGAACGGTGGGTTATGAGAGAAAATAGAACCTAAGTAGGAAAGGGAGATGAGAGAAAGTCAAAGACAGAAAAGAAATTATTAGGAAGGCCTCAGGTTAATTAGTTAATACATTTCATATCTTAGTCATTTGGTACATTCCTAAGGTCAAGTGATTATCTGAGGGAGTTAACACGTGCTTAAGGTCTTGTGCATCATTTCTGGAGTAGAGAGTGTCTAGATGTCTTCCCAAGGGACTCTGGGATATCTGAGAGCCCTTGGGGCCACCAGTGGGTAGACCAGGTATTTCCTTATGGTTCGACTGGTGGGTGGGTCAGGCTCAGAGCAATACAAACCATGCTGCTTCACCTCTTGTCTCTTTCCCTAGGCTCTCAACCATGACCCGGTACTTTCTTATATTATAAATAGAGCATTTAGTTTATCATATTATTTTTGTTCCATCTTTACCACTAATCTATGAGCTCAAAACTGGCAGAAAATCCTATTTGTTTCAACAAGGCGGCATGTGAAAACCACCAAGCTTAGAGTCAGGGCACATACTGAGTACCCAAAAAATGTTTGTAATGAAAGTAGAGTAAGGCTGTGGCTTGTTCATTAAAGTAAAAAAATCAGAACAGAAAATTGTAAAGGAGCTAATCTTGTATAGGTAAAAAATAAATGGTAATAGTGTTCTCAGATAAAATTGAAGGACCATCAAAAGGGTGATGAGCAACTGAGGATAAGTATGAAAATGAATGTAACCAAAAAAATTATCAATAAACAGATAAAAATTAGAAAACAGAACCAAATAGAAATTCTGCAGTTGAAAGTAAGATTACTGAAATAAAATGCACTAGGGAAGTCCAAAAGCAGATCTAAACTGGCAGAAGAAAGAAGTCATAAACTCAAAGATAAATCAATGAAGATTGTCCTGACTGAATAACTAGAAAAATACTTAAGTATTTTAAGAAAGAACAGTCATAACTCATGATTTTTTCAAAACTAAAAAAAAAGATTATAAGAGAATAGGATGAACAATTATATACTAAAAATCAGATAATCTATAAAGACACTGACTCAAACAGAAAATCTGAGTAACTTTATTACAAGTGAAGAGTTTGAATTAGTAATTAAAAACACTTCTATAATAACAACAAACTTTTATGGCAAATTGTATCAAATGTTTAAAAAGTACTAACACCAACCTTATACATACTTTTCTAAAACAGAAGTGGAGAAAATCTTCCCAGCTCATATTAGTGAGGCTGTATTGCCTTGATGCCAAAGCCATATAGACATTGAAAGAAAGCTTCAGGCCACTGTACTGTAGAAATATTTTTAGAAATATCTTCAACAAAATATTAACAATGAAAGTACAATCAAATTTTTAAAGGATTATATAGCATGACCAAGTGATTTTATTGCAAGAATGTAAGAGCTTTTCAAAAAAATTAGCCCGTGTAATATAACTTACTAGTATAATCACATTTTGAGAAAATTCAGTATCCTTTCATAGTAAAAACACTCAATACATTAAGAAAAAAGAGAATTCCACCAATTTATTATATATATATATATATATATATATATATATATATGATATGGGAGATAATATATGGGCTATGTATGCTATACATATGTTTATATATGGGATTGTATATGTATATGTATGTGCATATATATATCTGTGTGTATATATATATATATATATATTTGAGCATATACATAATATTCTACATTTATTGGTTAAACACTGAAAGTTTTCTTTTCCAAAATCAAGAACAAGATAAAGATCTCTATTCTCTTTACTTATGTTCTATATTGCAATAGAGTTTTTAGCTAGAAAGATTAGGCAAAATAAAATAAAGCAAAATAAAAAAGCATCTAATTTCAAAGAAGACTATAAAACAACTTCTATTTACATATGGCATACAGTTATATAAAGAAAATTCCACGGAATCACAAAACTAGTAGTAGAATTAGTGCAAACACTCAGTAAAGTTGTAGGATGCAAAAAATATGCAAAAAAATCTATTTTTGTTCCTGTATACCAGCAATAATCAATTCAAAATTGAAATTTAAGCAAATGATTTATTTGTAATATCTAAAAGAATAGTATACTCCTGAGTAATTTCAAAAAAAAAACAAATTTAAGGCTTGTATGATGAAACAGAAAATAATATTTAAAGAAATTAGAGCATGCTTAGAATAATGGAAAGATATCACATGTTCATTGAGTCAAATACTTAACATTCTTAAAATGGTAATAATTCCTTAGTTGATCAGCATATTCAGTACCATCTATGCCTGGTGCCTTACCTGAAAAAAAATTCATATACATATATCAGAAACCTAGAGTACTCAAAAGAACCTGCAAAGGGAAACATAAGTCAAAAGACTCACATTCCCCAATTTTAAAACTTAGTACAAAGTTACCACAATAAAGACAATATGGCAAGAACAGACACATAAAAGCAGAGCATGGTGGTACATACCTGAAATCTCAGCATGCTGGGAAGCAGAGGCAGGAGGATCCAAACTTTGAATCCAGACCCAACAATTTTCTGATTTGTAAAATCCTATCTAAAAAAAACAAAAATGAATAGATGCATAAATAAATAAGGCTCACAGAGTAGCTTAGTGCAAAGGCCCTGGATTCAATCTCCAGTACAAAAAAAAAAAATACACATATAGATATCCATGGAAAAAATTGAAAGCACAAAAAATAGTCCTCATATTTGTAGTGTACTGATTTCAACAAGGGTGCCAGGCAATTCAGTGAAGGCAAACATAGACTAGGCCCTTCTGAAAATTATCCTGAGGAAACTGAATATCCACATGTAAAAATTAACAGTATAGATCACAGACTTAAAAATACAAGCTAATCTATAAAATTCTTTGAAGAAAATGAAGGTGTACATAAATCCTTATGAATTTTAGTTAAACAATGGATTGTCAGATAGGACACAAAAAACACAAGTATCAAAAGGAAAAGCCTAAACAGAATTTCAAAATTAAAAATACAAAATTAAAAATATTTGCTCTCAGTGGACACCACCAAAAAAGTGAGATTACTCACAGAACAGAAGAAAATATCTGCAAAATAAAATTTTAATCCAGCATATATAATGAACTCATATAACTTAATAATAAAAAGCTAAATAATCTACTTAAACTGGGAAAAATATGAATAGACATGTCTCCAACAAAGATATACAATTTGCTAATAAGCATATGAAAAAGATACTAAACTTCACTAATCATTTAGGTAAATGTAAGTCAAAATTATTACATGCCACTTTGAACCTGTAAAAAAGGCAATTAAATGGAGGGTAATGGCAACTTTTTCCAGGAAAGTGAAAAAATTGGAAACTTCATACATTGCTTGTTAGAATACAGAATGATGTAGTCTTTTTGGAGAATAGTTTTTATCAGTTCCTCGTGAAGTTAAATGTAGAGTTAACATATGACCCAGTTATCCCACTCCTAGTTATATGTGAATAAAAATAAAAACATGGCTGCATAAAATCTCATACAGGAATGTCCATAGATAAAGTATTTGTAAGAACCCCCCCCCACCAAAAAAAAAATAGAATCAGTCCAAAAGCTCTTCACATGATGAAGGGACACACATAATTTTGTTTGTAGAAACAATGGAATATTACCTAGTCGTGTAACTGAAAGTCACTGATGCTTACTACAGTGTCAATGAACCTTAAAAATGTTACACTAAGTGAAAGAGCCAGACACAAAAAGCCACACATTGGAAGATTCCATTTATACAAAAGGTGCAAAATAACCAAATTCACTGAGATAAAAAGTAGCTAGTCTTTTCCAGGAGTGAGCAGGAGGAAGGCATGAGGAGTGGGTTCACTAGTGGGTTCAGGATTTCTTTGGAGGATGATGATAATGATATTGCAATGTGATGATGATTGCAGTTATGTGAATGTACTATAAATCACTGGGTTGTGCACTTTTAAAGACAAATATTATGTATGTGAATTTTTGCTGTTGTGGAGAAGGATAGACATACCCAGGTGGTAGAGATTTAAATATTAATTTATCTAAGTAGACACTGGTGAATGCCTGCTATTTTCCAGACACCTTAGCAAAGACCAGTGACACAAGCATAACTGACTTCAAGTTCAGCAAAGTTGACAAGTGTCCAACAATAAAGAGATGATGACTAAGGAAACAGTTGATGTAAGTCAAGTTTCATTGGAGACTCTCAGTGAACACATTTTGCTTTATTCACGTTTGTCTTGAACACAAAAATTATACAGACTTACGTGTGTCTGAATGTCAAAACAAATATGACGTGAAAAGCACTACTGTAGGCAGTTATGTAAACAAGGTGTTCCTGGAAAAAAACAAGTGACTGAACCTCAGCTTTGCAGAGGTGATGTTGAACTGAATTGATAGGTGAAGAATGAGATCTTATGCAAAATCATTGCAAATTGTGAAGAGTCCTGGATTCTTAGTGAAAGAATTTGGATAGTGATAGACCTGGTGGGTTACTTGCATGAAGTTAGATGTAATTCTATTCATGGTTTAACAAGCATTTGTTATTATAATTTCATTCTTATATGAATTCTATGTATAGGTATTATTATTTTCATCTTACAGATAAACTATTGATGGGTGAATTAAGTAACTTGGCCAAAGTTAAACAGAATGTATTCAAGTCTACTCATAAATGGCAGAGTTGGGATTTGAACCTAACTAGTCTAGCTTCAAGGGTCATGTTTTAATCACTATGCTAAGATGACTACTATATATAATAAAAAAAGAAATAAAATTTAAAATATGTACTAATGGTTCTATATATGTGTCTATGTGTGTGACATTAAAGTCATGTTACATGACTTCTACAACCAAGGGCAACCATGGCTGTCCTTTCCCAGCACCTCAGCAGTAGACGGAATTGTTGGCCACCCTTCCCCCATACCTGGATGACTTTAGCGCCCAAGGGGAGCCTTGACTCCCCTTCCCCTGCACCTGAAAGACCTCTGCAGCTGACAGGATCATTGACCACCTTTCCCCACACTCAGACAACTTCTGCAGCTAAGGGCAGCCTCAGCTACCCTTCCCCTGCAGCTCTGCAGCTGATGGAGCTGATCATTGACTGACCTTCCACTGCATCCAGATGACTTCAATGGGCAAGGCTTTCCTTCCCCTGCACCTGAAATACATATATAGCCAACAGGATCATCAGCTGCTCTACTCCTGCACCCAGACAACTTCAGTGGCAGAGGGGAGCCTCCACTGCCCTTCTTCTGTACCTCAGCAGCCAATAGGATCATCAGCCTCCCTTTCCCCACAACTGGACTACTTCAGCAGCTGAGGTGAGACCCTGCTGCCCTTCTCCTGCACCTGAAGGACCTTGGCCACTAATGAGCTTATGGATTGCCATTCTTCCCACTTGAAAGACCTCAGCAGCCATCATACCATCAGGGATCCTTTCCACCATCTGCAGTACCTTGGTGGGCTGGCAGAAGCCTCAGCAATCTTCCCCCTACACAGAAGACCTTGGGTCTTCCATAGTGTGGTGAGTTTTCTTCTCAAGTAGGGGACCTAAGCAGGTCAACAGCAGCCTCAGCAAACCATCCCCCCAGCTCTAAGACCTTGGCAAGCTGGCAAGAGTGCGGGTGAGTCTCTTTTCCATACAGTTGGGTTGGTGAAAGCGAGGACAAGGTTTTCTCCCAACTGGAGGAACCAGAAAGGGTCTGAGAAACCTCAAAGACACAGTAGGATCCTAGCTGGGGCACACAGTATAAACAGGTAGATCTGGAAGTTTGGAATGGTCTGAAGCTACAGTAAAGCTAGGAGATAAAGGTTGGGTTATATCAATATTCATAGGTTAGCCAACATAGGAAGAATACAGCACTCAACAGGCCCTGAAGGAGAAATTCAGGTGACTGGCCCCTTCCCTCAGCTGTAGGGCTCAGCAACTGGGTGAATGTCAGCCACACAGTGAATCCCTAAGACACACATGATGGACAGTTGAGCCTAGTGGGATCTAAAAGACCAAAATATTAACTCAAGAGGTGAAAATGACAAAACAAAAAAGCAAAATGCAATCTCATACACCAGTCTATCAGGAACAAGTATAGGAGACATAAAAATAGAGGGCACTGGAAGTCACACACTTGAAATTTCTGAAAAGATAGCAAGTGAAATAAAGAAACAAATACATGAGGCAGTAGAGGAAATCAGATTAGAAATAATCTCTCAGGTAAAGAAAGAAATAACATTAATAAAGGAGTTGTTCAGCATAACTAGAGATGACATAAATAAAATATCAGTACAGGAGCATGGAAAAATTGACAGAAACCTTGAATGAACAATATAGAAAAGAAACAGAATGCATGAAATAAATTCAATATATCAGGAAATTAAAAATTTCATTGAAGGATGGCAAAACTGCTTGACTGAAGCTGAAGACAGACTTTCAGACCTTGAAGACAGATTGCAACTAGTGATTACTAAAGGAAAGAACTTTTAAAAATAAAAAGAGATCATGAAATAACGCTTCAACAGCTTCAAGACAATGCAAAGATTGATAGATGTCAATGAAAATTCAAGTCAAAGCAAATGACATAAAAAACTATTCACAGAATTAATAGAATCAATTTCCCAAACATAAGAATCCAACATACAGATAAGTGAGGCATATAGACTCCAAACAGTCATAACCAAAATAAATTAATATCCAGACATATATCAAGATCCCAGAAATTCAGCATAAAAACAGAATATGAAAAGCTATTAGAGAGAAGATACAACTCACATCAAAAAAAGCTCATTAGAACCATAGTTGACTTCTCAACACAAACCCTTAAGTTAAGATAAACATGGAGTAAAGTATTTCAAGCCTTGAAAGAAAACAACTTTCAGCCCAGATTTATGTACCCTGAAAAACTCTCTTTGAAAATTAATGGAGAAATAAAATACTAAAATGACAAAGAACAACTGAAGAAGTTCATGTTCACCAAATCAACACTAGAAAGAGTGCTGAAAAACATACTAGAGAGGGGTGAAAATGACTACAACTCTCAGAACAAAATCTGAGAGAAACCACCAGGCAGAGCAAGCAATTAAACAAAGGGGAGAAGCAGGGAACGAACAATAGGAAAATAGCATGACAAAAGTAAACTAGTACATATCAGTTGTAACCATCAATGTAAATTACCTCAATTCACCAATTAAAGGAAAAATGTTGACAAAATGGATCAAGAAACAGGATCCAACAATATGCTGTATACAAGAAACACATATGACTTGAAAGAGAACTCATAGACTGGAAGTCAAAGGAAAGAAAACTATATTCCATGCTACAGGAACTGAGAAAAAGCAGTGGTTGCTACTCTGTTTTCAGATAATGTGAACTTCAAACCAAAAATGATCAAAAGAGATAAAGAAGGTCACTGTGTACTTATTAGGAGACAAATTCAGGAGGAAGAGATAACAATAATAAATATATATGTACCAAATATGGGAGTACCCAACTATATAAGACAAATACTAGTAGACATGGAAAACCAAATATGCAATAACAATTGTAACAGGGGATCCATTGTCACAAGAGATAGATCAACTAGACCAAAAGTCAACAAAGAAATAACAGAACTCAATCAAACCTGTGAACAAATGGACTTACTAGATGTTTACAGTCTTCCACCCAACAACATCAGAATACACATTCTTCTCAGCTGCACATAGGACATTCTGTAAAACAGACAATATATTAGCCAATAAAACATGCTTAAGTAAATGCAAATGGGTTGAAATATCCCATGCATATTATCTGGTCATAACACATTGAAATTTGAAATTTATGACCCAAGAAACTGCAAAACCTACATAAACACATGGGAATTAAATAACACCCTCCTAAACAACCAATGGGTTACAGAGGAAATTAAAGAAGAAATTAAACAATATCTACAATTCAATGACAATGCAGATACAACATACTGAAACCTGTGGGTAGCAATGAAAATGGTCCTAAGAAGGAAATATATAGCAATGAATTTGTCACACCAGGAAAACAGAACAAGCACAAATAAACCACCTAATGCTACATCTCAAGTTTCTAGAAAAAGAAAAGCAAGTAAAACCCAAAGCTATAGAAGAGAGGAAATTATAAATATCAGAGCAGAAATTAATGCAATTGAGACTAAGAAAAAAAAATAACAAAGAATTAATGACTCAAAGAGCTGGGGTTTTTTGAGAGAATAAACAACATTGATAAACCCCTAGTCAACCTTATCAAGAAAAACAAACAACTCCAATTAATGCAATAAGGAACAAAAAAGGTGAAATTGCTACAGATCCTGTGGAAATTCAGAAGATCATGAATTTCTACATGAATTTCACTACTTTGTGAATTTTACTCACAAAAGCTGGAAAACACAGAGGAAATGGACAGATTTCTAGAAATATATGAATTATCAAAGCTGAATCAATAAGATATAAAAATCTTGAATAACCCAATATGTTACTGAAATTGAAAATGTAATTTAAAAGGTAGCAACAAAGAAAAGCCCAGGTCCTGATGGATTTAAAGCTCAATTCTATAAGAAATTTGGAGAAGATTTAAAACCAATACTCCTCAAACTCTTAAATGAAATAGAAAGGAAGCAATTCTCTCTAACTCATTCTTAGAAGCAACTATTACTCTAATACCAAACCAGAGAAAGACCAAACAAAAAAGAACTAAAAACCAATCTCCCTAATGAACATCAGTGCAAAAATTCTCAATAAAACACTAGCAAATAGAATGCAGCAAATCATCAAGATTATATAACATGAAATACTTAGGAATCAACCTCATAAAGGATGTAAAAGACCTACACATTCAAGCCTATATCACTCTAAAAAAGGAGAATGAAGAAGATGTCAGAAAATTGAAAGATATTCCTTGCTTCTTGGTTGGGAAGAACCAACATAGTAAAAATGGCCATGCTTCCAAAACTGTTATACAGATTTAGTGCAATTCCAATCAAAATACCTCACAATTAACATACCTCAAAGATCTGGAGAAATCATCCTAAAACTCATTTGGAAACAGAAGAGACCTAGAACAGCAAAGGCAATCCTGGGAAACAAAGGCAAGGCAGGAGGCAATCCCTGACTTGAAATTATACTAGAAAGCTACTGTGATAAAATTAGCATGGTACTGGCAAAAAAGCAGACCTGAGAATCAATGGAACAGATTAGAAGATGCAGACATAGGTACAAAGACACTCAGCTACCTTATATTTGACAAAGGGGCTAAATATATTCACTGGAAGAAAGATAGCCTCTTTAATAAATGGTGCTGGAAAAATTGGCTTTCTACATGCCAGAGAGTGAAACTAGACCCATTTCTATCATCATGCACTAAATTAAAGTAAAAGTGGATCCAAGATCTAAATATTAAAATATTAAAATATAAACACTAAATCTACTGGAAGACAAGGTAGGTAAAAATCTTGAAGACATAGGCAAAGAGTTCATGAATAAAATGCAAACTGAACAGGAAGTATTTCAAAGAATCAACAGCTGAGATCTCATTTTATTAAAAAGTTTTTGTACCTCAAAAGAAATCACCAACAGAGTGAAAAGAAAATCCACAGAATGGAAGCAAAGTGTAGCCAGCTGTCCCTTGGACAGAGGACTCATATCTAGAACATATAAAGAACTTAAAAACAACAGACTCCCCAAATTCAAAGACCCAGTCCAAAAATGGGAAACTGAGGTGAATAAAGAAACACAAAATAAATATATGAAGAAAGGTTCGACATCACTAATCATTCGAGAAATGCGAATCAAAACAACATTTAGATTCTATCTCACTCCAGAAAGAATGGCTGCCATCAAGAAATCAGCTAGTAACAAATATTGGTGGGGCTGTGGGGAAAAGGAACCCTTCTTCACTGTCAGTGGGAGTGCAGATTGGTACAGCTACTGTGGAAATCAGTGTGGAGATTCCTCAAAATACCAGGCTTGGAAGTTCCATTCAATCCAGCTATTCCCTATCTGAGTATTTTCCCAGAAAAACTTAAAAATGACATGCTACATAGATATAGGTGCACCATGTTTATAGCACTACAATTTGTAATAGCTAAATATTGGAAGCAACCCAAATGCCCATCTATTATGGAATGGATAAAAAAGATGTAGTATTTTCATACAATGGCATATTACTCAGCTATAAAGAATGATAACCTTGAGGATTTACAGGTAAATGGAGGCAACTTGAGACCATATTCATAAGTGAAATAAATCAAACTCACATTTGTAAATATTGTATTGTCACCTAGTGTTAAGAAAACCCTAAGAGAGTAATAAGATATAAAATATGCAATAGTGTGATAATGAAAGGGAAGAAAAGTGCTTAAAAGGAAAGAACAACTGGGATAGGGGATAGGAGAGAAGAAGAAAAAAGATTATATGCATATATATATATATATATATATATATATTATAATATAAATAGCTATACTACAAATTTCTGTCAGTTCATGCAAAGAGTGCTTTCATTGTTTGAGTGTTTGATCATTTTTTATGCCTAAATCTTGTAACATGCACTACTTCTAAGATAGTAATATGCAATACATTAATTAATGTTCATTTCCTACTATTTTTTGAAGTTCTGTATCATTTCTATCTTTTTTCTGCTTTGCTTTTTTAAAATAAAAAATAAGCTACTAGATATAGGCATGTAAAATTAATCAACCAATATAGGTACAAATTGATCTTTTCAATGAACTAAATTGATATCTGAGCAACCACTTTGAAGACAACAATATTCAACATATTAACCATTGTTAATTTCTTATTATCTTGTTTTGATGCTCTGTATCATTGTTTTTATTTTTATTTGTGCTTTACTTTTCTCTTTAAAATAAAAAATAGGCCACTAAAATAAATCAACTACAGAGTTGGTGAAAAAAATAAAGTCATGTTACCCTCAGTCATCAAATTCACAGAAAACAATGAAGGCACTCAAGTATGTTAGTAATTTCTGCTCTCCAGTTAGCAAGATGGACCTGCCCTTTAGGAAATGTTTCATTTTCAAGTAAGTGATCACTGAACATGAATCACGTTCTTCTTTCCTCCTACCCAAACCAGTTGTCACTTACATTCCATTGTTGTAATCTGTTTTCACAAGTCGGTGGTTTCAGACCAATAATCAATTGTTTGCATAATTTTGAACAGTCACTAATTTATCATTATCAGGTAAGTATGAAAGTATTTGACAATGAAGGTGAAAGTTGAGTTGCAGTGACATTGCCACTAGTCTGATTTATACCAGGTGATGGTGCCCATATGTGTGACTAGAATGGCTTAAAATACAAGGGGAGGAATGTGAAGCCTTCAGTGTACTAAGTTCATTCTGATTTAAAAGTTATTAATAAAACCAGTGTGAAAACATCTATGTGATATACCATACATTATATACCTAAATTCTACCAGTGAAAGAGATGCTTGCTTCATTTAACGTTTTAGTCTGCTCTTTAACTATGAAAGCAATCCATTAAGACTACAAAATTATTCACATGGCATAGAAGCACTAAAAAAATCCAGGTTTTTCCTTCTTTCTTCCATATGGAACAGTTTGATATGTGTCTTCCATACCTTTTCCTTATATTTATACATTTTCAGCAATGGGGTTTATACCAGCCACAGAATTTACCATCTAATGCTGTTCACCTAACACTTAGAGATTCCAAATATGTCATTGTAGATAGGTACACCTTAGGCTTTCCATCAACTATGTATTTTCCATTCTATTGGATCCATGATAGTGTATGACATTAGCTGACTTTTTTTCCTTAGGACAAACATTATGGTGAAGGCACTGACACCTCTAGTTAGAATCGTTTGATTTTTATTTTCTTTGTGCTATTATTGTAGTTGCTAAGATCAAATTGACCTCTTCTTTTTTTCCAATCTTGATCCTTCTCCATCATGAATTCATTTTTCCAGCTTTTTGGTTTTCCTTCAGTATTGGGTAACTTTTACAGGTGATTTACTAATAATTAATATAGGAAGGTGGTATAAAATTACTCTAAGGTATATAGGGATCCATTTCCCTACAACCTTACTGCTTAAGAGAGAAGCCTGATCATGCACATTGGATTAGTGGGCAAGGAGTGTTAGAGATCGGAAGCCATTAGAGTACTGCAGTTACCCAAATAAGGGGGATTTGCCCTGAGGATGGGGAGTCTGATGCACTTATTGAATTCCTGCATATACCTGGCTCTTCTGTCACTTGTCATCCATGTCTGATGTGGAAGTCAACTAAACCTCAAGCTTCAGTGTATTTGGCTCTTGTACCTCCAACATACATTCTTTGCACTTTCCAGCCCCAAAGTGAGCATGCATCATATAGCGATTCATTCTTCTCTTTCATTTTGACTACAATAGGAAACCACTGCACTGTGTGCTTTCAACAGCAGTGAAAGTGAAGAGGAGTAGACAACATTTCTCAGTTATTCGGAGTCCTTCTATAGTACTGAGCGTTCTCTAGAGACACAAAACCAATAAAATATGTACATGTGAGAAAGGATTTATTCAGGATTGATCCTACATTCATGATGGCTGAGATATCATATGCAGACCCTATAAAACAGTAGTGTGGCTTCACCAGAGGCCAAAAGCTTGAGACTCCATGGAAGGGGTCTTTGATTGGAGAGCCTGGACCACTGATCCCAGGAAAGAAAATGAGCCTGTCCCACTGAGATGTAAAGGGTGTGGTGACAGGAGCACAAGTCACTTTGTTCTCTATTTGTTCTCTCTAGGCCCTGACCTAATCAGATAGATGGTTCCTACCCCTGTTAAGAGTAGATCTTCCTTCACCTAATCAACCTGACCTCATAGCTAGCCTCCTCTGGAAACTCTATCACAGTCACATGTAAAATGATCACTCACTAAACTTCTGCATATTCCTTCATCCAGGCAAGTTGACACCTAAAGTTAAAAATCATACCTTTTTTAAATTAATTATCTTAATTTTTTACTGCAATCACGTTCACCTATCCTTCAAACCTATGACTATACACTTGGCATGTCCACAGATTGAAAGAACCACTCTTATCTATTGTATTTCAAGCTGTGAATTTCCCTTATGAATCTTCCTGGTTAATCCAACACTATCTTCTTTCTAACATCCAACTTTCCACCATGGTCTTCCTTTTTGTGGTCTTATTATCACTATAGGACATAAGTGTCTATAGTCAGTTCTCTGGATTTCTCATACATAGATTCAACTTATGAATATGGAAAATACCCAAACAGGAAAATATTTCATCAGCACTGGCTATAGACACTTTTCCTAACATAGTGTTTATATTGTATTAGGTACTATAAGTAATCTAGAGATGATTTGTAGTATGCAGGACAAAGTATGCAAGTTCTACACAAATACTATGCCATTGTGTATATATGAGCCTTGAACCTCTACAGTTTTGTGGGGTACAGAAGGTCCTGATACGACCACTATAGAAATCAGTGAGGAGATTCCTCAAAAAGCTAAAAACTGAAATTCCATTTGATTCATCTATTCCCCTTTTAGAGATCATCCCCAAGGAATTAAAGACACCATATTAAAATATACATGCATATTTGTATATGTAGCAGCACAGCTTGTAATAACTGAACCTTGGAAGTGGCCTATATAACCATCAACAAATGAATGGATAATGAAAACATGCTATTGATACACAATGGAGTGCTATGAGGGAAAAGTAACTTGAGGCATTTATAGGCAAATGGATGCAACTTGAGGCCATAATATTGAGTGAAATAGGTCAGACACACAAATTAAAATACCTAATGGCTTGTTTTATCTTAAAAATTCGATGTATATTTTAACAGAGAAAATAGATAAATATGAACTAGGGTGATCCTTTTCAAATGGATGAGCAACAAGAGATAGAGAGAGAAGGTAGGGGAAAGGGTAGAATAAAAGAATTGAGGGGGGAAATGATGAAAACAGAGCTTTTGCAAATCGGAAGGAGATTAAGAGTTGGAAGAGTAGTGAGAGAGAAGCAAAAGGAAGAGAAAAAACTTAAGACGTATTATGTATTTTTACCACGTGCCCAGAATAATTGTACTCATGTACTGCAAATGTATACTATAAAAATAAAAGAAATGAACCCACTTTTTTTTTTAAATGAAACCACTTTTAAAAAAAGGAACCTCCTGGAAAAATTCCCTTGTGGATGAGTGACAGCTTGGCACACACACACACACACACACACACACACACTACATATACAGATATCACACCCTAAAGGGGCCCATAAGAGGGAAGGAAACAGAACTGAATACTGAGTCTGCCATTCTGAACCAGAATCTTGTAGAAAAACTACTTGGAGGAAGACTTTATTGGTACTGGAGTAAAAATGTTATAGTGTAATGCTGTGCATTTTCTATTCTGTCCTATTTTCTATATATTCTTATAAGAAACCATTTATCTGATTTTTGTACCTTTATTTTATTCTTTCATATCTACTAGTACAAACCCTTCTCATTCTTGTGGTTTAATTAGTGGTCTTGTTCTTCCCTAGCTGAGGGTGATGCATTTGTTTATTGATGCATCTTTATTAACTCTGAGTACACATGTAAGGTTTTTTCACATTATTATGTAATAAACAATCATCATTTTAGACTATACATATGCTAAATTAATAAAATAGATTCCTAAAAGATCAAAGTGTTCCACAAATTTTGAAAAATTTAGTCATTATATTTCATTATAAGGAGCAGTATAGGTTATATTAATGTTTTTTGAACACCAGTACCAATGGTGTAAAATATGTACTCCATTATAGAGATTATACTAAATATAGATGTAATTTTTATTAAAAAGATAGTTTTGATATTAAAATTTCTTATCCAGAAATAAGATGAATCATATTATGCTTTCAAGCATCTCTTGTACACCTTAGTAAAATTATATATATATATATATATATATATATATATTTTTTTTTTTTTTTCTTGTAGATTCTACATATATCTTGGTAAGCTCATTTCTTGATACTTTGTATTTCCATGTCCAGTGAAGAGTTAGATAGTGACTTCACCATAATTTTTAACTGGTTTTCATTGAAATATATAAAAATTACTTTTCATATATGTATTTTTAGACAGTCAAATTACTAAAATAATTCATATTAATTTGAATATGTTTCATTACTTCTTTTGAATATCTAGGTAGTAATTTAGAGGCTGAGTTTTCTACTCCAGTGTTCATCTCTTTCATTTCTGTTTTGCTTTGCTTTTTACAGAGCCTATTTCCAGTTATAACATTTTCATCCTTGCCTTATTCTTTCATCAAGGATAATGACTTTATTCTGTAACTATTAAGCATGACATTGGCCAGAGGTTCAGTTTGTTTCACTGCTTAGTTTTATTTTTTAACGAAACCCCTTCTAGCCAAACTTATAAGAATTATAGAAATGAAAGAAATAAAATAGAAATCATTGATAAATTCAGTAAAAATCCAATGAAAGAAAAAAAAAGGAAAAGAGTATTCTAAAGGATATAACTGCATGTATGTTTGAGTGTGTGGAATTAATAACCATGTTGCTAAAGTTTTAGTTGGATGGATGAGCAAAACTGACTGCAGTCTCACTGTTAGGATGTCCACTTTGCAGACTTTACTTCTGTAACTTGAACAACTGCACTAAGAGGAAAGTATGTAATTATGAACTAGTGATTTTTTTACTGGTTACTATTTTTTTTTCTGTTTTGTTTTGTTTTTGAGATTTTGTATTGCTTCTACCCTCTTTCTGTTTCAAAATTTTTTCCTTAAATAAAAAAAAATTTTAAAAAAAAGCAAGAGGAGGAAAAGAAAGTGCTCTAAAAGAGATAACTGCATGTATACTTAAGTGTGTAGGATTGATAACGATGTTACTAAGTTTTTGTTGGATCGGTGAACAGAACTGTTTGCAGCCTCACTGTTTGAATGTCTACTTTGTATGCTTTAATTTTGTAACTTGAACAACTATATGCAAGAAGACAATATGTAATGTATCATCAAATAGTGATTTCTTACCTGTTTATTTTTTTGAAATTCTGTATTGTTTCTACTCTTTTTTCTGTTTTGCTTCCACCCCTCTTTAAATAAAGAAAAATCCAATGAAAATATGATTATAAAATTTATGCAAAAAGTATTCTCAAAACTATTCAAAATATTTATAGAAGAACAAGAAGAAGTAACTCTGGACTATAATGAATATATCTATGAATATAATGAGAAATGTAATTACAAAATTAAGATAGTGTTTTCATTCATTTGCCCGATATTTCCAAGTGATAACTGGGTAGATTAGTGAGTAAAATTATGACAGTAGTTAAATTTGTTATTAAAATAAACAGCAAATAATAGTTTAGAAAAATTAAATTCCATGCAACTTTTGAGACATGCCTATATGAGAAAAAGTATATATTACATATCTGAAATGCTAGCTCTATATTTTGTCTGGTATCTCAAATGATTACTTGCTATGTGTCACTTGGGTGTAGTAATGGCGAGATAGGCAAAATCTGTCCTCATAGACCTCTGAGATATAGCAAAAACTAATTAATGATATGTGCCCAAAAACAAATCTGAGTGCATTTGAGTTACTAGTTTTTAATGAAGAAAATATTTCAAGTTAGCCTAAGAGCAGATAAATTGTAAAACTAACACCAAAAGTTGGTTTTCCATGGCAAGACAACTAAAAAAACTAGACTCTTTCACATCACACAAGTTAAATACCTAACAATTAAAAAAAATAAATAAACTTTGAAAAGTTGAAGAAAATATGGGAGAACATTATCTAATATGGGTTAAATTTTCCAAATAATATGTGAAACTGTAAATATTGGTTGATTTTACATTAACTTAAATATCAACAATACTATGAAGGCAAGTTACAAATGACAGAAAATATCAATAACATTAAATATTTAGAGATCAACAAAAAAAAATTCAAAGGTTTAAAATGAATAAAATGTTAGAAATCTTGCAATCATTAATAATATTGAAAATTAACATCAATGAGTTGGAAGTTTTCATTTTTCAAATTACCAAGAACAGAAAATGAAAATATTTAATGTTGAACAAAGTGTGGTAAAATTAGCTTCAAGTGCAGTTGTGTGATTTTTTTTTGACAATACATTGGCATCATTTAATAATAATTTTTAGGTGCCCTCTTTGATTATGAAATTTCACTTTTAGGAATTTCACTTACCAAAATATTTACACAAGTGTACAAATACAAATATTCAGTGAGGATAATTGTTTTCTATTTATATTTAAAAGTGGAAACAATTTAAGTGCTAAATGAACAATGTCCCCAATATTCTAACTTTTGAAATCATTGAATCTTACTTTCTATTAAAAAAAAATCTGTGAATGTTACTTTCTACTAAAAACAAACAAACAAAAGAAAAACAGATATTTGCAGATGTAACATAAGAATCTGGAGACAGAGAGACCTTGGGTTACCTAGGTGGGCTCTAATGGCAGTAACAAATGCTCTCACAATAGGGAGATAGAGGTGCACTTGACATGCAGAGGGGAGAGGAACATATGAGGACAGCAGAGAGATACGCAGCTGCTATTGGCCTTGGAAGTTGGAGTCCTGCAGCTGGAAGTATAAGAAAGCTGGAAACTATTAGAAGCTGGGCGCTGCACTGCCCGCTGGAGCTGTGGAGGAACTGCACATGGACCAACACCTTGATTTCAGCACAGATACACGGACTTCAGACTTCTTGCCTGCAGAGCTGTGGGAGAACACATTTCTGTTGTTTAAAACCATCTAGTTGTGCTAATTTGTTAAAGTGGCCAAACAAATACACCTACCAAAAAGAGAATGATTATATAAATCGTTATGTTCTTATACGGGAACTCACTAATTACAAAAAAATATAGTATGTCTGTATATTTGTATGGAAAATGTTCCCAGATATAATTTACAGTTGCATAATATTTACAGAATGATCTCATTTATGTAAGAAAGGAAAATAGACCTATGTGTGTGTGCACATGGCTGCATTTTATTTTTAAACGTAAATGCAGCGTTTACCTATAGAAAGGGTGTAAGTTGCAGGAAAAGAAAGGAAGGCTTCCATAGAATTTTATTGTTCAGATATTTTGCAGCCAAGCATACGTTTATGTATTATTTATACAAATTTAGAGGAAAAAGTGACAGGAATTTTCCCCAAACTTCATTTTTGCAGATCCAAATATTCCAAACCTTTGAATACTCATGAGGTGATTGTCTCTCACACCAGACTTAAAGTTCCTTGAGAGTAAGATCCTTGCCTGTCTTGTTCATTTTTGTCTTCAACACCTGATGCAAAGCTGTCACCTATTATACTCTCAAGAAAAGACATGTGGAATGAATGATGGGCTGTAACATCCAGCAGCAGCAGGCAAAGGTGAGAATACCCATGAACTGACAGCAAAGTCAGTAAGTGTCTTAAGAAATGACAGCACGTACCTTTGTTTCTTCACTCCTTCGTCACCAGAAATATGACAGAAGTAGCAGCTTAACCAGGAAGATACACCCAAGCATCACACCTCGGTTTCCATCAGACACCTAGCTCACTGTCACAAGCTGGGAATATGCTCGGGGGTCCCAGCTGATGGTGCTCTGACTGATAAGCTGAGGACAGCCCCGTCCCTCAGAGGCAGTATCATGAATTTGCTAGCAGGCACAGGGAGAACCCAGAATGCCATTTGCAGAAACCAATATGGCTCCTTCCCTGCAGGTTTCCAGGGCAAATGCTGATGTCTTTGCCATCCATTCACTCTTAGGGTAAAGGCCTTGATTGACTGAGGCCAGGTAGCGAAGTGAGCCTGTTGAGTGACTTGGGTGATCGGTGTCCCCCGTTCTTTCTTGCACATGCAAGGTCTATGAAGGACTGGTGCAGAAAATCTCTAGTGCACAATGAGTTTAAGGGAAAATTAGCCTGAAGAAAATCACTTAGCTCTCAAATGTCTAGTAATAGTTACAGAAGTTGTGGGTTCAATTTCACTTCACTGACTTTGTCCTTTACATTAACAAGCTAGATAAAATGATATTGTTTCAAACGATCATTGTTTAGATATTTCTTTGGCAGGTTTGTATTACAATTTAAGAATAGTCTGTGCCTATACTCTATGTTGGCTGTGGTACTTTGAACTTGATTTCTGAGGCTGCTGACAGTTTTTGAAAGATTTAACAACTGGCAGCAAGAAAAAACTTCCATAGAATCTGTTCTATGTATTTTTTTCCTCCTGAAAAAAGGGCATCATTTAGCAGGTAATATATTGCAATAAAAATATGGTTATGCAATAATGGATCATTAATATGGTAAATTACAACATAACCTTTTCTATTAAATGTAAAAGGCAAATTATTGAAATGAGAACATTTTCTTTCCTTTGGTGTATTTCCATACTTGGCTTGAAAGGGGTTTTTTATTATTATTCAAAACAGTCATTTTGATTTGCACAGGAGATAACAGTTGTTCATGACATTTTTATTTCTGCATAAACAGATTTCCATTTTGGCGAAGGTTAATACAGTAGGAATTTGCTTTTCCTTTTGGATATACTGTGATACCAGTAGAGCACTTTGTTTGGGATGGAACCGCTAATTTATCCTTTATGCCTTTACAATCTTGTCAGTGCTGCATGTCTCCCTTAGTTTTCTAATCTAAAATAATCCCAGTGAAATCCTTTGATTGTCTGTTTGGACTTGCTCCATTCCTAAAGCAGGAATGTAATGGGCTGTATGGCACTTACTTGGGAGTAATTTATCCAGCAGAGTGACTATAGATACTTGTTTTAATAAGAATATGCTTTATGGTAAGTGGGGACTGCTATTTAATTAGCCAAAGGGAAAGTAGTTCATGATACAATCTGTTCCAATCATCTTGGACATTAAACAAAAAGTCAGGCTAAGTTATTTATGTACATGCACTTTATTTGTAGTTGCTTTGAGCAAACCTTTTCTCTGCAACTTTATAGCATTTTCTGAGTAAGCTGCATTGAGGGAGGAGGAGTAAGGGGAAGAAAAGGACATGAGAGCATCCTATAAAATTTTTGAAAAAGAAACAGAAGGCTTACTTACTGCTATCAAGGTTGTGAATACAGGCATGCCAAATGGAAAACAGGCAGAGAGCTATGATTTATCCTCCACCATTTTGTAGTTTGCATCTTTAGTGCATTGCTGGTAGAAGAAATGTTGCAGTATCTCAGGAAGATGTTACAGAATTTTGTGTTGGTGTATCTGTGTGTGTGTGCATGTGTGTGCGTGTGTGTGTGTGTTTGTGTGTGTATGTGCCCACATGCATGCATGTGTGTTCCTGTGTGGATATTTTCTTTCAATTTCTATTGCCTCCATCAAGAATATAGTTCAAAGATTCAGTTATAGTCCCATATTTTGCTATAAATAAAGAAGATAAATTTAAGAAGCCTAAAGAAGATCCAATCTTTTTAATTCCTCAAGTAAAAATAATTATGTGGACACTTTAAAGGAAATTTTTCTTCTCAATTTAAAGCTACGAAGATGGCAAAATAGAGATAAACTGAATTAATTTCTAATTGACCAGAATGCACCTATGAATGGATGAGCAATAAAAGAAAAAAAAACTAAATATAAGATTATAACCCCAGAGTGTCACCTCATACTTCTTGGTTTGCTTCTCTATGTAGTTAATCTCTGCTCATTGGTGGAAACTTCTGAGAGTCACCTATTGTAACCACAAATAACTCAGGAGCTGGAACCTGAAGAAAAATGTGACTCAGCTACTTTTTTACTCTCCTAGCATTAGGACATATCATACACCCTGGAGAAATACATTTCCTTATGTGGCTTCTCCACTTCACAGTGCTACTGAGACCAAATGAGCTAATACGTGTGAGTGCCCCCTGTAATGTCCATGTCCAGTGTAAGTTGGCATTCGATTGCAAAACTCTCACAGGTTTGGGTTAGATTCATGCTTATGCATCCTTGCATGGGACCTTCTCCAAGACTGAGGCTGTCACACGGACACAGTAGAAATCCATGCTGCACTTCCAGCATGGTGCACAGCTTTCGCTCCCATTTCCTGCTCTTCCATTAGTTTGTTATAGCACTTATCTTCCTTTTTTGTTAATGACCTTATAAACCCAAACGACAGGTCATATTTTCAAAATGACCTTATAAACTCAAACTGCAGGGCGCAGTTTGTCTCTGCCACGTAAGAAGCTAAACCATAGTCTGTTAATAATTGTTATCTCTCTCACAAAAAACATGGTGCCTCAACGGAGCTGTGAAGAGATCACTGGTGGGGAGTCTGAATGACTGTCCAGGAGGTCAGTGGTAAAGACTGATTTTCATCTAATTTCCTTTCCCTCTTTGGTTTTCTTTACCATCATCATATTTTTTTCCTCTCCCCTCTGTTCACTGGGGGAAATCTCTTAAGCTGTCTGTTTTAAGCAGCTTATTCTCAAGGATAGTTGCATATTAAGTCATACCCTAGACAGCTTGGGAAGGTTTATGAGAGGTTTTGGAGTCGTTACTGCTGAAACAATGAGCTTCCATACAGTTCTGGTCATCAGGAAACACAGATGCTACGACTGGCCCATGAAAAGAGAGCCAGACAGAGCCTGTGTTTAGGACCTTTAACATAAAAAGACAGAAAAGGAAACACTAAAGATCGAACTTTCCTTCAACTCTGTGGTCTCATACATCCTTTAGAGTCTTGGAAACTTTTCTGACATGAGACAGTGCGCAGAGCCAGCTGGCCACTCCCCTTCCTCCTCCTGACGGTATGTAAACAGCTGGTGCGTGCGTGCAGTCCCCTCAGTTGGAGGGAAGTCAGTGCAGACTGATGTTAAACAAACATAGGCCAGTATCAGGAACTCAGAAAGTATTACATATACAATGTGACAAAGAGCCCAGCGTGGTTCATAATCTTTCAGGTACTAAGTGTAAAGGGTTGGGGTATCAGAGCCAATAACTTTTAAAGGCAGTGCATTTGTTTCTTCTTTGGAATACTCTTGGTCCTTTTGCTAAGAATTTTTTGAGCATGGTAATGTACAATTGTAATAAATGTCAACTACTATAATGCTATTGTTCCTCAATTTTGGCAGAGTCTTAACTCTCAACTTTAATTCGTCTGCAAGTCATTTTATTTGGGGGACCATGAGCAATCAGCAAGACATTATTTTCCTCTCAACTCGGGTTTCGCAACTCATTGCCACTAATGTGGGCTCAGGGTGGGGATGAAAGTGTGAGCTCAGCTTCCGTTAACTACACTTTTCTCCTAGCAGATTCATGGTGTTCAAAGCTCTTGGCAACTTAATTGGAAACTTGGATACACAATTAAGAACTAAATGTAGATGCATGATTCATCAAGTAACACTTACAAAATGAGTCTGAGAGACTTCATCTCCTGGTAACTGAGTGAAGTCAGCACACCATCTCTGTTCTCCAGGAACTGTGTTCAGCCTTGCCGAGGCTGAAGAAGATGTAGTCACCTGCATCTTGCAGCATGATGGGTACTTGATCTATTGACAAAATTGGATGAATAATGTAGACTATAGCTATAGAATGAATTAAATGGCTGGTTTTTCTTTTATGATTAACTTTATAATTCTGGATGTTCTGAAATTCACATGGTCTATAAAACAGCAGAGTAGGTATCTATCTAAGTCTACAGTAGCAATTATTGTGCTATGACTATCATTATGGAATTGTATTGCTCACTTTTCTCTCATAGAAGACTGAAAGTCCCTTACAGGCAGATCGTGTGCCTTATTTCTTCTTTTTGCTCCATACCTTATACAACCTGTAGTATAAGACAGATGCTCTGTAACTACTTCACAAAAGGAGAATAATGAATGAATTAATGCATGAGTGAGTGAGCAAACTCAGAAGTAGAACTTATGTGTAGTAATTCCTAATTGCTCTCTCCATTTCACTGAAATCAGTTCACACTCTAGGTGACAAGCTTTCTCACATAGATAAGCTTACAGAAAACTGTATCACACTCGAAATGGAGTTCAATCAGAAACTACGTGATGAAAACAATTATTTTGCATATGTCTTAGTGTCTTAAAAGTAATTAATGTCTTGCATCAGCTAGTGAGTTTCTATTCTTCTCTGAAGACTTTTCTTACAGGTTTTGTAACATTTTTAAAAGGGAAAGGTATAAATAATGGGAGATGAAAAGTACTAGTGATTCTATTTTTATTATTTATAGTCATAAACCACCTCTCATGGTTCTGTACTGAATTCAACACACACACACACATACACACACACAATCATATAATATTTTACAAAATATTTTACTGGTTTTTGTTCCCATAAAGCAACTAAGTCATTACCTGTTTGAAAAATTGCTAGAAGTATCTTTAAAACTTTCATTGTTTTCATAACATACCTGAATCATTTTCTTCCCCATTCTTCCACCAGCCTGAGAAAGTACACAGGAAAGATTACATTAGTTCTACTTTTTAAAGAAAACTAAGGATTACGGCTTCTTTCACTTAGTGCTCATCAACTTTCTATAGGACACTAACCGTGAATGATCTAACAGAGCTGCCAGCCCTACAGAGCTTGAACTAAAACCCTGGTTTTAGTTCAAGTAGCCCACAGCCTCTTTGAGATAGTATTGTCCAAGAATTTGGATACCCAGAGCACTTGCACGAAACCGTGAGTTTCAAGAAGCCCCACCTGTATCTCCTCTGACTGCTGTGGTCTCCGTGGGGTCAAGATGTGCTCATCCAGAGTCTGAGCAACTTGTCTGCCTCAGGCTCCATTCAGCTTCTAGACCACACTCTCCCAAGCCTGAAAAGGAGATATAGAGAAGACAGCAATTACAACACTACCTGCAGTGAGAGGATTGATGGACGTGAACAGAGAATCTTAGAGAAAGACTAAAGAAGGGTACTTAAAGCAACTGGAAAATGAAGGTGGGAGAGAGAGAGAGATTAGCAGAGATTCATGGAAAAGAAGCTGAATTTGGGGAGCTGGGTCAAAATTATGTTACGAGAGAAAATAAAAAAGGTTAATTTAGTAAATAGAAGGGTATAGAATGGTAAATAAATGGAAGAGTGAGATCACTTGGAGGATGCATGGAACTGCAAGAATGGAAACAATGGAAGAAAGAAGAAGAAAATAAGTTAGAAGAGAGACAGATAATTACTAATGTCTGCCACCATTCATTCCATTTTCTTAAGAAAATATGAACCTGATTAGGTCTGGAGTAAACTATTTCTATCTACTAGATACCACTGGATGGAATTAATCAGGTGTGCTTCTTTCTGCTAGTTTGGATTCTAAAAGAACAACATGAGGACTGAAAATTGTCTGAGGCCCTGTGTCTTCAGATACATCTCAGAGGGAGCAGACAAATGCCTTTTAACTTTCAGCCCTTGTGGAAGATTCTGGGGCCACAACAACCCCATGTTGGAGCCAGGAGGATCTAGGAAATGCACACCTTGCCCCCGTTTGACAGCAACACCCAGCAGGCCGCAGTTGAAGCCTGGAGAATCTGGGAACTATGCATCTCATCTAAAGTCCCTAGATTTTCCACAGCACAGGGCAGCAAGCAGGAAGGTTTCAGTTCAGGACTCAACCAAAACTCTTCCGCAGAGACTGGGTGAGAGACCATCTTGGCAGTAGGCTTGGAGAGGGTGAGAGCTAAATAGGAATCTCCTGGGATCCTCTGAGGGGCCTGGGTTCAGAAAGAAGAGTCATGGGGCATATATTCTATTGTGAGAGGCTCAGTGGGTGTGCTTGTCAGAGGAGGTGATCTAAAGAAGGCATCTTGTTTAGCAGGGTCTGGCATCTTGTCTAGAACTGCTGCAAACACTCAGCAGAAGTCAATACTCTGAATTACTATAGGTCAGGATAAGGTGGGTAGGTAACTGTCTTTCCTACGTCAGAGTTCTCTCTGTTTTGGTGAGGGGCTGTTCATGACTGGTTCCTAGGATTTGTCAATATCCTGTTGACATTTGATGTATCTGTTGTCACTGTATTTCCTACAATAGACAAGATAACATAGCTGTGGCTAGCAACTTGTTTTCTCTCTATGCTAATATCTAGATTGCCTGGGCATGTCATAACAATCTTGTGGTGCTCTCTCAAAGAACAAGATGCTAGGCCAAAGAATTTGCAAACAGAAGAACAAAAAGCAAACAAAAAAAAAATAGGAATGTGAAACTATGAAGCAAGAAGATGCCTGCAAAAACTCTCATTCCTCCCTAAATCTGTACAGGGGCAGGCAATCATAAACTGCACAGCAGATAGGAATAAAATGGTATCAATAAAGATAAAACAGGTCTACAATTTGCTTGGCAAATTTAAGGAAGACATAACTAACCACATAATGACTATAATGAAGCGTATAATCAACAACTGAAGATAATGAAAAGAAAGAAATGTAAACCATGAATTCCCAGGATAGAAAAGAATGAGAGTCCATAAGAGATTTCCAAACAGAAACCCAGGATATTTAGAAACAGAATCAAAAGTATGAGTAGCGGAAGGAATCAATGTACAGACCAAGCTTCAGACCTGGAGGACAAGGCTGTGGACAGTGATCAGTTAGTGAGAGACGCTTTAAAAACAGCAAGACGACTTTAATAATGGAACCAACACATTTAGATGACTCAAGCAGGACTAAGACAAGAGTAACTGGAATTAGAAAAAACTCAAAGGATAGCACAAAGGGTACAAAAGACTTGTTTGCACAAGTAATAGCAGAAAAACTTTTCAGATATGACAAAAGAATTTAACATACAGATAAGTGAAGTATATCCAAGCCCAAATAGCCACTATTAGAAAAAAAAATATGCACACCATATAATAATTAAAATACAGCACAGGAACAGAATCTTAAATGTCACAAAAGGAAAACAACACATCACATTATAAAAGAAAACCTATCACAATTATGACAGATTTCTCAACAAAAATCTTAAAGGTAAGGGAAGCATAGAATGAAGTGTTTCAAACACTTAAAGAAAACTACTTCCAACCAAAACTGTTATAGTATGCAAAATTGTTTTTCCGAATTGATTGAGAAATAAAATAATACCATGACAAAAAAATTTATGACCACCAAAACAATTCTCAGGGGTATTCTTGAAGGAGATAATAAAGCCAACAATGCCAAATGTTTAATAAAATAAATATATTGGGTAGAAACTGTCAAGTAGAAGGGAAAGAAGCAAGTCAGCAACATGAAATTAATACAATGACAGAAATAAGTCAATACCTATCACTTATAGCTATCAATACAAATTGACTCAACTCACCAATAAAAAGACACAGATTAGTGAAATAGATCAAGAAACCAAATCCTGTGTTATGCTATTTACAGAAACACAAGGATGGTTCAACATGCACAATCAATGAATGTCATTCATTACATAAATAGAAGCAAAGACACATGATTATCTCAATATGTACAGAAAAAGCCTTTGGCAGAATTCAACATCCCTTCATTATAAAAGCACTGAATAGGCATATAAGGTCTTTATTTCAACATGATAAAGGCTATTTATGACCAATCTACTGCCAATGTCATATTAAAGGAGGAAAATTAAAAAACCTTCCTTCTAAAATCAGAAATAAGATAAGGATTGATGCCCATTATCACCACTCCTGTTCAACATAGTCCTGGAAATATTAGCCAAAGCTATCCACCAACATAATGAAATAAAAGAGACATGCAAACCAAAGGATAAAGTAATAATATTCTTATTTTCTAATGACATGATCCTTTACTTCCAAGGCCCAAAACGTCCAGCAAAAGACTCCTAGAAGTGATAAACAAACTCAGCAGTGTAGCAGGATACAAAATAAACACACAAAAATCAAAATCATTTCCATACACTAATAATGAACTCACTGAAAAAGCAATTATTAAAACAAAATCATTCATAATAGCATCATAATTTAAATACTTAGGTATTAACCCAAGGAATAGAAAAAACTCTACAATGAAATTTACATCAGATTGAAAAACATAATTGAGGAGGACATCAGAAATTGGAAGAATATCCCCTGTTCCTGGGTAGGCAGAAACAACATAATCAAAATGGCTATACCTCTAAAACTGAAATACAGATTTAATGCAACCCCAATGAAAATACTAATGTCATCCTTTACAGGGCAGAAGAAAACAATCCTAAAATTTGTATGGCATAAGAAGAGATGCATAATAGTGAAAAGCAATCCCAGATAACAAAAGCAAAGCAGGGGGGCATCAAAATCCCAGGCTTGAAGTTATACTATAAAGCTATAATGATTAAACAGCATGATACTGGCACACAAAAAACAAGGCATGTGGATTAATAGAACAGAATAGAAAAGATGGGATACAACTCCAGACACATACAACTTTCGATCTTTGACAAGGGAACTGAAAACATCCACTGGAGCCTCTTTAATAAATGGTGCTGGGAAAATTCAATATACATATGCAGAAGATTAAGTCTAGACACATATACGTCACTGTGTACTGAACTAAAATCAAAATGGATCAAAAATATAAATATTTAAACAGAAGCACTTAATCTGCTAGAAAATGAATAGTTGCAACTCTTGAAGACATGGGCATAGGTAAGTTCTTTATGAACAGAACCTCAATGTACAAGAAATAATAGAATCAACAAATGGGATCATATAAAATTTAAAGAATTCTGCACAGTGAAGGAAACAACCAAAAGGGTGAAGAGACTATGTATAAAATGGGAAAAATTTTGCCAGCTTTTCTATGAATAGAGGTGTAACACCAAGAATATATAAAGACTTCAAAAATTAGATTTCCCAAATAAAAAATCCAATAAAAAATAGATAACTAAATTATCTGAAGATGTACAAGTGACAAATACATGAAAAAATGTTTATTGCCTTCCATCAGAAGTGAAAATTAAAGCTACTCTGACATACCATCTTTCCCCAGAAAGAAGGGCTATCATCAGAAAGTCTAATAATGATTGCTGGTGAGGACGTAGGGGAGGGTGGAACTCTACTACCTGGTTGGTGGGAATTCAAACTACTAAAACTACTATGGAAATCAGTTTAGAGAATCTTCAAAAAATTAACAATAGAAATTCCATTTGAACTAGCTATATCACTCCAAGGTAGCTTCCCAAACAGAGTTGAAACTCTCATGTTACAGAGATGCATGCATATTAATGCTTATAGTAGCATAATTTATAATAGCTAGATCTTGGAAACTGTGTATGTCCATCAGAAGATGAATGGACAAGGAAAATGTGGTATTTGTATACAACTGAGTTCTACTTTTGCCTAAGGAAAGATAAACCTTAGGCATTTCTAGGTAAATTGATCCAACTTGAGAATATAATGTTAGTGAAATAAGTCAAACACACAGGCTTAAATATTGCATTGTTTCTATTATATGACAAACACATATACCATATATGTACAAATAAAGACCAAAAGAGAAGGAGATCAATATGAAAGAGATCAATATTTGGGAGAAGCCCAAATATTTCAAATTATATTTTCGGTTGTTTTAAAAAATATTTCAATATATATGCTAATTTCTCTCATTTATACTACTAGTTTATCTTAATTTACTGAGAAGGAACTTTTGTGTTATCAATTGTTTATTTCTTTTTTTGTAACAATGTCTTTGGTTTATGTCTTGTACTCTAACTACTTTGAAGATAATATATACATTGTATTAACTATTTTATTCTCTTATTACAGTGTTTTTTAATGAAGTTTTGTTTTATGTTTTTTCATTAATGAAAGACTCTGGGTCCTTCCACCTTTGAGTCTGAACCAAGAAACCAAGCATCACGTCTCTTTCCAATAAATTTGGTTTTTGCTTAAGCAAGCAATAGTCAACGTTATTTGACAAAAATTAAACCTCTTGACCTGATGTTACAGAAAAACATGGTTGTGATTATTTCTTGAATACTATGTTGTGGAAATATCTACTTTATTTTGAAGGCAATAAAGGACTATGATATAGATTGTACCATGAATGAATGAGTTAAATTATTTAGCAGAATATGTCATAAGTATCTGGAATTCTCCCTACAGACAATGTAAACCAAGTGGGCCCCCGTAAGACAAAAAAGCTTGATAGCTATTCTTCTTCTTCTTATTGCTCAAGTAAATGAGGTTTTCCAAATAACTTAGTATTGCTCAATAAAAAATGAATATAGAATTATAGTATTCTCCATACTTTCCCTTTTCCTATATATGGAGTATAAGATAATCACCATTGCTTACATTAAAATGTTTGCACAGTTGGTCAGGATATACTCTGTCCATATAGCATACCTCCCACTTTATAGCAGCACTGGGCATGTTTTCATGCCCTTTTGCATGGTTCGTGCATAAATATTAAGGATAAATTCTTCTAGGATGAGTTAAGTGAAAATAGACTTGTTTATTCTGAAAGTATGTATTTAATATGATTCATCTGGCCATCTTAACCAATAAATTATACTTGTATGTTTTGAATGAAAAATGTTTCTGATATATTTAGCATTTGAATTTATTTATTGGGCATTTATTAAGGGAAATTAATACAAGGTTTTATGCCAGGCACAGTTTACAATGACTTTCTCTATCAAGAATTTTCAAACATCCAGTGATTGACAAAACAATTGTATATCATGTATTATTTTTCAGTTATTTTAACAATTGTAAGGTAATCCTTTTAGATAAAATATCTTCAATCCTTGAAAATCCAAATATTCCAGGAATCTGGCAAATTCAGGGGGTCGTGTGTGATTTTCTGACCTTGGGTATATCTCTAAGGTTTCTCTAATTTGGAGGGCCACTGATAAAAATGAGCCCTTGATGCCCTTATGACTTTATTAGCCATTGTACTCTGTAGACAACAAGACTACGTGTTTTGAAATTTACAGTTTCCTGGAGCATTTCCACAAACAGTTTTGACGCAGAACAGAATACTTAATCAACTGTCACCCAAGGCGATTGAAGGAAGTACAGGAAATAGAAGGTCTATTTTGAACCTTGAAAATGCAAGTTCTTCTCTTTTGTCATGAAGAAAAATAAACCTTTCCCCTATAGAGAAGATCTATGGAGGGCTGAGGTGGAAATTCCAAGCTCTGAATTACTAGAATTTCTGGACATCATCAGAGCTAAGCCTATATTTGCAGCTCTTTTCAAAGCTTGGAGAAGACTTTAGTAAGAATAATATTTTATGATCATTGACTTCACACCTGACACAATCTCCTGGTTAAAAATGAATTTGGAAAAGTACAAGACCTCAAATAGCAAAGTAATTGACAAGTAATCACCATTCCAAATTTCATGACACTTTGACAGCTATAAATATATGGGTTGTTTGTTATTGAGAACACACTTCTCTCCACTTTCATAATGCCTTATTTCTATATTGCACAATTGTTGCATATCTGCATTTTGCAGATGACAAAATTTAAGACCCCAAGAAGCTAAATGACCTGATCAAGGATATACAGCCAATAAATGAAGATACAATTGATTCTAAGCCTTACTGAGATTTTATTCCTCCTATTTCTTTATACTTATTAGGCAATTTTGATTTAGGAGAATAGTTTTAAAGGTAGATAAAGTATCAGAAATGCTTAAGGTTTAGAGATATATTTTTATTGTCCATACACTCTTTCTTACACCTCTGCCCTTTATTTATGATAAAATTGTATTTTTTAATTTTCTTAAAATTTCTTCATTTAAAAAAGTAATTTAAAATTGATGCTTACAAACACGTTCATTGGAATTTTTAAGGAGTTAATTTTACCATGATATCTAATTTCTTAATGCACATATCCTGTCTCTACAAGTACAAATTAACACAATGGTTTTGGACAAAGGGGAGCAAGCAACTAAAGAGCTGAAACTAGTATTTAATTTATACTTACCTCCTCAGGTTGGAGTGTGAACCTAAAAAGTATATGAACTTCACTTGACTTGAAGTTTCTTCTATTTCATACTCACTGTCATGATCTGCTCGACTTAAATCTTATTGCCAGTAATTTTATATGTGGATAGATTCATGAGTGCGCCCTTTACCAAATGAGAAGGACTGCAGGTTTATTGTCCCAAGTGATGTTTCTAAAAAGCCATTTTCCATAATGGAGCCACAATGGAGCTCAGCAAGTATGAAAGGTACTTTTTCCTCTTCCTTTTCTCTGTTCCTGAGTCTTAGCTGAGATAGTATCACACAGTGTGAGTGAACACTCTCAGCAACTGCCCCCTCGGCACTTTGATACACTGTTGTAACTTAGTAATTTCCTCTATTTATCCTTAAAGGTTTTTGTGTATTATATTAAGAATGTCAATAGTTTAGTAGAAAACACCTGAATTCCTGCTACTTAGTTTTCAAAGACTTTGTAGAAGATTAGAACTGTTTTGGGGAGGGGAGGAATGGATAATTGGGAATGTTTTCTTTTATTTTAAATTTGTGTTGATCATAAATTTCCTGTTGTTCGGCTAAATATATAGTTAATACACATGTTATATGTGTGTAACACTAGGTATTCTAGGATATACATCCAAATTCTTCCAAGAGTCATACCAGTAGATCATGTTGGCTGTGTTTGCTGAAAGATACAGTTCTCTCTACTACCATCCATGAATACCTACTATGATGACAAACTTAAGTTTAGGAACAAATGGTTTCTCTTTCCTTTTTGTGTCTAAGGAGAAAAAGTGAATTTTGTTCTTCAGTATCAGAGAAATGTTTATGGAACCCAATTAATGAGTCTAATCCAATAAATGATAATGTCACATGTCAAGTGAAAGAAATGAAATGAATGATGGGTTTGTTAAGTATCCTGGAGAGACTAACTGAATAATCTGTGAAGTCTAGTGAGAAACATGGCAGGAGTCCATCAGTACAGCAAAGAAACCAGCAAGCACCCACTCATGGTGAAGTTATTCTATTTCTCTTTAGAAACCATAATTGTGCCAACTCTAAAATGGAAGTGAAATGCGAGTGCACTATTCACTGAGAAGTCATGTGAAGTTTATTTCTTGAAAGCATGACATTCATCTCCTTCTTTGAAAATTCTTGAAAAAGAGAAGTTGAACAATCAATTGTGTGTGTGTGTGTGTGTGTGAGTGTGTGTGTGTGTATTCATTGGTTCAGGTGCTTTTCAGACAAAAATGAGATGACTTATATCACATACAGTCACAGATACACACATAAACACTACACTAAAAATTTAGAACACTTAGAAGACTGAAGATCAGATTCTCCTTTAATCTCAGAGGTAGCCACTATACTGATGTTGGACTATATTCTTCTAATCCTTTTTTTGTTCCCTAATCCAATTGATTGTGTGTTGTGTCTTTTTGACTAAAAGTGCAAGTATGATTATGGTAATATCATCGATTTTCAGGTGTGGCTTGTAGAATTAGTCTCATTACTTTAAAGTCACATCTTGTATAATTCATTTTTGTAATTCTGTTTAGTATTTCCCCAGGCCTTCCAATACTTAAAAAGAAACACACAACAGGGGAATAACTCCTGAGGCAGCACTCAGATGGCAGGAGTTCTACAATCACTTATTAAATTGGCCTCCTAAATCCTGAGCGGATTTAGTAAAATGGAATTTCAAAGAACTTCACAATGTACGGAATACCATTTTACTTTAAAGAAAACTATAGTTCAGAAAATTAGATCTAGTGGGGCTCCTATGGGAAACCTCTTTTCCCCTCCAGCTCTCCTGGCTTCCCTCTTTTTCTGTAAGATGTCTTATAGAGAAAGAGAAGAAGAGCCAAGTATGAAGCTGAAGAAATCATCCAAACTTTTGTTCTTGCTTACTTGATTTGAGCCACTATTTTTATGATGCCGCTTGGTCCGAGAGCTATTATTAGGATTTATATGCAGTCCCATGATAGACTTAGATTTTTTAGGTGTTTATAACTATCATAAAATTTAGTGTGGCATGCAAGGTCTCAACTTGGCAATAAATTTTGCAATAATATCTCTATATATTGGAAGAAAGATGCTTGTCCATCTTTTTTAGAGTTTGAAGGAAAAAGAGGGAACAGGACAAGAATTCCTTAGTACTAAGAAAATGTTGACGCTAGAAGGAAGAAGCTGCTTTATTTTGCACAAAGTTCTAAATACCATAAGGAATTGCGGTACATGGCAAAGTAGACTAGAATTCAAGGCAACTTTCCCATTTATCAGTTACTTTGCCATGGGCAAGTTATTTAACCTTTCTGGTCTAAAATTCTTTACTTGCACAGTAGGGATAATAATAGTAACCACTTTATATGGCTTTTTGGAAGATTGAATCAATATACAGAAAACAACATCTGGGAATTTAGCTCAGCAGCTTAAGCGTCTGCCTGGCAAGCATGAGGTTGTGAGTTCAATCCCCAGTACCAATAAATAAATAAATAAATAAATAAATAAATAAATAAATAATAAAAAATAAAATAAAAATAAAAAATAAAGGGATACATGAGTCTTTGGAGGCTCAGGGGTAAAAAATATATAGCAAACATTTAGAATAGCACTTTTTAAAAAAATTCTGTACTTATTACTTAAATTTTATCTTAGAAAATTGGCTAAATTCTCTAAATTTTTGTCTAGATATCATCCCTGATAATGAAGTAGCATTTTGAAGCACTCAAAAATTATAAAATTTAACCATTATAGTTATTATATGTGTCTAATCAATGTCTATAAATAGGATATCACACTATTATTTTTTGCTAGACACAGTCTGGGATGCAGTGATGGTGGATCTATGTCACTTATACCATAGTTATCTGTGTGTTACCACTGAAAGCTCTAAATGATTCACCACCACTGGTCTAGGAACAGAGGTCAGAGTTGCCTGCAATGTCATAGTACTTACACATTGAGAGATGAAGAAAAATTTGAATTCCAGTTGTGATAGAGGATGCATACTGGATTGTAATGTGGCCTCCTGGAAAGACCGTGTCTTGGATCCCAGTTAAGTCAAGTCTCGGGCAGGTGTTAACCTCAGATATTACTTCATAAAACTCCTATCATTTAGCACTAGGTTTGTTTGACTCTACAGAGAAACAAAGTTCTTGCAAACAACTTTTCCAAAAACCAAGAATCAAGAAGCAGGAGCAGACAGGATAATTCTCTAATTTCCATCCTTGGCAGTCTGCTTCTTAAAAAAAAAAATGCCCTGTGAATTCATGACTACTGAATGACATTCTCTTTTCTCAGATAACTTTGAAATTTTACTACTACATGCAGGAAGAGTGTTGAAGCATAATGCTAATATTTTTCACATTTGACTAGTAGTGTTTCTTTTTTTTTCTCTCTTTCTCCTAGGTCAACAATTTATGTATGCTTGCATGTGTGTGAATATAACTGTTTATAAATGGTACATTCACTCTTTACAGTGCAGTTACTAAGAGAAATGAGAAAAAATTTATTGAGCATCTATTATGTTATAGGGTTATCTTGTGGATGTTGTATGCTATCTCTCCAATCCTCATATTTTGAGAAAAAAGTTGTCATTGCCATTTAAAGGATGAGAATGCAGAGTATAGACAAGTTAAGCTTGAAAAGCTAGTAAGACCTGAAACTCAGGTTTGAATGTAGGCCTAGCTTCTTGCTTATTACAAAGAACTCGTTTATGAGATATGAATAGTTTTAGGTGTTCATAAGTTGCTAAGTCATAGAAAAGAGTCAGAAGTAAATACAATTTGTTTCTGACTCTCCTTCCACCTTTCTATCGTTTCTCCCAGTTATTCACTCTGAATTCCATTTTTGTAATTCTGTCCTAAGATTGCTAAATCTAAGTTCATTATTTCTTCAAAATATGATTGCCTAAGTCTCTTTCATTGATGCTGTGCTTGGTAACTAGAGCTAACCTGATAACAGTATATACTAAATGTATTAATCTCTAATAGCAGTGACAAATTTTTGGCTCTTCTATCCAGTCTCCTTCAGAACACCATCAGAATGTTTTAACATTCACTGCACCACTATGCCTTTGAACTGACATAAAGCAGAGACAGAAAATTCTTTATGAATTTCTTTATAAACTGTTTCAACAATAATCCCTGTGGTACTACTTCCTATTCATTCTTCCTGGGTCAATGACAAGTTCTTATTTGAAATTTTTTGAGGTAAAAGATGGATAGTTTCTATGTTCAGCTCACATTGAACTCATTTCTTTTTCCATTTGTCCCCTTTATTCTGTATTTGTTTATATCCCTCATGACCAGGGGAGTACAGGTATGTTTGTAGATAGGGTTGGGTGGTTTCGTATAAGTCCAGATCTCATATTCAGTAACAGAAGAACCTTGAATGAGTCACATATTTAGACCTATTGTACTTCATAATCAGAATCCATGAGCTCAAATTCTAGCTCTGTTACTTGTTAAATAGTGATAATATAGTTTTAAGCACCTCCAAATTTCAGTTGTATAATATGGAAAATGGAAACAAAGCAGAGTTGTGATGACTCAGTGAGATGTTTCATGTAAAACACTTTGTATAGGACACGAAACATAGTCATCTAACATTTTCATCTAGAAAGATTTTGAAATTGTCAAAGCCAGCAACATCAAGCCTGTGGACTTGTGATTTGAAGATTGAAGTATCAGGCAATATATGAAAAGCATGTGGTGAAAATGACATCAGATCTGTCATATTCAGCTTACCATCTCATTGTATTGCTTAAAGCCTTACTGATTCTTGATCTGATTAATTGAGTAGTAGTCTTTTATTCACAATCATAAATAATTGCCATGTATCTACTTTGTACGTGGGCTCTGTTTACCAGAGAAATTTAACTTGATATGCACTGGTTAGTAAACTTTGTCAAAAAAGACATTTTGGGGAGGCAGGCTAACTCACTGGTAGAGTAATTATCTAGCACATGGGAGGCCCTGGGTTCATTTGCCAGCATCACAAAAAAGAGTACAGTCTTTCAAATGTAATATACTTGCTTTTATAATACATCTTTCTATTTTGATTAAAAGAATTGATGCTATGTAAACTTCAGTCAATGAATAAGAGCTTTTTGTGTTTTGATTACAAGCAATGAATTTCTTGGTAGAAGGCAAAATTTTCAGTTTTGGGTTAGCTGTGTGACTCCAAAGTGATATTTACTATTCAGTACAACTCAAATCAAATCAATTTGATGTAAACTATAGCATATTTTATATAGATTGTAATATGGATAACATCCATTGTAAATTATGTATGTTACAAGAACTCAAGAGATTTTCATCTATTTGATTCATTCCTAAATCCTTAGCATCTAGATCAGTTCTTGATGAATATTCTTAATAAAATGCCTTGTTGCTGCATTCTATACTTTGTGCTGAATTCTATGAAAATAAATAAGAAATTAATGCTTGAAGAGGTACTTACAATCAAGTGGGGGATAAAATAAGTGAATCAATTAAAATGAAGTGAAAGAGATATACCTGTGGTAAAGGATGGCAATTCTACCTGCAGCAGGAAAACTTTAGAGCTGGAAAATTTGGGTCTTCAAGTAAGTAGTTTTCCAGATGAACATAAGTTGAAGTTGGAGACATTCTAAGCTGAGGGAAAGACTAGAATTAACTGATTTTTGGATCACCATAATGCCTGTACTGGTTTCAAATAATTTGAGATGATGAAGTTCACAATGTAAAAGAAGAATATCAAGGAGTGAGGAAGTAGGGAAGGACCAATAGCTAGATCATAGAAAGTCTTGTACTATTTTTCACTGTGTGGACAAAAGAGAACCATTAATACGGAATTATAAAAATAAAGTAACATAATTTTAGTCTCTTAAAAAGATCATCAAACAACAGCTTGATGGCAATAAGACTAGAAGAAATCAGCAAGCAGCTTCCATCAGTGAGGGTAGAAATCATACACACAGGCAAGGTCTGTGGTGATTCCCGTGGAGAAATTTTTGAGAAACAGAAGGAAAGAAATCCTTTGTTATGAATCTGGCCAACAAAGAAGGGAAAGTCAAAGATCCTTGTCTGAAAAAGGATGAAGGGTAGAATGATTAATCACAGCTATAAATTCAGTTTTGAAAAAATAGAATTTTCATAGGGAATGTCCAGGAGATAATTATCATGTATATGAGTCTGAAGCTCAGGAGAAAAGTAAAGTGTGTGTGGTACCTGCAGAATATGTGAAATCACCCACAGAGTATACAAAAATTAGAAAAAAAAAGATGTGAAACCCACACTCAGATTTATTAAATAAGACAATAGGACAATAATCACCAAACGGGAATATGCAGCTGTGAGCTATTATACAATTTGATCCACTGAGGTAAGAGAAGAAGATACTGTAGCTCCTATGTATGCTTATTATCTATATTAATAAGAATGAAATTACATTTACTAATATTTAATGAACAGATTAGATGAGTCTCACTCAATCTACCTTTCATACCATACATGTTATGGAAATGTCATTGGGAGAAGAGTAATAAATCTGCAAAGCAAAATGGCTACTAGAGTCATCTTCAACTCATTTATTTACAGCATATTATAGTATATTCTTAGGTATGGCCAGCAGTGTCCATTTACAAATTATGTTGTCAGGTTTTAACCAAGCTAACCTCTCGAGATAAACAAGTGGCTCAGAAATTTTCCAAAAAATAACACTGACTTCACAAAATACCAGCAACGCAAGCCCAGGTAAATGTGGGGAAAATAAAGCCAGCATTTCCACTCCTAAACACTTTTCTATAAATGAAAAATCAATGAAGATTCAATTGGGTCTTCCCATATATCTTTCAAAATGAGTTTTTCAAAATCAAGGAAAATTATTTGAAATATGGATTTATCATCCAGATTTATAACAATGAACCTTGAATGGAAAATGTTTCTTAAAAATTAATGATTTTTAAAGCAATGTCTATTTCATTGTTATCATTATAATTTTATATGTTGCATATATATGCTATATTCAGAGAGTATAGGATAATATAATTGGTAACTACATAGGCATATAACTCAAGTATGAATATAGAAGGTGGTTAAGTTCCTTCTGGTTTTTTTCTTTTTTGATATCTTGAGGTTGTTATTGAGAGGTGAAAACAATCAGTAGGATTTGCAGAGCTTTGAGGTAAAGGGCAAAAGTCCCCCTAGTACGGTTAAGGAGAATCAGAAGGCGTTCATTGCTTACCTCATATTTCTATAGCATTTGAGAAAGTATTTCCCTTATAAATGAGTTCCTGAAAGGAAACCACAGCCTCTTCATCACACTATTGATTGAATTATTGAAATTTAATCTCTGAGCTATAACAGGGTAGAGCAAGAAAAGAAATTTCACCAATGTTATGACTTTATTAAATGTTTGCGAGCCTCAGTGCCAGAAATTAAAAGTGCAATCACTGGCCCTAGTTTCACAGACCATTAAGCAAACAACCTGTTTCTGTTTGAACTATTTTATTTGGTTCAGGTAACATAAAAGACTTTTATAACAAGAAATCCATGAAGAAAAGTTGACTTATCCTATATTTGTCAATATCCCTTTATTTAATCATGCAAACTTTCATATAGATAACATAGCTATATTTCAAGCTGTGACATTTATGCCAAAATATTGGTCATCCTTAACATTCATGAATCTTTCTGTTATACTCATGGCCTTCTGTTGGATCTGGGTGATCAGAGAATGCAGTTTCACAGGAACTTTTAGCTGAAGTTTTATTAGGAATAAATCCAGGGGCTGGGGACTTAGCTCAGTGGCTTAAAGTGCCTGCCTAGCAAGCGTGAGTTCAACCTCTGGTACAAAAAAAAAAAAAAAAAAAGAATAAATCCAAAATGGCAACTGTACCATGATCTGCATTTACTCTCAATGCTTGAATTTCTTTGGTGAGTTGAAATTCCAAGAATGTCAAGGGTGAAGGAAAAATAGTAGCAGTGCATTTTGTGTAACCAAAGATTAAACTTTCAGTGACTTTGTTAGTTATGTATGCAAAATATCTAAGAATTACCTGTGTAATGATTACATGATTTAAAAAGAAAGATTCTAAATATGCTGAATTTAAGGAAATGAGCATTCCTTATAATTTAAAAAAACTGTAGAAAATTGGATATAAAATGAATAGCTTTGGCTTTCTCTGTGGTATATAAAAAAATGATTCTGGCATATAAGATTCTTGGTGAGTGAGCAAAAGATAGGTAGATCTCAATCTAGAGAAAGAATATGACACTCATTGGGTCTGAGCTGTTTTGTTTTGTGATAAATGAGGTGAAGTTGGTAAATGGTAACCAAAAAAAAAAAAAAAGCATAGATGTAAAAATGTTGAGAAATTACCTCCTGTGACCCATTCTAATAATTAACTACTACCAGTGACACATGCAAGTAGTTACAGGAAAAATTTTACAGTCATCACAGGAATTCAGATTTTTATCTAACCATAAAATTTCTTTACTTGCCTTCCTGTTGGCTCAAGAGATCAAGGTAAAACAATCTCTACAAATGAAGGATAAACAGTAAAGCTATCTTTGTACTTAATTTTTTTCCTGGGACCCAAGTTCACTTTCTGCCAGGTTCAAAAGTAAGTCAAAAGGATCTGGGAAAATTATCTTCTCGTAAGAACTTTACCCACTAGACCAACTACGGCATCCACAAGTATACATGCTTATTCTCACCAGAGGCAAGAAAAATAGCTTGACAGATTAAAAATACTTTAAAGAAACTTATGAGGAGAGATGAGTGCAAGATAGAGAAAGAATCCACAATCCTCTGATTTAAGGAGAGACTGGGAAGTCATAGAAGAGATGGCACTGTCATCCAAAGACGACCCATGGAAAGACACAGACAAAACACCTCTGGGGCATCAAGATTCCTCCATGTTTATTTAAGCAGAAACTATGTGGGGGCAGTTTTATGAAACTTGAACAATTGTGTAGCAATAATTAGCTATGATTTAGTGTCTAAATATGAGCTATTTTCTTCCTTTTTGTTATTATTTTCAAACCTTACCAACAGTCCTTATGGTGTGAAATATGGTAAAACTAAACTATATTTAAAATAAAACCACCAGAACTTGGTGTTCTCCATGTTGTGTCATTGTCTAGTTCTCTTTTTGCTGTCCTTGATCCTAGCCTAGCCTCTGAACACTCTCAGCTACTTTGCAGTCTTATCAGCGGTCTTTTCATCTTCCTGACACGTATGACTCCTCCTTTTGCGACTTCTGCTCTTACTACCATAATGAATCTTCCGAAATGTTTTCAGTTTCCCTGATTTCCTCCCACAAATATCTCTACTGATTCTGAACTTAATAATAGAGTTCTGGACCTGATCCTTGAATTTCTTTGGTGAATTGAAAAAAGAGAGATGCCTCCTTTTTTAGATGACATAGTTCTAGGAACACTAGAGAAATTTCCTTTTACACCAATGTATGATGGGCTAGTTCTTGCACTTGCACTACAAATACTGGTATCAAACTTTGCTCCAAAATCTCACTGAGTACCCATGTTTGAAAACACCCCAGAATTCTTATCATGAGGATTGCAGGCATCACTGCGAGCTTGTTCTGTGTGTGTCTCTGTGTGTGTGTATATATATATGTATATATCTGTGTGTGTGTGTATACATATATATATATCAGACAGTTTCTCTTAACTAGACACTTAAAAAACTTCCCCCATTTTGCTGAAAATGGAACACAGAACAATCAGTATTTACGGATGCAGTTATGAAGAACTCAATATCAGGAAGCAGATGGACAGGGGAAGGGGGAAAGGTTTGGCTTTTATGGAAGACCAAAAGAGAAAAACAGAAACAAACAAAATCTACCACCATGTTGACAGTTGTTATATATGAATATGAAAAAAAAAAAACAGTCTGGGCTAAACCCAATTTGAGGATTCTTCCTCCTCTGAATGTTTCCCTTTTGACTGTGCCACTTCTGCTTGTGATATCAGAAGGGTAATAACTGTGGCCAAAGCCAGCCTGAGCAAGTACTACCCCAAAGACACATGTATAGTTTAGTTGCCCACAGCAAAGAGGGATTTTTAAAAGGCAGCAAAATAGGGCTTGGTAGAGAATATTAATAACAACTAATAACAGAAGGCAGAGTACAGATGCCTCCCATTGCCCCAAAACTGCCCTTGCTGGTATGTATGGCAGTTCCTGGACTTGGCAATAGAGAACCCGTGTCTTTGGGAATCAAAACAGAACCAAATTATATGTGAAGTTTAGTGGGTTCTCCTACAACCTGACCCCATCATTGACAACGACTGCCTCTTGTTATCCATTAGGACTTCGGAAGCCAGCTGCATGATAAGGGTATTGTGAGCTCCAGCAATCCTAAGACAGTTGGCATGACTGCACTTCTATCTTCCTGTAACCATAGACTTTATTGTTTGAAGAATGAAGAAGTGCACTTGAAGCAAAAGTGGTGAAAGCTTTCAGTGAGTTTTTTGGGTTATATGTGAATTTACATTTGGCAAATTCCATTGTCAAAAGATTTTTGGTATGATAGCAGTGGTCACTCTGTTTTTACATTTCTCCTATCTGTTTTTCTCTTCTGTTTCCCCTGGCAATGATCTTGTTAACGCTGTGACCACCTTACCCCTCCCTGAAGAGCACAGAAGATAAGCGGAGGTTTGCTGCCATTTCCCTGGCTGGACAAAATGGAATCCTTTCTTTTCACACCTCAGTGATTAACTAACGAAGAGACAGGTGCCCACTCACTATCTGTGTCTGTCCAAATGGATGGCTGTATTGTGAAAGTGATCCCCCTATGCGGATCCCAAATGAGCCAACTTGCCAAAGTCAAGCAGCTAATATCTAATCTGGCCAACGTCGAAGTGCTTTGCATTAGGCTGCTAAGTAATCATCATAAATTGAGGTTGCTGTTTTGCCTCAGTCTATTGCTGCTTCTAGCAGGATGAGGTAGTCTGCACAGTAAAATCTATCAACAATACTGTAACACCAAACCCAACAAGCCCTCAAATCAGCTGAAAGATTCAAGTCCTACATGTGTTCTAGAATCTAACCAAAGCACTTCTCTTTTTGACTTGCTGAAAACCCTGATCCTAAAAGACTTAAATGAGGAAATTGCTAGTTTCTGTGCTTCCTGATATTTGCAGGGAGTCCCCGGCACTATAATTCTGATAGAAGTAATGGAGCTGGTGATGGTGGTAGCAGCAGTGGTGGTATGTGTGAATATTTATTGCAAACTTATTCTTCACCTAGGAAGTTCTTGGCAGGAATTTAAAATGTAAGGCTTATAAACTAATAAATGTGCTTTGAACAGTGCCAGCTTTACAGTCAAGAGAGGGCAGTACATGGGACTATTAAGGATAACAAGAAGAAGAATTCTCTGATGGGAACTCTAATAAATGTAGTAGCATGCTGTAATAAAGAGCACTAGAAAATGGATGAGGTATAACAAAATTATTCATAAAGAGAAATGGAAAAGGATGTCATGCTGAGTGGTTACATGCAGTTATATAGACACTAACGAGGTTATCACTGGAAGCTGAGTGCTAGTACGTTCACATATGTTTTCAAACTAGCACAAAGAGAGACTGTTTTTATTTTGAAGAACAGGAGAGCCTGGAGTTAGAGGTGTGCTAAATCTTGCTACCGATTTTTAATAATTCAGAGCCAAATAGCAATAATGGTTCATGTAGGGTCAGTTTAATGAACAAAGCAACCTCACCTCAGGATGTTTGATGGAAGGTTCTCTGTCAAGTTGCTAACTGGTATACGTTACAGCTATCTCCAGGGTTCTTTTGATATGATATTATCCTCCTCACATACTGTGCTTTCTATACAGCAAAATATAATGTGCTGCCACAAGCTAGGATGAAAACACTAAAAGAATTTTCAAATGAACCTACAAGCTTTTGCTCTAAAGCTGTAGTAATACTAGAAAAACAGGCAGCTTTCCTGTTCACATACCTCTAAAACAAGTTTTCTAGGGACCACACTAATTCAAAGAGCTGGTTAGAAAGTGTTATGGCCCTTCTCAGAGCTGAAAAGAGACATTTATTCACAATATTTTCATTATATTATGCAAACTACCAAACAATGGCAACAGATTTATGCTATGTTAAACACAGAGAGACTGATTATAATCAATTCAATGAGTGCATTGACAAGCGGTTATTTTACTGACATACAAGACCCTCTATTTCTGTGAAGTTCCCTTTCATGATAAACTGAAATAGTTCCTTTACTGTGCCAATGAGTTTTAAATTCAGCCCATGGGAAGAAATTTAACTTAGAGACTTGAAGCATTTGGGGCTCTTTTTTTTTTTTTTAAGATCAAAATCATGTCAAGACATTGGTGGCCAAATCTCAAGCCAATAAAAATCACTGAAAGTATTTTTACTACTGAAATTGACCACTGGGGATTTGCTTTTAGATTCCATTTTAATTGAAATTCAGAATCAGTTCTGAATGACAGAAAACCAAGACATCTATAACCATCAGAATTCCTTGTCAAATTCTATAGCTTCTGCCTTGTGATCTTCCAGATTGACCTGAATCTCTTGGAATGCAAACTTATCTTGCCTCTTTCCTCTCCGGAGGCCTATCCTGAAGTTTGGTGTGCTAATTAGAGCTACTGATGCAAGCAGTGAGTAAATTTGGGGTGGCTCAACATTCCAGCTTTTGGGATTTTTCTTCTTCTCTATTCTCTGTATTTCATTGTCACTCATTTTGGAATTACATAAGAAACACCAGTGTGGGTGAGTGACTTCCTAGGACACCCACCTAGAAATGTTGCATAACAAGTGTTCCCTTTACCCGGCTCACCTGGGATCTCACGCAAGGCCATACACTGTTCAGATAACCTTCTGCTTCTGACCCAGGTTCCTGATGAATTTGTTGCGGGTTCCTACGTCTCAAATGCCACTTGCCCTGAATTTCTTCAGTGGGTCAACAATCCTGGAGCAGAGGCAATCACAGGCTGTAAATGCTAGCGTTGTGTGAGCACTGCAGGGTGAGACACTTCCAAGGGAGGCTTGTATTTCTTGGAGAGTTTTCTCTCTGAAGGGGGACTGGAGTGAAAGCATTTATGAATAGGAAAATGAGGGGCAATGAGCTGGGCGTGGGGTTCAATGTGAGAGACTGAGTGCTGGTTTCTAAAGCCAAGGAAACAAGCTATTCTGCGCCCTTGAGGAAGAGCCCTTCACATGGTACTCCCATGGGGCAGGGACTTTGATGTTGACACTAGGCAGGCATTAAATCTCTGCCCCAATATCATTATTTGAAATAATATTTTACAGCTGGAAACTTTAGAGTCTGGAGACAAATTCACTCACTTCCTCTAGTTTGAACCTCATAATATTACAGAATAGATATTGTCAACTCTGTTTTACTCTATAGGTGAGAAAACCAAGGTTTATAAACTATGAGATCTGTCACTCAGATCCTAAGGAGACTTAGAGTGTGAATAGGGGCCTTCTCTCCCCAAATTCATAGATGTCTGCCTCAAGAAACACATCTACAATAGTCCCCCCTTATCTGTGCCTGCACCTTCAGTGGCTGACTAACTCTCAATCCTCCCAACCCCCACACACATACACACACTATTTGACATTTTGGGGCCATAGTTGACTGAGTGAAACTGAAACCACAGAAACAAAATTACAGATTAGAGAGGACTATTGTAGATCCTTTGCAGATGCTAAGAGCTTAGTTATTTTCACAGCTTCCTTTGGAAATAGGAAGCGTAAATCCATGGATGAAGACATAGGCAGGTAAACTTTGAAAAAAGCTGGGTAGATTTGTTCCCACCATGAAGGAAGTTCTAGGCCAATATCCACAGCTGGAGAAGCTGGTGCTTGGCGCCTTGGGAAGAAGCAGACAGTAAATATTCCTAATAGAGAGAGGAGATGAGAGGAGAGGAGATGAGAGGAGAGGAGAGGAGAGGAGAGGAGAGGGGAGGAGAGGAGAGGGGAGGAAAGGAGAGAGGAGAAGAGAGGAGAGCAGAAAGGAGCTTGGATAAGCTCTAAAGACCAACTTCTCTTTTCCAAGTTTGCCTTGGGGAGCAATACGATGAGAACCGATTAGTGCAGGTCTTAATGCTTTGTACGTGAAAGTGAGTAAGACTTATTGAGGGGAGACTAATGCAAGCAAAGCCTTCCATTTCCAAGGAGTAGTTAAAATTCAGCTTCTGAAGGCTCCTGATTCCTTATCTCTCTGGGTACTACAGGGCAACAGTTAGCATGGGAGAACCACGGGATAATTTCTCCTGGAAAGAATGTGTTAAAGAAATCAGTATTACAGAAAGAAAGAAAAATGAGAACTACCAGGAAATGTTTCAAAGACACTGTATCATTGTTACTGGGAAGAAATGCCACGTATAACTCCAGAATAACTGTTTATATAGTGGAAAATCGATTTTGAAAAATATAAGCAGTGGTCACAATGGAGACCTACCTAGCATTTGAAATAAACCTCCCTTAAGCAGAACATAATTATTTTCTTTGGCTTGTAAAGCATTGACTGTCATAAACAATAAAATATTTACTTAATGCAACTGTCCCTAACTTGTTTATCAAATATAACCACTGCCACAGAAAAGAAATTCTGGCACTTGCACACGGACATATGGGTGATATCTGTTGCAGGGGTCATCTCCTAGTGAGAGGCAGGGGGAATCATCCAGAGGGTCACCACGCCAAAGGTCCTTACCACTGTATTCTCCATGTACACTGCTCACTTACCTACCCAGCCATGTTTTATCTATGGTAGAGATTTATGTTCTACCATGCAGAACACATTTGTCACATAAATTTATTTTAAATATTGAAACCAAACTGGATTTTTTTAATTGCATCTCTGACTTCTTACAGTGAATGTGGATTTTGTACCCACTTCCTGTTTGGAAAAAGATCTAGCCTACTAAAAATAAATATTTGTTCTATCTGTCTTCCTCTGTGAAGACTTCAACTATCTCACCCCAGCAAGGTTCTCCAAACTCTACAGCTTGGTGCATACTCCTGTAGCTTGAGAAGATAAGTGTTTAGTTTATTACTCTTTACACCATCTGGTATGTGAAAGGTTGTCTGTCATCTTCTGAAGAATTTTCTGCCCTAAAACTTACTTATACATGGTGAGAGATCAACAAAGTAGTTCTCTAAAATTTTTAAGTCTGTAAGTAACTAGCTAGACAACCACTTTGTAACTAGGTTAAGCTTTGGCGACATAAAACACAGAGATTTTGTTGAGGCAATGTATGTTTGACATGGGCAACTGAGAACTAGTTGCTATAGTCAACAAGAAAGCAATTCAATATGCTGTAAAGAAGTTTGCAATTTTCTTAACCTTCATTATTGTGAAGTGCAATATACACACAAAGAAACCCACAAATTGAAAACACACACCTCTATAATGTATCACAAAGCAAACACACCTATGACCACCACCCTCAAGCATAAAAATGTTACTTATAGAAGGCAAGTGTTCCCAGTAATATTCATTAATTAGTTCACCAGGTACTTTTATGTATCCCTACTCTGTACTATGCATGGTTCTAGGCATACCACACTCACAACAGAGTGGGGGAAACCAACAGTTAACAAAGGACCTGCGACACAGAGAAGCAGAGCAGGTTAAGCAAGCAGGAAGCCAAGGCGCAGGACAGCTGTGCTGGTGGCAGAGGTGCTGAAGTCTGGGAGGTAGGCTCCCGCTTTGTGTGTCAATTCAGGAAAGTCTGCCAAGTGAAGGGAGTGGTGGGAGAATCACCTATTCATACAGAACAAAGTGAGCACAAACACAAACAGGAAACAGCAAAAACAAGCGAAAATTAGCTTTGTGAGCAGCATGGGTAGGCAAATGGCATTTTGGTAGGGCACATTAAAAATGGCCATTAAATTTCAGACACTGTGCTAGGAACAGGAAATGTGATTCACTTTCACGCACTTCCTTCTGAAACTATTGTGTGGAACCAAGATTTCAGATGTTGAAGAGAACTTTAAACATTCCCACCAGACTACGGGATTTGAACGAGTGCTCACCCATGTCTCCCACTCGTGGCTGGCTTTCACCCAGGTTGTTTTGTTTTGTTGTTTGTTTGTTTCTTTGGTACTAACGATTAACTCTAGGGCCTTCATACTGAGTCCTTTTATTGCTTTCTTATTGTGAGACAAGGACTTGGCAAATCACTAAGTCCCAGGTTGGGCTTAAATTTCAGATCCTCATGCCTCATCCTCCCAGAATGTACCAGTTGGCCAAGCTCGATTTTCTAAGAGTTTCCCACTTCACTGCATTTGAATTCAGTTAACTTCAGTAGAAGAAAGGCAGAGGGAATAATGTGTCATAAAGGGTGAAAAGCTCAAGAAATTAAAGTGTTCAATTTACCCCTTTGACCTCTGAAGTTGAGACCTGACTAGAAAGAGTCTTCCATCAGTCCTGGGGTGTAATCCTGTCCAGAATGCTATGGCCAAATATATGGAACCAGAAACAAATCTTAGTGTGACTGGGCAGGCTTTCCATTGTCTTTCATGCAGATTAGGCTCAGATTTCCAATTAAAATGGAATCCAGGGTGGGTGTGGTAGCACATCACACACCTGCAATCCCACCACTTGGGAAGTTGAGGCAGAAAGGTTGCTGTGAGTTCAAGACCAACCTGGGCTACAGAATGAGTTCAAGGCCAGCCTGAACTATATGACAAGATCCTATCTCAAATAAAAAAGCAAAATGGAACCTCAGTGGAAAATCTCAAGGTTTGATTTCATAGAAAAATGACTATTTCCAGGGTTTTATTTTCCTATTTATTCTCTTATTTTGTTTAAGATATACAAAAGTGTGGCCTTTAAAGATGTTGAAAAAAGAAAAGTGAAACAAAAAAAGAGAGAGAAGAAAGAAAGGAATGAAGGAAGGAAGGGAAAAGGAACAGAGATGGGGAGAGAGAGATGAGGGAGGGAAAGAGAGAGAGGAAAGGCAGAAAGATGTGGACAAATGTCCTTAGATGTGGACATTTTTTAAATAATTAGATTTTTTTGAGATGTGTGTAGAATTTTCACATCTGTATATAGACAGATATAGATATACATATTTTCTACATTAGGACTTTTATATTCATTTATATTCATTGCAAACTAATGTTCTAAGCACCTTACACCTACCAGACCCTCAATAAATGTATCCTGATAAAGGTCATTTTACTAAATCTATTTCCTACTTCATTTTAATTACTTTTTATTAGTTCCTGCTTGCAGTGCATGAAGTTTACATTCCTTGTGTGGAGCTGGTACATGCACATACACATTTTAATTCCTCTCCCTTCCCCCTCTCTTGCTCCTCCATCTACTGATCTCCTTCTCACATGAGAAAGATCTGTTTCCTATTATCTGTGCTGCTCTTTACTTGTATTTTGGTGTTCTCATATAGGAAAAATCATGCAGCATTTAAGCCTGCGTGTCTGACTTATTTCACTTAACATTGTTGTCTCAAGGTGAATCGTTTTTCTACAAATGACTGAACTTGACTTCTCTCTTTGACACGGTAGTACTCCACTGTGTGTAACTACCACATTTCCTTTCCTTCTTCCTCTGTTGGTGGATACACGGGCTGCTTCCAAGATTCAGCTATTGAGAATGGTGCTGCTGTCGTGATTAAGCTAAATCAGAGTAACCATGAGTGTGGAATTCAACATTTTAAAAACTCATGTAATTGTTCATCCCACCGGTTAATAAATATTAGTGACTTTTCTGACATTGTGCTTGGAGGCTGGAATTTTAACCCTAAACAAAAGAGACATGATCCCTGCTCTGAGGGTTCCACAATCGCCACTACCCTTGTGTCACTCTTCTTTCTTCATGTCGTCATCAGCATCAGGATCAAGACCTTTATGAACACTGTAGAGAAATCCCCAAGTACCAGTTACTCGCTTAGCACTTTATACATAGCACTTGGTTCAGTCTTCACAGTAAAGTTGTAAATAGGCAATGCAATAAGCTCCTTTTCTGATGAGAATACCGAGAGTCTACAAAACTGAGAAATGTTAAGAGTTCATTTCAATAAAACGTGATATGGCTATGCACTGTGTGTGAATGTTAAAATCATTCCTGAACAGAGCCATCCATATTGACAGAGAAAAAGGAGACAGATTCTTCCTTCATGCATTCTCCCTCACTTTAAAAAAAATATATATATTTATATATATATATATATATATATATATATATATATATATACATATTCCTGTAAGCCTTTAACTATTTTATTTTCAATTTAATCTTTACTTTTCTAACTTGTCCAGGGCAGGCTCACTGGGAGGTAATGGTTACAACTGTTTTACATTCCTAATGTTTTGGAAGTTATTTGTTTAGATACAGAAGGTAACACAGAAGATGTGATAACGACGGGAGCTTTCTAAAACGAAGGAGAGGGACACACCAACTGAAACATGAGCAGACATTCTCCTTGGTAATTTAAAGCCCTGTTTCATTTTCTGACCTCACTCCATAGACTCTCACAATATCCAGGCCTGCCATTGGATCATGACTGTGTGCAGCAACCTCAGGGAACCAACCCATTTATCATCTCCTCTGCAAGATAGTTTTTGTTCTTTGCATCCTTTCTGGGGCTGTGGGGTCTAGCGAAGCCAAGGGGTTGCTAATTGCCACGTTAAATTCTCCTGGCCTCAGCTATTCTCTCTCTTGTGTCTCTCAATCTCTCTGTCCAGCTGGGGATGTCCATAGGAATTTATCTGCATGCCAGGAGCTCAAAGAGCATTTACTGTTAGTTTGTCTGTGTTGGCACAGGAGAAAGGAGGTTTTAGTCAGGGTGGCTGTGCTCTGCATTTTATGATGCTATTTCATAATAGGAGGTTGCAATCTTCGGCCTTCTGTAAGATAAAAGGGAAAGAAATTCACATCAACTTGTGTTTGGGGAAACGTTTTCTTGAATTTCTGGTTATCCATCAAGATAGCAGTTATTACTAATGTCCTTATCTTATGTTGTCTAAATAAAGTCCATTAACTGATTTTACATTCCCAGGTCTAGTTGCTATAACTTTATTATAGCTGTCAATACCCTATTCTAAATAATAATTCTGGCATCGATTTCTACTTCTTCTTTGCTTAAAGACCCTTTGGCATCTCCACTGAATTTCCAGAATTTAAAATATTGTGACATTGGGTGGAAGCTTTAAAAAGTATCATATGAACAGTGTCTCTGAGTGACCTTTCTACGCAAAATTTTAAGAGCAACAATGCTCCACAAATTGTATAATGAGTGAATTGTTTTATCCCTCCAATGTCAAACATATTTCTAGACAGCATAGAATGTCTTTACATCAGTTTTACCAACTCACCTACAAATACAGCAAATTCTGTTTAATAATGACTAACCATGATACTACCCCTGCTCTGATCTGTAAGTTTTAGTTTGACCTAAGAACACAAGAAAATCTCTCCCTTTTGTGGACTCAATTGTGAAGTATTACACTACCTTTTAATAAAAGTATTTTTGGTGCTTATTTGATAAAGAATAGACTCTGTGACTCACAAATTGGAAAGAACAATGTTTACATCATTTACCGAAGGCAAAACCAACAACTATTTCTCTCTGTACAGAATTAGGAGTGGTGGTCTAATAATGTCAGGTGTATTTGACTATTGTATTATTGATTTCAGTGGTAGAGACTGAGATTAAGACACTACTTCAACCATAGGGAAGGGCGGCCTCAAAGAGACACGGAGGGAAGGACCTGTGGTTGGTTACCATACGGTTATGGTCCCTCCTCGCCTCCCTCCCACTTTGTAAACTTCTTGTTTTTCCAGAGTAAGTGATAGGGAATAATTCCTATAATTACTAAGTAAAAGAGTTTAGAATCTGGATTTTATTCCTGAACAAGCTGCAATTTGTTTTCCTTAATTGTGGTTCTTTTCTTTCAGGTAGAACTGAGACTCACGGTCTTCTCAGGACCAAACTTATAGGGTTACAGCTCTGGAGTGAGACATATCTGAGTTGTAGCCTTATCCTTGGCATGAATAAGATGTGAGACCCTGGACCAATCATATAATCTTTTGGAGGTTAAGATTCCTCATATGAAAAATGAAAATATGATTGCCTGTCTTTCAGAGTTGTATGTGAGAATTTAAACTAAACTTAAAAATACACTATTGAACTGCTCTACTTTGGATCCAAAGTAACTGGCAAAATAGGTTAAAGATTTGGTCATCAGCCTGAGGCAGTGTTGGGTGTGGGGGAAACTTGAAGAGGTGAGAGGTTTAGTAGAAGAAAGTTAGGCCATTGGGGGAATGACGTTGAACATCATATTGGGGTATAGCCCCTTCCTTTCTTTTCTGTCTCTGTCTGTCTGTCTCTTTTTCTGTGTCTCTGTCTCTCTTTGTCTAGTAAAATAGGAATTAAATCAAAACCAAAATGAGAGATCATCTCACACCTGTTAGAATAGTCATTATCAAAAAGACAGAAGAAATCCATCCCTTTGCCTCCTTCTCTCTACTCCTCTATTGATCTCTTGGTCTGTATGGTGCCTTACTCAAATGAGAGGTGCCGTATGGTAGTTAAGCTTGGATGTTTGGCTTATGTCACTCAATATTATATTATGCAGATTCATCTGTTTTCCTACAAATGTCTCAAATTTGCCCTTTTTTTAGCCAAATAGTATCCCATTGTATATAGACACCACATTTTCTTTATTCAGTCATCTGTTGATAGATATACAGGCTGATGCTAAGATTTAGCTATTATGAAGTGTGGTACTATAACTATTATTATATATGTATTGTTGAAGCATGATGTCAAAAGCTTTTTGGGGTAGGGATAAAAGAGAACAAGGGTGAAAGGTGAGGGATAGCAGAAGGGGAAATAAATAGAATAAAGTTATACCATGTACAGGAGCCTAATAATTTTAGTGAATGTAAACATTTTATGTCATAAGCATAAACAAATATTAATAATATCAATAAAAATGAAAATGGGGAAAGGACAATCAAAGGAGGCTGGAGGCAGGGATGTGGAATGGGATATAAAAGGAATCAAGTTGTTTTATGTAGCTATATCCATCCCCAATATTTTAAAATGAATGTAGGGCAAACATGCATTTAAAAAAATTTTAAACATAAAAGATGAAAAGAAGTGCTTGTGAGGATGTGGGAAAAAAGGAACCCTGTACACTCTTTCCAGGAATATGAATTGGAAAAAAAATATACTCCGTAAAATACTGAAGAGTTGTCTCAGAAAATTAAAAACGGAACTCTCAGATGACCTAGCACCATCATTTTTGGATATACGTTCAAAGGAAATTAAATCTGAATCTTCAAGAGACATCTTCACCCCCATGTTCACTGCAGTATTGTACACAACAGCTAAGGCACAGAAGTCATATACATGTCTGTCAAGAGACCAACCAGTAAACAACTCATAAATATCTATATATAATGGAATATTACTCGGCCTTTAAAAATGAAGGAAATCATACATTTGCAATATGAGTGAACTGTAGGGTATTTTACTAACTGAAATAAACCAGACACAGAAAGGAAAATTTTGCATGACTCGAAAACAGAGAATCTAAAGTTGACAAACTCATAAAATCAGAGAATGGACTGGTAGTTGCCAAGGGCATGGGAGGAAAGGAGGAGATATTGGTCAAAGGATAGAAAATGTAAGCTATGCAAGTTCTGAGAGCTATTGTAGTATAGTTAACAACACTGCATTGCACGCCTGAGATGTTTTAAGAGTATAGATCCAAGAATTTTCTCCACAAAAAAAAAGAAGAAAGAAAATGGTGATTTTGTGGGGTGACCGATATGCTAATTAGCTTGAGTGGTGATAATTTCACAGCATATATGTAAAACAGAACATGATGTTGTATACCTTATCTATAAATCAATACCTATGGCAATTGTGCCATGATAAGGATGAAAGTTTTTTTATAAAAAGGAACTAGTTTTCATGCTGTTTAACTTTATTAAATGACAATGAAGTTGGAGTTTATTTATCAGCTTCTTGGATATAACTGTTGACTGAGGTGATAGGGAAATTGAATTGTTTGGTCTTGTTTTATTTCCCTTACACATGGAGCCATAATTTATGCTTCTGTGACGTGTGCAGCTAGACCGGGTTGAGGCCGTGAAGTCCTTCAGTCTCTGAAGTTATGATTCTGTGCATGCAGATGGGGAGATACGACCCTGAGGTCTCTGAACCAAGAAAAGCATCTTCTCCCTGTACATTTAAGTCATGTCAAGATCACAAAAAATGCCTGAAGAAGAAAATTGAGTTTAACTTAGATTAATTTGTTTCTGAAGATTAATGTGCGGTAAGACTGGTAACTTGACTTTTCTAGTTAAAAAAATTACAATACTTAACAACAAATATTCTGTATCAGAATGGATGGCAACCTGAATGACTGACCTTTAGCAAACATTTTGGTGCTAGGGCCTCCCAAACTCAGGTATTAGGACATACAGGCCAGTATGCTGGTATTAAGAAGTGAGGCCTTTAAGAGAGGATTAGGCTGGAGGAGTTCATGGCAAAAAAGGCTTCAGACTGCGTTTGGCTGGTTTGCTATCGACTTTCAACCGCCTGAACACACAGCATCCCTCTCCTTCAGCGCACACAGCAGTAAGGCGCCATCTTGGAAGCAGAAAGGAGCTGTCACCAGACAACTCAACTTGCTAGCACCTTGATTTTTTACTTCCAGGCCACCAGAACTATGACAAATAAATTCCCTGTCTTCACAAATGTCCCCTTTTCAGTTGCTCATAAAGCACAAGGGTATTTGATCTCTGGTTTTTTGTTTTATTTTGTCTTGTTTTACTTTGTTTTATTTTAACTGTACTTCCTCAAGTGTTTTAATCACTCAATCCTTTGATTTTTCCTTTACATAAGAAAGGCTTTAACTAAATGATGCCAGATCCTTTTTTTAATAATAGTTAAAACACTAATGTGAAAAGAGAGAAAATGTAGGTCTCTTGAACTAATTCAGTCCTGTGATTACAGTTGAGACCTTGAAGTCTACTTGCAGTCAAAGAACCGGCTGAGACTTTGAGCCTTTAATCTCCTCACCTGTAAAGTGGGAACACAAGGAACATGTCCTTCAAAGGACAGTCATGGAGGTTATTGAATAATATATATAAGGCATTGGCCGCAGTTCAAGAATCAAAGTCAGCCAGCAGTGGCAACAATAGTGGTGACCAGGAAATACTCTTTAATTAGCGCTTACAACTTTAAAGATTAACATCAGCATTTTACAGTTGAAGTTCATGGTGGTTAAGCAATTTTTAAAATTTCTTATGGTTAGGGCAAAACAGCCAGGTTTTTAAACTAGTTCTGTCTAATTTTAACCAGTGGCATACTTTTAATCTCTGTAATACTATGAAAATCCTATTTTGATTAGAATTATAAAGTGACACCTTATAAGTTAGTTCCTCCATTTCTGCTCGCAAAGCACTTTATACACATAACTAGCAAAGCATTCATCATTTCTTATTACTTTGTTTTTCTACTTGTCTCTGACCCATGGTAGATGGTGACCTTTTTTGAGGACACAGATCATGGTTTTCAAGGCCAAGAGGTGGCATTTTGGGCACATAATAGACATATAAGGAATGTCTTTTGAACATAATCTATTTTTTAAAAATAGTCCGTAGCAAAACAAAACAGCAAAATTTCACTGGGTTAATTTGGCTTCATGAAATAAAAATAAAAATGCAGAAAGTAGGGAAATAGCAGTCAGACAATAGGGTAAATAGATATTGAAGGTAAGATCCGATTTAGCCTTGAGGCAGGAAATGGGTTTCATTTTCAGGTACTTCCTTCTAAAACAAATTGCTCTCCACTAACATTTTAATATTTCTTGCAATGAACATAATTAAGATCAATCAATTTTTTTATACCCAGAAAAATTTTTAATGTAGAAATCTGACTATTAAATTTAGACCAAATAGAGACTGTTCATTTCAAAGATATTCTAGGAGAAATTTGCTACAGTGGATGTCTCATATTAAAATTTAAACCATCCATCATTTTAATAGATTATCCATATGATTTGTCCACCACATTATGAGAACAAAACACTACCTTGTCTCCTTGGTACTATGTCTTAAAAAAAAGGAATGGGTGTGGGGGGGAAACACTGTTCTTTCTCTGTTTTTTTTTTTCTTTCTTTCTTTGAAGCTGTTTATAGTACACAAGGTATGGCATCAGGAGTAATTAGAGTAAACCATGCAGAAATCCCAGAGGAAACAGGCAGGTAGGATAATGTTTGCTGCATTAAAAACTTAAAAAGAAGTCTCAGTGTTTTAGAGGACAAGAAGGTGAATAAATCCTTATGAGAAAAGATTAAATGAACGAATCAGTTTTACCTGCCTAAATTAGACTCTCCTAGCCATACTGTGAGATGCAATCCTAATTATGGGAAAAGTTTGAGAGGCAATCTTTAGTAATTAACAAAGCTGTACACATGATAGGCAGAGCAGTGGTTTTGAATATCATGCCCAACAATAACTGTGCACAGGAATTATCTGAGATTTTTATAGACAGCTAAATTAGGTAGAAATAATCTAAGCAGTCAGACAAGGCTGGGCCCTCAAGAGAGTCAGTACAAAAGATGAAAACACATTGTTACTGTGGCCAAAGGTGCATCTATTGGAGGTTAGGCCTCAAGGTAAAAATGGAATGACCAGGCTTACCCACTTCCCAGTGGATAACTGGAAGCTCCTGCCCCAATAAAGTCTAGAAAGACATGAGTCACCCCAATGAGTGATCAAGATCTCTGGATCCATTCCTTCCTAAAAAAGGTCTTTGTTCTATGTATAATTGTCACCTGACCTGTTTCCCACTGGATCGACACTGTCTATCCAGCTATCCTTGAAATTTTATTGGCGGATCAGTTTTGACTCACATTATACCCAGCTCATGATTTTGCTTTATAAAACATCCTTTGAGAAGTGGATTTGTTGGAACCTACCTTTGGGTCCCCTGCTGTCTCTCAGGAGCTATCTGTCTCCATAAAGTCTTCCTACTCTTTATTTTTAATTTTTTTTATTTTAAAGAGAATAAAGAAAAAGAGGACAGATCTAAGCAGATCAGAACATAACAATGTAAGCAACACAGCATTTCACAACAAGACAATTGGATATTAACAGTAGCTACCATAATGTCTCTTTCTTTGAAATAGTTGAGCTTAGCTTTACACACAATAATGTCAAACATCACAAAATAGAATAAAATCACTCAAGAGAATGAAAGTATTGCAAGGCATTCTGAACCAAATAACCAAAGATGAACAATGACTGCTATACTATCTCATTTTCCATAAAAATTTGTTTATACTATCATACATATTAAAATCCAATAAGACACAACGTGATAGAACCAATGAAGTCTTCCTACTCTTAACTTCTGTTTTTTCTTAGAATTCATTCTTCTATCCGGAGGAACACAAACTTGGCATATCTGACATCTAGCAGGTTGAGAGTTACAGGTATTACCCCTATGTTAAGATGATCCTCTCCAAGCAAAAGAAAAAAATCTGAGTCCTGCAGTCTCTGTAGATGGTCCAGCCCTCTGCTCCTAACAGTTTCCTTGGGAAATGGCAGGAATCTACCCACAGCATGAGTAGTCCTGATAGGCATAATTTCTTTACAATGGAAAAAGCCTTTATTTTCTTCAAAAATAAATTTCTTTCTTTTTCTTTTTCAATTAACAAGGTTTGTGTCAAATTCATCACATATATAATGCTTCTTGTTGAAAGTTGCTTAAAACCAAAAACTGTCCAGAAAAAAAAATGAGTTCATAGGCTTATAAACAAAAATGTACCGACCACTGCATAGAGCATACTTATACAAAAATATTGTTTGTTGTTTGCCTTAAATTCAAATTTAATGAGGCAATCTGCATTTGATCTGGCTATTCAGTGCAAAAAGGGGCCAAGTTTCAGCCATGAGGCAGTTAACAATGCCATTAGCAAAGGATCTAACATGAACTGATACAGGAAGAACTACATTTGTCACTGGAAATACCATAAGTCATCTAAGTTTTTAATCTACTTTCTCCTATTATCTTTGTTCAGAAAATAAGAATTCAAAAGCAGTAGTAATAAATCAGATTCTGTTTATAGACATTTTTATTATTTTATTAATTGTCCTTTCTTTTAGGGGTGCTTCAGGGGATTGAACTCAGGGCCTTGTACATGCTAGGCCAGCCCTCTACCACTGAGCTACACCCTCAGCCAGTGCAACTTTAACTCAATGCAATTCACATCATTTCTGTTCTTTTAAGACTAGATTTTACTTCCATGAAACAATCTGAAAGAAACCTGACTGTCCTCTGAACTAGAAGCCCTGAAGGTTTGCACCTACACGAGTGTAGTGGCTCTTTAACAAAATTCCCGACACTAAAACGGACAAAGCCACAAGGCCCTCAGGAAGTCATCTGAGCAGATCAGCCGCTCTCCCAAACGGAGCTCTGCCTCTGCGCTGGAAACAGGCCAGCAGGTGTGGCCACAATTCGAGCAGATGTTTCCCCGTGTGGGAGCCCGGCTTTCAGTATCTATCTGCTGCCTTTGCCTGGTCTTTTAGGTCACTCATTGTGGCGATGTGTGTTCTCAAGCTGTCCAGCTGCTTTGCCTCACTTCATGCCTCCATTTGGTAAGAACCGTGGGCTGTGGTGTGCCATTTCTTTCTTGCATATTTTTAGATGATTGTTAAGAACTTTTTTTTTGGTTTTCTGTTTTGGGACTCTTGAATCAGACTTTTTGGTCACTTTTTCAGTGTATTATTTCATAGCAAACAGAGACAGAGAGAGGATGAGATGCAGGGAAATGTAGAGGTATTATATTTACAAAGACAAAAAAAAAAAACCCTCAGCCCAAGCTCTGCTTTGACACAGGAAGTTGAACTGCCCCAGGAAGTGATTAACAGAACAGTAGTGACTGTTTTGTCAGGTCTTATTGTTTAATTAGATCACAACTTAGATCTCAACTCTAAAATCCTTTTGGCACATGCCATAATTCTCAGTCCTTAGTGTCAAATGCTTCCTAGCGGCTGCCTGCATAAGGCAAAAAACAAGTAAATTCAATACTTGAACCTATTTTTTTTAATAGCAAACTCTTAGAGTGAAAAGTTTTTAGTGGTCAGTCACCCAAGCATTTTTTGGAAGTAATTATACCCCATGGCTCTCAAATGCTCAGTTTAGCCTCCTTCCCTTCAATCACATTAAGTGGTCTGAACTACGGCTAGAGGATAAGACATTTGAGGTCTTCTTAACATCCTTTCTCTGGTTGAGGATGCTTTGTTTTGGGGCTCACAGACTATGACCAGACCCTCTCTAAACACAAAGTAGAATCACAGTTCTGGACCTGGCAATGAGAAGATATGTGGCAAATTGTACACAGTTTGTTCTCATAAACCTGATGTATCAGATTTCACCAAAAAATTAAAGTCATCCAAGAATTAGAAAAAGAAAAGATCTGTAAGAGTCCAGAAATCTTTGACCTATAGAACAGTCTTTTCTTGTCACCCAGTTTACATTTCAACTGCCAGAGATTTTCATTATACAATGCTTCAAACTTTGGAACTTATCAATCATCCTCCAAGGAGATCAGGCCACAGATCAATGGGTCTAATTATTGAGTTGTTTCCTACAGAATTTTGCTTAGTTTCATTTAACTACCACTATTGATCCTACTGCAAACAAGTTTTCCCTTTTTCCCTATTCTTCCTTTCTCTCCTTACCCCTGCTCTATTCTTTGGTGTTAAAATCCATTGTTTTGTTGCTAGGGTCTTTCTCAATACTCTTTCACAGAATCAGTCTTAACATGTCTTGCTAAATGTTTTCCTTCTACATTACTCTCCCCATATCCTGTGTCTGTGGAGTTGTGACTTTGGTTTCCCAAATGTCATTATTTGTTTTCAATATCATTCAAAAATGTAATAAGTATTGTAAAAGTTCCATTAAAAGAGAGGTGTAGAAATACTTAGAGGTAACTCAGATTGCTGAGAAGCAGTGAGGTTTTTGACAAGAAGGACAAGAATTCAGATGGAAAATGGAATGGAAGAAACTTATTTCTGCTGAAATAACATGTATGCATAGAATTTAAGAAAAGTAGGCAAGGGGCTTATGTCTAAAACTGAATGCCTAAGTTCAATATGAAAAAAGGCACATTGTAAAGGTAGAGTAAGTGATAAGATGAGAAAAAAGAATTAAGTCAAGGAAAATATTTCATGTTCCAATAGAGTTTGATTTTTTATCTTAATAATAAAGTAATAAAATATCTTCAGAAATAAAACTAGAATTTTTATATTTGAACATCCCTCTGACAATATGTAAGCAATGTAGTATAAAATGTATGGAGAAAATGGAATGAAAGAAAAGAGTTAGAGGGATATTTTAGTAAACTAAACAATAAATAGTGGTTAAAAAAATCATTGATAATGCAAAAAAATAGGTAAAGTCCAGATACTTTAGTAATCATAGTGACAGAGAGAAGTGATAAAAGATGACTCTCAATTTCCAGACTTGGGAAAATAAGGGCATTGTGGAAATTATTCATTCTTCTATTGAGAAAGAGGATACAAAAATCAAAAGTCCAGTCTGGACAGAAGGTCAATTCCATTTCATGGATGTTGAATTTGTGCCGTGGGTTGTACACTCAGATGCAGATTATCCAAATGGCTGGATCATAAATATCACATACCATACATGGATGTCCACAAGTACTTCAAATAATGTGTATTCTGCCAGTGTTAGTTGGAGTATTCTATAAATGTCAATTATGCCTAAATATTAAGCATCATTCAAATGTGTGATATTCTCACGGACATTCATTCAACTCACTCTCTCAGTGTCGGTCCCTTCAGTGTATTTAGGTTTTGCTTCATGTTTGAAACACTATTAATCCTATTATTTTTAGCCCTTTTGATAAATCCATTTGGCATCACGAAATTCTTGTAATATGCGTTATTCTGAAATGTATTTTATATAGCTCTCAATTTGACCTTTGGGAACCAGTTTACATTTCAAGTATGGAACTCAAATCTAAGCAGAGAGATATTTTATTAAGAATTATTTTTAGACTAGCAGTAATTTAGGAAAAAGGTATTGTGTGAAAAAAGAGCATGGAAAAAACATAAGGAAAAGAAGTAGCAGGTTACAGTTTAGGACACTATAAAGAGTTTAGTATTATTATTATTTTATTTTGGGGGATTTGTTTTGTTTTGTTTTGTTTGAGGTAGCAGGGTTTCAAGATGTAGTTCAGGCTGATTTTGAATTGACTATGTGGCCCAGGCTGGCCTCCAAGTTGTGGCGATCCTCTTGCCTCAGCCTCCCAAATGCTGGGATTACAGGTGTGTACCATCTTATTATAATAGTGAGGAATAGCTCAAGAAAATGAAACAGAGTAAAGAAAGGCAGCAGATCATGAAGTCCCTGGCCAGCCACATTAGTGAACTGGACATTATATTCAAGTATAGAAGCCTCTGAAATAATTTTTTTTTAAAGGACCAGAATGGATTAGGAAGACATTGTTAGACCAAGACCAAAGCTATCTCAGCAGCTCAGGAAAGGGATGCCAACAGGCTGAACTGTGGTGTGATACTCCCTGGAATGAAGAGAAACAATCGGACTTCATAAATAAGGCTCATTTCTCCCCTTGTCTGGGTGTTTACTACATTCCAGATTCTAAGTAGGCAATCCCAGACAGCCTGGCTGCAGAGTCTACTGTTTAAAATGATACTGTTTTGCTTCAAGATGATTACTGAGTGTTACAGTTGCCGAATTAGTTGTCTAACTTTCCTTCTAAACCAGAAACACTCAAAAGGCACAATGTCTTGATCTTTGTAATGTCCCCAAAACAAAGAAGAGAGACTACTATTTAAAGTGGCACAAGTAAAAAAAAAACAAACACAAAGACTATTTTCAGAGTGCAGTGAAATACTGAGACATAGTGAATAATAAGACACGGACAGAGATGGGAGGAACCCTCTGAGGAGGAGGCTACACTGGGGAAGAGAAAAAATAGATGCCCATGTTGTAGACAGTGAGGGAGCAAGAAAACAGTGTGTGTGAGTAACAGGCAGGGACAGGAAGTCAGATCCAGTCCCAGAACAAATTTGGTAGGAAATTTGCATTTCATTTTAAGCGCACTGAAAAGTCACTGAAAGGGTTTAAGGAGGGCGCAGAAGGATGATAAGATCTGATTTACAAAGTGGAGGGGAAGGAAGTGAATATTAGAGAAGAGAAGCTCAGAATCTGAGGTGTGGGCTGGACAGTTTACTAAGAACAAAGCTTGACATGGTTGTATTCAAAGATCATTCACAGTGGAGGAGCAGAAGAAATTTAAGGCCAAGATATTTTCTGTTTGAGTCTTTGAGAATGGTGATTGTTGATCGGGAAGAGATGGCCTAGTGTCATCTAGGAAATGGAACGAATATCTAGATAAAAACATAGCAAGGGAAGAAATCACCTTATGAGATAAATGTGAAAAAAAGAAGAGAAAGAAAGAGAAGGGCAAATAGGGAAAGCATAGTGTGAGACGGGTAGAATGATGGACTGTAAAGGGGACCAGGACTGTAAGGATGGAAACGGATTCAGTGTTTCAGGATAACAAAGGATCCAACTGCTAAGACAGTCACTGCTCCGCTGTCCACAACATAGGACTGGCAGAGACAGGAGGGACAATTTAGGTACAGATTGGTCTCTATCTTCACCCAGGTCTCACCCAGATCTCATTTACAGCTTCTAGAGCCACCTTGATTTACCACGAGCCCATGTGGCGGCAATGGACAGAGGCGATATCCCTCTGTAACAGCGGAGTACAAACTGGGTCTGAGCGCATCATGATAGAAAGAGAGTGAAAGGAAGAGCGAACATCTTAATTAACTTAATGCTAATGTTGTGCAGGTAATGGGCGGTGGAAAGTGAGAAAGACAGAGAGATATGTATATATATATGGGGATTTGAGAAGTATGAGGAAAGCTGCAGGAAAGGGAGAGGCGAGTCAAGGAAGCAAGATATTGGTTTTGAATGTCCTAAGATACCATAGGACAACTGGACTTCAGGGAAAGGACTGAATACATTTCCTCCTTATCCATTAATTTGGTAACCTGATCAAAAAGAATATGGGATTGTGAAAAGATTATACATAACACAGGCAAAATCATTAGGGCAATTTTCTGTCTTAAATATAATCTAACTCCCTCACATATGTAAAGTAAATGCTTCCACTAGGGAATAAGACACTCAGCACATCCCATTTAGCATCCATGAACAGGTTTGTCATATGGTTACTAAAAGGAGTTATATTCAATGTTCAATTTGTATGTTCTTCCTGATATCACTAGACACTGGCCTTAGGGGCTGCACACATCTGCAGGAAGTTGTATATATTCTATGAAAATCAGAATTTAAAAATATAGCTGTTTTATCTAACAAGACAGTAGGGAATCTCAGCTATTGAGTCCTATAGGAAAACTTTTCCCACTAACGTTTCCATCAGATTCCACAGAAAGTGTATTGGGTGCTATTGTTTTAACAAGGGCCCTGGCTCATTTTTCACAGTGGTGGGTACACTGTAGCGCGTTCATTTAACCGTCTCAGAGGAGTATTAACTCTGAACTCTCAGCCAGACATCCATCAGCTGACCTCCCTGCAGCTATCATTTCTCAACGTGCCTCTTTGCTCCAATCAAGCTACCCTGCTTACTATTGTCTGTCTATGACTTGCTAATTTTAGTACATATTGCTCTGAATCATAGCATGTCAGAGCTGAAAGGACTCTTAGAGATGTAGACCAGCCCTCCTCAATTTGCACCCGAGGAAATACATTTCATTATTCCTTCCAAACCTGGCTCATGTCCCTCCCATTGCTTTCCCCGCTAAATTGTGGCAGCCTGAGGAATCACTTTTCCTCACCACTCCCCACCCTTTCTGTTCTACCTTCTCCTCCTCCACCACCTCTTCCCTGCTTCTCCTCCTTCTTGTCTCATCCTCCTCCTCCTATAAACTTTTTTAGTTATTGTAACTTATTTTTGCTCAAGAAGGAAGCTTTAGATAAGTCAGTGTGCTGCCCTTGACCTCCATCACCTTTGATGCGATCCATTAGTGCTAGGTTTGATCGTCTCTTTTAACTGGATTGAATGTTAGTTCTACAATTCTATCTGTGACATCACATCATCGTCATATATGTAAGAAGCCTTTGCTCTGCAAGGTCCCATGTTAACAGAAGCTGGTGCATACAGACAGCTGTTCCTGACTTGGCAGCATTGCATCATGCCTAAACTCAAACAGAAGCTACCACAAAACTGCAAAATTCAGAATCAGTATCAACATGATGTGTTTCTGGCGAAAGACCAGAATTTCCTCTATCTTTTACTCCTTGGCAATGACCTTTGCTGTTATTTTTTGGGTGTGTGATTTCATATTTTTTTTTCTTTTTGTAAATCTTTCTCTTGGGTTTTTTGCTTTTTGTAACTCATTTTCCCACATTACCTTTTATAACTCTGATTTTCTTTGAAGAATTAATCCATAATTTAAGGAAATTGTCCTTTTCTGATCAAGGCCCATTAACAGAAGTAGGCCAGTGAACTATGTCCCTGGGATTTATCCAGCATTTAACCACAGCAATACAAAGATTGTAAAGGGCTAAAGGAGGAGGAGGAGGTTCACTGGACAGCATGAGTCTCAGGGACTAGTTCTAATTCACTAATTCCTGCTAGAACTGACCTGGTTATTGGACTTTTCAAGGTCTGTTCTTTGTCTTACTTTTTTTAAGCAGAATTCAAAAAAAAAATAACAAAAACTATAATGAATTTCAAAACAAGATAATAAGAAGTTTGCAATGGTTATTATATTGCTTCAAAATAGTTGCTCAGATTACCAGATATAGGCAGCAAAATTGATCTAATAATGTAAGCACTCACTCTTCCTTTCGATGAATTAATCAAATGAGTAGTACATTACTTTAGCTATCTTGTGTACATATACATGTATTTTTTCCCCTTCTTTCTTTTCTCCTTTTCCCCTGGCCTGGTTGTTTTCCTCCTTTTGAGAAGTTTCTTTCCCTTTCACAACTGATTCTAAGACTAACCCTATATTCTCATACTGAATTTCTTTTTTGTTTCAGTTATGCCGAATCAGGTTGTGTTGTAACCAACTGCATGCAGTGTCTCCAGTTTTGCCTGAACTTCACTAAGTTTTTGGCAAACTCCATAAACAAATAGCATTCACACATTGCCCCTCAAATTCTTGAGTATCTACTTGTTGTATACTCTTGCAGTTTGACTTGTACTTCATTTAAGCTCCATGTTTGAAAGTAACTTACTGTTGAATATAAAAGCTTTTTTAATTTTCCTTTAAATTTTTCAACATTTTATGCTTTTCCTTGTAGTGTTTGGAGGCATAGAAATTTCCATCCATCTTTACTCTCTGTTATTTTGTAGCATGCTAAACCATCCCCACTCAATGAACAATTCTTCCATTCTTCTTATAAATTTATCTTCTTCCTTTCATCTCTGATTGTTCAAATTTCAGTCAACACACCTATACCTTTGTGCTCTACTTTTCAGATGGATTGAAGGACTTTGGTTTGTGTCAGCATTCATTTGTTTGGATGTAGGTGTCCAGTTGTTTCAGAATCATTTGAGAAGACTATTTTCATTTTATCCCTGTAGACTCCTTTCAGATTTTTGGCTTCCAGGAAGGAAAGGAAATCCTTCTCTCTTTTTTTTCTTTAAGTCTCTAAGTTCATCATATTTGTTGTAGAAACAATAAAAAAATAAAATTATGCGCATCATATTGGGTTTAGAGAAGATCAAATGAGAAAAATAAAGCACCAATTTGCTATGCTTCATTCAAAACAAGTTCACTGTGTCTGGATATTTAAGAAATAATTCAAAACAGAGTCAAATGGATTGAAGGAGATCAAAAGTGTAAAAATTATATATTTGCTGCACATTAAATATAAGAAATAAAACACAGCAGGCTGAAGAGAGTTAAGACTGACTTCCAGTTTCCTGACCCAAACAATCTTCTCATCTCTGCTTCCTTTTTCCCACCGGGTTCACTGGCTGAAGGTGAAGTTGTTAGGCAGTAGCAAAGAATAAAATAACTGGCCTGTTTTCCATTGGCCTGATACCAACCTTTCCCAAACTCCAGCTCAATGCACAAATAGAGTTGCTTTATGTTTGTATCAGTCAGTGCTTACTAGCAAAACAGACTGAATGCAAGGTATGCAACTATACAAGAATTTATAAGATTGGCTTACAGTGACCCCCAGAGAGTTGGGAGGAAGAGTGCAAAAGGTCTTTCTGCACACTCGGGACCTGAAGGGTCCACTCTAGGCCTCCGAGTTCCGCGTAGTGTCCTGTGCGAGTCCATATATGAAGTCTAAAAGGCCTGTGCCAGCAGCCTGGAGATGATGGCCAAAGTAAAGGTGAGGTCTGGAGCTCCTCTGAAGAAACAGAAGGGTGCCTTCTTTCCCCACTGCCTTTTTTATAGCAGTCTGGCGATATCCCTCCCTAGAGTGGGTCTTCCTCACCCAGCACTATGCTGAGCCAATGCAGTTGGGCGTTTCTCACTCAACACAATCAGTTAACTGTCACAATGTTTGATTATTTTTTAAAATTCGGCCTTTATTTCCTTAACATAAACATTTATGATACTTACAACTTTTATCTGACGTCAGTGAGGCTAAAAGTCTTGTGCAATACCAGCAATTTCGGGATCTTCCAAAGTATTGCTCTGGGCAGAGCAGCCAGTTTCAGAAAACAAGGTGCAGCTTCTAGAAACGTCTGACCACAGTGTTACTGCTCTACATTGTCTCTGGATAATTTGATCAACTGAGACAGGTGGCCAGTGGATCTCCATTCAGTTACAGGATATCCAAGAAAAAAAACGTAGAGAAAAAAGCCATAGAGTAATTGCATTTGTCTGGGTCCACTGTTCATATCATTGATACATTGGATATAGAATTCTTTCTCTTTTGACACAGTCAATTACACTGACCATTTCTTTCTAATTTCAGAATACCTGCACACTGCAGTGTTTTCCAGAAGACTCATTACAATCATCACTGAATATTTATTGAGAACCCACTGGGCAGAGAGAACTGTGCTAAACATGTGACCAACAGAGAGCCTGTTTCCAGGCAAGTCCTTTTGTTTCCATCTTGTTCTGGGAGCAGTAACATACCTAAGGAAAGTGGAATTCTACACATAATCAAACTTATTATCTGATTTGATCATTATTTTGATTGCTACTTATGATTTATAATAGAGGTCATTATTTTATCACAATATGTTCTGTATATAATTAAGTTACTTTAAATTAAGATTTTCATTCAGCTCAAGTTAGTAAGAATAATGTATTTCTGATTTTCTCATCATTGGCTGAAGAGAAATTGAGCCACAAGAAAAGATATTATAGTACTGAAGGTTTTTTCCCCAAAATTTAACATGTATTGTATATATAAGTGGAAAGTTTGATGGCATTAAGTATGAGATAAATTTCATTGTTTCAAAAAACTATCAGAACTATGTTAAAAAAAACCAAGCTCCTAGCACTCTGTGTAAGGCTTGAATTCTCTCATCACATCACAAGTTTCAAGTTTTAACAAGTGAAAAAGATCATTCTGCTATACTCACACCTATATTTTGTGAGACAAAAGAGGTAAATTGATAAAGGGGGATAAAAAAGAAAAATCAGTGTCTTTCAAAACAGAATTTCATGTTTTTTCATTGTTAGTGAGTTGGTTTATGTTTCAGGCAAACTTTGATCTTAAAATATCTTTCAGAAGCATGATTTCCTCCAGAGACAATTTTCTGTCTTGATATCCTCATAAGTGAAACAAGAATAAATATTTTGTTCTGTAAAATATTCCTCCCATGACCATTTGTATCTCTAGACTTGTCTTTGTGTGAAAAAGTTACAGACAGTTGTTAGGAGATGTTTTAGTTTTCTCGAAAGCTTCTCTCTCATGTAAATAATCATCATTTTCTAACATCCTAAAAATTGGGTGGAAAATAGTCCTACATCACTTCATTTTTCTTCAGCAGCCATGGTCCACAGAAGGTTTCTTCTGATTCCGATCCCTTTATCTCTCTGTGCTCTTTTGCATGTGTCCTTTCCTCTCTTTTTGTCTCCTCTCTCACTCTTATGACCAAGCCACTAGCCCTGTAGCCTGGTGGGTATTCACCAGACCCTTCTGACAAGTCTTCCTTACTGTGTCAGAGTCTTCCTGGAAACCAAGCCAGATGAATTAGTCAGAAGCACATTCTCTCTGATCACGAAGTAAAGTAATCTTAACTATGTGTGGGCTAAATTTAAACTGAATTTAAGATAAGCCTTGAATGTTTTTCCTTCTCTGGGAGAGGAGATATAATTTACCTTCCCACTGGCTCCTGTATTTGTTATCAGAATTTTTGAATTAGTCATGTCCTAATTGATTTACTCATTAGTGTTAATTTAGATATCTTTTCATTCTTAGCTCTTCCTTAACTCCTTTGTATTTATGAAGACATCATGATTTCATATACCCAGGTTTGGGAGGGTCACCTCAACTTACCTATGGCTTCCTTTTCTTCTTCCTCATGCTGAGTAGTCCACTGCCACAGTAGAATCCTCTTCTTCATCTACAACCAAACTTACTTATTTTATAAAAAAAATCATTTCTGATCCCAAATAAGGGGAAATCAACACTACTACTTTTTTACAAGGTATATTTTCAAGAACAGGTCCACCATATAAAGAAAAAGTTCATGGACTGGAGATATATCTCAGTGGCATAATGCCTGCCTGGCAAGCACAAGGTTGTGGGTTCGACCCTCTTGATGGCTGGAACCCTCCCTAAAGAAATATATGAATAAAGCTCACAATTTCTTTTTACATATTATACATGCCAATTCTGATGAGAATTTCCATTCTGAGACTTTTCTCATAGAAGGTTCCTAATTTGTGCATTTAGGACTAAAGAATAACCTTAATCTATGAATACACAGTGCTCACAAAATTTTACTCTTCTTTGACTTCCTTTTTGCCACCTGCCAACTACATCAACCTTGCTGGGATAATGAACTGGCCAGTTAGACTGCCAGACCCAGGGTTACCTTCTCTTATGCAAACCCTGACAGATACCCTGGATTTATCTTACCCCAATACCCAAGTTCTCACTCCACCTCCAAGTGTTCCCGGGGAATTTCTGCTCTTCTGATTTCAAAAGATATAGATTATATCTCAATCTTAAAAATAAGATTTATTTCTACTGTGATAGTGTTTCTGGAATAGTCTATCTACCCATGATGCACTGGGATACAATATAAATAGTATCATTCATATACAAATATATCTATGTCTATACATTATCTATATCTATATATATACATGGAATACATTTCCATTCCTTTTTATTTTAGAACATGATAAGAAAAGCTAAATACTTTCTGAGAATTAGTTAACTACATATTTATTAGCTCCTGTACTCCTTTGATCAATCAACTCTTCATCTATTCAAAATAAAAATTGACAGAAAGCGCAGAAGGACAGAGACAGCAAACCAAATCTACATGGAAGCCTGTAGGATTTACAGCCCAAGATGAGGGACAGATTATAGGCTACATAGCCAGAGAGAGCAGGCTTTAGACCTTCACCCCACTGCTTATTGGCCATTACCCTCTTTAACCTTCTCTTATAGGAAAATAGGGATCATAATCTCCTGAATTAGGCTTTTGGAGGAATTACTTGAGATAACATGCAAAAAGTACTTAGCGCGGCTCTTCGCCCATCTTCCCCCCTTGCTGAACTCTGACCTGCTGTCCAGCAATGCCTCACCTGGAGAACCTAACTGCTGTTACAGAGGCATCTTTGGCCAATGAAATCACTGTGGTTACCCTGTTTCACCCCCTACCCACCCAGTACCCAGGGCTGGATCTCAACAGCAATGTCTGCCATACCTGGACCTGTCCACTTAGCCATAGCTCACGGGGGATGCACAGTAACTTAATCTGGGTGATTAGATTCATCTCCCAGAGCTACCAGCTGGGGGTCAGAGCTTCAGACTGGAAGCTAGAAGCTATTTTATTGATGTGGAGCAATTAAGAGACAAAAAGCTTCCAATTCAGGTCCCAAAGAGGCCCTAGTTCCTCTAATTCTCAAGGCTTAGGGTTAGAATGCCTTTTCCTTGGATACTCTTGAGATACTCTGCATCTTTCTAACATATTCCCCATACCACCTGTTTATTTAAAAAAATTTTTTTTAGCTAACTAGCTGCAGTTGGAATATGAAACATACAAAAGAAAAGAGTTTTCACATAATTAGTAATAGTCACTGTAACAGTAAGCATGATAGCAGAACTAGTAGACAAAAGATAGTAATCCAGGCTGGATTCTCATTCCAAATGCTGTACAATGGGGGTCTAACCTTATGTCTCACATCACCTTTATGCTTTATTTGCATACTGGATGACACATGTCAAATTTTACTCTTGAATATATGGCTCCATGGAGTCGAGATGACACTACAGAGGGAAGTCACTCATAAAATATTTGTTAAATATATGGAAGAAGTTTTGAAAGTTAGATATGTAAGAATCTAGAGAATTCACTAGAAAACAGTAAAGCTTTCAGAAAGTGCTTTCAGGTGACCCATTTTCATAGGGAATAGTAAAAATGTGCACATCTCTTGTCTCTGAAATGCAGGATAAAACCTGGACTAATAAATAATTTTCTGTCTCTAAGCTTGGTAGCAATTAGTAGAGCTGGAGAGAATAGAAATATGTAACCAAAAGATTTTAAATTCTAGCTTTAAAAAAAAAAATGAATCTTAAACTGCATGTACTATTAATATAAAGAGTGTCCCCATGAAAGCAGATCTTTGTCCATTTCCAGAACACAGCCACCTCCTCCAGCCTCCACAGCCCTTCCTGACAAAGGACAAGCATTGTGATTACTTCTGAAGGCAGATTTTTGTTTGGAGAATTCGAGATGAACAGCTGTTGTGAACAGCTTCTGTGAACCATGGAACAGAGTTGACTTTTGGCACGCGTGGGTTTGTCTAGCAGATCTGGGTCACTGGGTGGAAGGTTCTGACTAGGGATGCTAGTTCGTTTTATAAGGCAAAATATGAAAACGATGAGAAATTGTAAAATCACCTATGTAAACAAACCTTTGCAAAAATCTTTCTTGCCAGGAAATTAGAAGATCTGTGAGGACACTGGATACAAATACTCCTCTGACGCCACTATCTACTTGCAATTTCTACAGGGGATAGTGGTGGCAGAACCTGGACCTAGCCCATTTCTAGTACCATTGTTGAACATAGCAGAGGGTCCTTTCATGAGGATCTGGAAGGAGAACAAAAATGTGTTTTAATTTATTTTTATGATAAATATCACTAAATCATACAGAGCTATAGATTTGTTTGATATTTATAATGCAAGAAAGAGTCATTTAATAAAAGATTGAAATGAGCATTTGCTAACAATGAAGTCATTATTTTAATGAAACCTGATCAACTTTCCTGAATAATTTGAGACTTTTTTTAAACAACATATTTCAAGTCAGGGGGAAAAAAAAAGGAAAAGACCATACGTTTGGCAGAAATGAAAAATGGTTACTATGGCAGCTTGATTTGGACATGGAAAACCTGTTTCAAGCTATTCATAAACCCAACTCTTGCAAACTATTTATTATGTACAATAAATTATATGAAACATATAATGAAAAAATGAGAGCGACTTGTTTTAGAACTCAGAGAGTTAATGAAAACTGTTCGGGAAGGAGGGAGCGAGTAAGATGTGGTTCCCAGGGCTCCTGCTGAACGCAATGAATTTTTATCCATTCCAGCAGGAGTCCTACTCTTCACTAGTACAATACAAATGTCACATTCTTGAAAGAAGGCAAAACTTCGAAATTTTCCCTAACCACATAAAGCACACCATTTTCACAATTTAAACACAACTCATTTAGCCTCTATTCTTCATACCCGTGTTGACATCACCCCTTATGAACTCAGGGTTAAACTTAGAGAAAGCAGTGGGTGTGCGTAGGGATGCATTGGCGGCCTCCGACTCTGAGCTGCTTGTTCTCTGAGTGCTATGAAAAGACAATGGCATTGTAGCTCTAAGTGGGACACGTGTGCTTCTGCGAGTCCAGGGAAGTCGGCAAATCTCTGTTAAAATATGTATGTTTGTATATATGTGGCAAAAACAAAGACTTGCTTTCTGATCTCAAAGATATATAAGCTAACTGGTAACATAAAATTGACTTTCTGTAAACAATCATCAGAAGCAACACGTAACCAGATATGAAACAATCTTATATGGTGCAGGCCAGCAAGGCAACGTGATAAAGTACCAAAAGGATTTAAGTAGGAATCAGAGTGAGTGCCATGTTACTGTATTTGCTTCAAAACCTGAAAGTTCATACTTTGTAGAATGGAAACATTTGCAAAAGAAGTGAGGAAGAGGTAGACAGAGAAGTATTAAGGCAGAAGCCTTATTAATAAGGGCAGGACAGTGTGTGCTAATGAAGTAGTGATTAGTATGCTTTAAAGTATTGTCCTTAAAAACGCCGTAAAGAATTCAACCCCTGTGCAAATGCCTGTTCAAAAAAAGTGGCTGGAAAGAAAATGAAAGTCAAATTCTACAGTACAGTTACTGACTCTATGAAGTAGTCAAAATAAACTTCCTTTTTTATTATCAAGATGAAACAGCTCTAGCCCTGGAGCCAAAGTGCCTGGGCTGAAGTCCTAACTCTGCATTTACAGTCTCAGTGCCTTTATTTTTTATATGTAGAATGGGTATGTGGAAGTCTGTGCTCAGCTGGAGGATCATCTCAAAAACTGAAGGAGTCGAAGTTTGTAAAATACTTAGAATACCTAGCACTACATTAGCATTTTGTCAGTGGTTATTCAATGAAAATAAAAATGTTAAATTATCTAATTTTTAATGCTCTAAAATATCTTTCATCAATCAAATTTTAGAATTGTCTTCTTATTACATGTATCCCTTTCTCTAATTTTAATTTAGTCCAATTTTAACAGCTCTATTGAGGGATAATTGAAATATAATAAACCACAGGTAATTAAGGAGAACATTGTGATAACTTATTTTGCAAGTACTAGGGACTGAATCCAGGGTCTTCACACTGACCTACACCTCCGTATTTTTTTTATTTTTTATTTTGAGACAGGGTAGCCACTAAATTACCCGGAGCGGTTTTAAACTTGTGACCTTTTTCCCTCAGCCTCCCAGAGTGCTGGAATCATAATTGGGCACAGCCACACCCAGCTAAAATGTGACAAATTTTGATACATGTGAACAAATGTGAAACTACCCCTGTAGTAAAGGTAGTGAAGCTGTCTAAGTCCCCTCTATTCCCCATCACCTTGTCCCAAGGTAACAATTTATGTGATTTTCTCACTGTATATTAGTTTGCATTTTCTATGATTTTATGAAAATGAAATGTTTGCCCAAACAGAGAGATTTCTTTCCCTATAAATATTCTAGTTTGAACTCTATATTTAAGCCTATAGCTTGTTTTTAAATTAATGTTTCCACATCATGGGGCTTTGTATTGAATTTCTTTTTTTGATATATGAATTTCCAATTATATCAGTTCTATTCATTGAGAAGCCTGTCTTTTCTCCACAAATTATTTTTTTCAGTTTTGTCAAAAATTGAGTACTCATATATGTATGGATATATTTCAAAATATTCTATAACATTCCATTGATACATTTGTCTATCATTCTATCAATACCACTCTGTAATGATTTTTATAATTTCCTGAACTTCATAATAGTCTTGCAATCAGATAGTGACATTCTCTAACTTTATTATTTTTTCAAAGATGTTTTGGCTTTTCTAGGATCACTACATTTCCACACAAATCTTAAAATAAACTTTTTAACTTTAACATTAAAGATCCTCCTTGAGATCTGATCAGGATTACATTATATCATAAATTGTAGGATAATTATTAAGAGAATATCTTTATTCTTTCCAGAAATCCATATTTCTTTATTTATTTGTGTCTTGTTCAGATATAGATTTCTAGTTTTCAATGTGCAAGTCATTTACATCTTTTTGTGTATAGACTCTGAAATATTATGCTCTATGCTTTGATATGGATTTTTAATTTCAATTTCAATTGCTTGATGTTACTAAAACGTACTGATTTTGTATATTGATCTTCTAACCTGTAACCCTTCTCATCACGATTTAATTGAGACTTATTAGGCGATCATTTCAAATGTGAATAAGAAGTATTTTCCTATTTCTTATCCAAACTTTTTCTTACCTTATCTTGCCATTTAGAACTTTCAGTGTAATTTTGAACACAACTTATAACAGTCATTCCTTCCTCGTTACTGATCTTATGGGGAAAGCATTTAACTTTTCAATATTAAGAATAATTTTGATACTAGACATAGGTTTTTCATAGACTCTTAATTTGCTGAAATTCACTGTTAGACATGGATGTTGTACCTCATCAATTTTTTATATCTATTGAGATGATTACATGTTCTTAGTTTATTATTGTGGAAAATTACACGCATTGATTTTCAACTGGTAACCCAATCTGTACTTTTCATATAAACCCCACTTGGTTATGATGCTGATATATTTTATATATTATTGGATAACATTTCCTACCAAGTGTAAAGAATTTTTGCATCTATGTTTATGAGTTATATTGATATGTAATTTGTTTATTTGTTTGTGTTTCCTAGTAATTAGTTTGATTTTGGAGTAATGCTGGTTTAATAGTGTGGTAGGAAAACATTCTCATTTCTTCAGTATTTGGAAAAGTTCATGTTAAGCAAGTATTTCTTTATTAAATTATCCACTTAAACTTTCTGAGGTAGAATTTTTCACTACATAACAATTTCTTCCTATGCAGAGGGATGCTCAGGTTATATATGTTTTCCTGAGTAGACATTCATAGTTTGTGAATGAAAGAAATTGATTTATATTATGTAATTAGTCAGATTTGAGACTAATTTACCTTATAATACTTTTGTACCTGTGGAATCTGTATTGATATCATTTCTTTTGGTTATACTACTCTTAATTTATATTCTCTCTCCTTTTTTCCTGATTGCCTTGTAAGAAGTCTATCAATTTTAGTAATCTGCTCAAACAACCAAGTTGTGGTCATTAATCTTTCTCTATTGTTTATTTTCTCTGATCTCCACTATTTTCTGTATTCTGCTTACTTTGCTTTAATATGGTTTTTCCTTACTACCTTAAGTTGAGATTTTTTTTATTTGGATGGTTTATTTCTAATTTGTGTATTTAGGAATATAAATTTCCCTCTAAACATGAGTTTTATTATACACCACCAATTTTGATATGTTGTGATTCCAAGTTAATTGATTTCAAGGTGCTTCTTAATTTTCCAATTTATATTCCTATTTGACTCATGGTTTATTTAGTAGAGTCAGCCCTCAGTATCCCCAGGCTCTGCATTTGTATAGGATTGAAAATATGTAGAAAAATGCATCTGCACTGAGTAGATACATCATTATTCTCTAAGAGTACAGTATAATTACCTAGTAATTACATTATATTAGATATTATAAGTAATCTAGTGGTGACTTAAAGTATATAAAGGATGTTTCTAAGTTATGGCAGCACTGTAATAGCAAATATATATATATATAAATAGCAAATAATATGCTTTTCTATATGAGAGATGTATCTCTACAGATTCTGGTATATGTGAAAATTCTGGAATCAACCCTCCATCCATGCCAGTAGGTAAGAAAAAAATGTACCCTTAATTATTTCCAATTATTTTTAGATGTTCCAAAGTTTTTTAACTATTAACCTGTATTTATATTGTGCTACAACTACATTGTAACCAAGAAATATACTTTTTGTGCTTTGTATCCTTGCAAGTTTGTATTTTATTGCCAAGGAAACAATGTATCTTGATAAATAGTTTGAGCACCCTTGGTAAAAAAATATATTCTGCTGTTTGGGAGTAAGACATATTATTTCAGTCAATGAAGTGTAGATGGCTGATACTCAAATATTTTGTCTTCACTAATTTTCCACCTACTTGTTCTATTATTGAGAAAGGAATATTAAAATCTTTACCTATGTAATGATGTTTGTCTATTTGTCCTTGAAGTTCCATGAACTTCAATCATGTATACTGATTCTGTACTGTTAACTGCATAAATATTTATACCTTAAATCCTTTTTATGATTTTGCCCATCTCTCATTTTGAGATACCTTCATTTATTACAAATATTAGTTGCCATGAATCCATTTTGTCTGATTTGCTATGGACACTCCAAATTTCTTTTGATTTGTTTTTGAATGTCATATTTACCTTTGTCCTCAACTTTTAATTTATTTGTGAGTTTTTATTGAAAGTGTATTTACTATGGGTGCAAGCAAGGTTGTGCATGTGCATCTAATCTGATAATCTCTGTTGTTTAATTGGGGCCTTTAGACCATTCACCTTTAATGTAATTATTGACTTAAAGTAGTACTTAACCTCCATCCAATACCTCACTCCAGTACTTCTAATGTGCCTTGTTCTTATCATCATTTGATATAACTATTCTAGTCCAGTCCCTAAGAAGCCTTACTATTCCTTGAATACAGCTAGTTCCCTACTTCTTTTAGCATCTACTGTTTCCTCTATTTAAAAGATTCTTCTTGTAAATATAGACATGACTATTATGTCCTTCAAATATCATTTTCCATGAGATCTTCACTGATTAGTATATTTCCCCCTGATTCTCTGGTTTTATTTATGTTCTTTCATAATTAATTTTTTCTCAAAGAGACTTTTAGCATTTCACTATATATTTTTGTCCTCAAATGGAAGCTGCATGTAAGTAGAAATTTTTATTTGTTCCTTTTTGCTGTTTTGTCCCTGGCACCTGGAAACATACTTAGTATGAGGCAAGTATTTAGCAAGTATAACTAAATAATTTTAAAAAATCTTTGTTTTTATGAGCTAAATAAATTTTCAGTTTCATAACTGAGGACAGAGGATATTTAAAGTGATATAAACATTTCCCATATTATGTAGAACTTCAGAACAACTGCATTGTACTTTTCCCTCCAGATCTCCATTTTCTGGAAACAGACTCTTTCCTAAAGGTCAGGAAGTAACTGGTATATAAAAGCACCTAGAGTCAAGGTCATACATTCTCTATAGATTTAGACTGAGAATTCATCATGCCTCACCTGTCAAAATACTTTAACTTGATCTTGTAAACAACCCTATCAACTTCACTTCCTTGTTTCCAGATCCCAGTAGAATGTAAAACTTGCAGTGCAGTCAGGACAAATGTTCTCATAAGTTTCATAAGTAAGGTCTCTGGAGAGATAGGAACTAACCTTAATTTATTTTTCGTCCTATCCATTTATTGTTTAAGATATCTCTGTTAAGTGCATTGGTGTGTTCATTTTACAGATGGAGATACTGAAGACCACAGACCACCATGCACATTACAATTGATGTGGAAGGTGGCATCTCTGCATAGCACAGCATAGTCATTAATGTTCACAATGATAAAACCAAGTCATCAAAAAAAGATTAATTACATTCCATCCACTCTGTTTAAGAAGGCAGAGAAGTGTGAAATCCATTTTAGAAAGATTTCCATCAAAAATGATTAAAATTTTCAACTATCCAGAATGATTCATTCCCTTGGGTTTCTACATAGCCAAATATGTAAATGGAAAAAAAAACCACCAATATTGCCCATTTTCCACAAAACAAAACAAACAGGCCTCCAGGAAAAGAAAATTCAGAAAATAATCCACTGAGTTGAGGACTAGATATTCCTACAAGTGCTTACCAGATGTAAACCTAAGCTGTTAGGCAGCCAGTTTTTAAATAGCTTGTTATCTGTCTTTATTAATGAGGAGTCCACCTGAATGGCTGGTGCCCCTGCCAGAAAGGTCTGGATTCTTTTGATTATTGTTTCTACTGCACAGTCTTTCAGGAGGGCTTAATGTATTTCCTATAGTTCTGAACACATGGTTGGAATGGGTGGGTCTCCTCCACCCACAGGCCCTTGAAAACCCGACTTTGCCTCAAGTATAAAAGAGAGGCTATTTTAATACTGAATGCTACCTTAGTTGAATTTCAGTTATTTTAAAAAGAAACAAATGCACTCCATCTCAGTCTAATGCCTTGTGTATGCTAAGTATTAAATAAATATTGTTTAAAAGAATTATGTGATAAATAGTAGAGAATAATGAAATGAATTGTGTGAAGTTATGGTGCCCTTATGTGATGTAACGGTGCATTGTTATTTCAAATGATGAACTGATAGATGCTGACATGGGTATTTATTCACTCCTGCATCCTCATTTCCTGGAAGACTTTTAAGCTTCTAATAAGCATTCAATAAATACTGATTAAAAGAACAAATGAATAAATGAAAATTAACAAATAGAATTAATGAACAAGTGGATACAATTGATGCAATGACATGATTAATGATAGAGTTCTGTCCAGGGAATGGGCATGTAACTGAATCCAGAAATACCAGAATGCCACGGACAGTTATCCCAGTAAATTTCTCATTTTTAACTCTCTAGTCTATAATTTAAATATTCATGACACATATACATTATTTTAATAATTAAAATGACTCATGCTCTATCACAAAAAAGGTATATTTCATCAAATAGTCAGGAAGTTGAGAGTTCATTTTTACTTCTATGAAGCAAAAAATGAGATGATTTTCAGCTGCCCATAATGTAGAGCACTGAGCAGAATCAAAACTGACAGAGGTGGAAATGATCGCTCAGTATTAAGAAGGCTTAACTGGGCAGGACACAGAGATGTGAAAAGTTAACCAAAAAAGGGAAGAGAATGATCAGAAATACTCCCTTGTAGAGTCTGGATGGGGATTAACCTCTCAAGTGGTATGAGGTTCCATTTTGGAGTTATTAAAAGGTTTGTGACTAAATGATGGTAATGGTTTAACAACATTAGGAATGTCACTGAATTATTTACTATAAAGTGATAAATTTTGTTGTATTCATCTTACCTCACTGAAATAAAACAAAACAAAACAAAAATGAAGCAATGTGTATTCACCAAATGAAAACAGAAAAGATGCACAAAGGCTCTGAGAATCATCCAGGCCAAGGTAAACATCTTCCCAACTGGGGTTCAATCACAAAATAAAAAAGGAGCCCCTATTCAATTACAGCTTACTATCTGTACTGATGGCAAGAACCTTCCAGCTGATAGTACTTCTCAAAGCAAGGCCACAAGGGAAAAATCATGAAACACCGAGGCCTGGAAACTGATGCCTTTCTTAGCCAGTTAGGTCACGGGTCATTGTGCCAGCAATGGGCTTCTCACCCACGCGAGCCAGGGGCTCTTTATCTTTGCCTCCTCAACCTCAGCATAGGCCCTGGAGAGTAGACAGTGGGTAGCGAATGGATGATAGTTTTAACAAGAAGAGTAATGGTGGAATGAAATGGAGCAGTGATAAGGCTTGATATTGACCCAGTGGAGGGATAAACATTGTCATATCAGCATCACCAAATTAAGCAAGCAACAGTCTAAGAAGAGTTCCTTCCTTTCCAGAGTGGCTTTCTTACCCAACCCCAGCTACTCCCAAAAGCAACTAGGAAGCTTGTGAGAAAGAAGTATCTCTGGATTCTACCTGTGAATACTTTGGCATCTATGTTTCACAAAAGGTTCTCAGGTGATTTGATGCTGGTGCTCTGTGGACCTCACATTTAGAATTCCAGATCTAGCCTGAACTGTCTTCCCTGAGTTCTGCAGAAATGGAAGCTCAGGGCTGCGGATGGTCAATGTCTTTTCAAGTAAGGACAAAGAGTATAAAATAAGTAGATGGCGAGGTCTTTTCAACTGTTATCACTCAGTGTAAGAAGAACTTTGTAACAATCTAAACTACCCAGCAATTGGAAATACCTCCTGGTGTTAGGAGTTTAGAAACATGTTTGAAGAGAATACTTCTCAGGGAGTTATAATAAATTCTCTTGCACTAAGAGGGATTTCAAGCGGTTGGTTCCTAGGGTTACTTCTCACTCAGATTTTCTGATTCTCTGATGAAAATATGTTGAGCAGTCAAAAAAAGCAGCTGGTGCACATATATGTAACCACTAATAAAAATGTACACTTACATAAAATGTGAGACATAGTTCATATTTCTCACGATTTGGGGGTAATATCTAGCATCATCTTTTGAACATTTCTAAATTTCTTTTCTATTTTTGTGAAAATATTTAGTAAGAAAATGATGTGTACAAATACAGAAATTTAGGAAATCAATTTTCTGTATAATAAGGATGATGTTTTTAATATGTATTTTTTAGTTTTAATCATTTTAATTTTTTCTGATTTTAAAACAGTTTCATAGTGAAAAATGTTATAAAATTCAGAAAAATTTAAAAAGGAAATAATATAAAACCATATATCTGGGCTGGGGATTTAGCTCAGTGGCATAAGCACCTGCCTTGCAAGCATGCAGTCGTGAGTTCCATCCCCTGTAACCAAAGAAAAAAAAAATCATTTTATCAGTGAGAGGAAAACTCTAATGCCATTTTTGGGCCATTTGCTCTCATATCCAAATATATCCACATACAAATAAAAATTTCACAGTGGGCATTTTACTGTTACTTTACATATTCTTTGAAAACATGTTCTTAATCACCGTGATACTAGTCCATTGGAGAAGCGAATTAGCTCTAGAATAAAATGACACAAGTGAAATTTCAACTGGTAGAGAACTGAATTCAAGAACTCATCTCAAAGTGAAACACGCAAAAGGAGATTTTTTTCAAAATTTAGTTTCTTATGATCATACATTTATATGTTTTCCATCTTATGATGGAAAAATACACACAATGAAAATTGTTATATCTAAAGCATTTACTGCTATGTCTTTAGAATGAATTACTGATTCATTCTATGTTTGATTTACTACTATACCTTTAGAATGAATTCTTAGGTATGGAGACCATTTCAAAGCCTATGAATATCTGTAAATAGATTATATATATTTCCAAGTTGTTTCACAGAAAGACCATACCAATTTATGTTTCCATCAACTATAAATGAGATCTCTTTCACTCTATCGTAGCCATTGTATTAACAATAAAAATAAAACAGAAAACTTTAGTGTCAAATTTAATGAAATCTTTTTATTTGTTCCCTTTTGATTAGTAACTAATGAAATTGGATATATTTGTAGATCCATTCTACTCATTTATCTTTCTTTTAATATTCTAGGTTTTACTTTCATAGTTTAAAATTTCTTCATTTCAGGCTCAACTATTGGGAAGTTTAAGCTACAAAATTATTCATTTTTATAAAGAAAAAATTAGTGGAAGTGTAGATCTCTTCTCCATGGCCACTTTCTCTCTCCCTTAACATTAACTCTAAAGAAGTGAATACAATTCCAAAATATTTTATTGTCTTTATTATTAAAATTAGAGACACTCGTGGCATTATGTACTTTTTGAAGACCCATGAATGGTAGCTATTTTCTTAAGGAAAGTAATATGACAATAAATATGGATGAGTTTTTGAAGTGCATGCAAAGATACTGTGTAATATTGAACTCACATTTTTCACTGCCTATACCAAAATTTTGTTTTCAATAAATCTAAATGGTTCAGTCAGAAGTAAGTAATTCTGAGAAACAAGTAATTCTGGGCAATGAGACATATATATATCTCAGTTGTTTTATCTATGTTTTGTTGTTTATTTTCAGTTTTTTTGAGGTGTGGTCTTATTGTAGTTTAGGCTGGCGTTTCACTCATTATGTAGCCCATGCTAGCCTCAAACTCGGCAATCCTCCTGCTTCAGCTTTTTAAATGCTGGGATTATAGGCATGCACCCCCACCCCTGTCTATTTGTATAATATTTAAACCCTCAAATTTGACAAGGTTCCCTCAACTTACACAATAATCAGAATATTCTATGCATATTCCTTATAAACTCGTGTCCTTACTAGTATGTATTTTTTTCCCACCTAATGACTTTACAACTCATCTTTGAGATGATTTCTCCTATCAAAGTAACTGCCAACAGGGGCAATCTGGCTTATGAGTATGAGCCCATTCTAAAAGGACTGTATGGTCACAAGTTTCTGAATCCTGATAGAATATTCTTTGCAAAATTAAGCTTTTCCTACACAATAAAATATTTGTTAAAACAAGTAATATAAGCATTATGATAAATTTTAACCATTTTGCCATCACCTACATTCAGAGAGAGAGGAACACAGTTTTCAAGCACAGCTTTCTAGATACCAAAACTTTATTCATAAACTGTACCTTCATCTGCTTTGTTTAAGATTACTTTGTTTTAAGAAACAAGTGACTTCTGTTTATTTCCGGTGCTTCAGGTGCTGAAAACTCTTTGGATTATACTCAGTTTCCTAAAAGCCACACTACGGTCTTAACTCAGATTGAATCTTATGATATGAGATCCTGCCTTGCTTTATTCTGATAAAGCAGACTGCCTGGGCTTTTTTTTACTGTGTTGTGCAAAGGAAAAATTGCTTTCTCTTCGATTATTTGCTTTCTCTACTTTTCACTGCAAGATTAGAAATGACAAATAGCATGGCAACTTAAAAATGCTTTCAACAAAATCATATCTTCCAATATTTTTGTTCCTCCCGTTAGTTTGTATATCAAAATATACGGACTGTGATTCAAAAGGTGTGAACGGAATGTTGCTACTCATTTTCCATAATTAGAACAGTTTTTCCAGCCCTCTATCCCATTGGGTATTGGGTGACTCTAACTTGAATTTGGTAAAGATTCTCAAGCTTGTGTATTTAAAACAAAATATTCCAGGTAAATATTCAATTAATCTACAGACTGTCTTCTTCTGAGTGATATCACTCTCCTTTTCCTATTTCTCAAGAAATAGATGGGGTCATGGGAAAACTTTTCCTCTTTGCAAAGTGAAGAAAGGTTTCCATGCTGTCCTTCATATCTTCACTTGTCTATGATCTGACAAATCTCTCTGGTCTTCTACAGCCACTAGCATCTGGCGGCAGTGCTCAATGAATTACTGATGCTGCCTTATTTTTGTCGGGATGGAGCGATGAGCACAGCATCAATACTGAAATATATGTCTGCTGAATTTCAAGGGACTTCCTTGCTCAGCTTTCACTCGTCTGGCTCAGTTCTTATTGCTTCTGCAGAACCTCTGACCAGCTGCCTTTCATCCGCTCCTAGCCTCCCCTTGAGAAAGACCATCACATCTCAATTCCACCACCTTCTTGAGCCTTCTAGATTCATAAGGAAGCCTGTAGATCTCTTCTCCACGACCACCTTCTCTCTCCCTTCACCTGTCATGCTATACTTTTTCCTCATCCCAGGGTGGAAATGAGATGCATTTGAAGGCTCCTCTCAGTCACTCTCTCACTAAATACAGCTCAGTGATTTCTAAACAGTGTCCTAAGTGGCATGGTGCAGCCACCATCACATGGACTTGCATTTTTTTCAGAAGACTGAAATTTCCCTAAACCAAACCATAAAAGTTCAAGTACTGAGATTTTTTTCAAACCCATCCATTTAAAAACCTCCCCCTCTTCACTCTCACCTCTTAGATTTTCCTAAGGGAAATGTCAGGAGGCTCAATATGAATTAATTCTTCCCTACCTTTGAATTCTCTAAGAATCACTGTCAGAACTATCCCTTTCTTTTGGCCTAGGTTATGATCTCTCCACCCAGTCCTTTTTATCTACACGAAAGCATATTTTCATTCCTCTAAGGCAATGGTGGCGAACCTATGACATGCTTGCCAGAAGCTGTTGTTTATTATCATTGAGGGCTCTAAAAAGTTCACCATCACTGCTCCCAGGATTTAATTTGTGTATATAAATAGCTCTAGGAATTTAGAAACACTCTTTCAGTTACCACAAATGTTAAATCACAGATTTTTTCTCACTATACAATTATAATAAAAAATAAAATGCTTTCCTGAATGATGACTTTTTTCCCTTTATATTCCTGCTTAATAATCTAAATTCTGCTTGAGATAATAGATGCCTCCAGCTGAATAAGGGGAGGGTCGAGTCAATTAATTTATTTAAAAAGTTTTATGCTTGTTATAGTTGAAACTGGTGTTACTGATAAATGACTTTTATGTTCCATTTAAATCTAAATTCATTTCTTAGATAACTTTTCTTTTTCCCACAACTTTTTAAAACAAAGTGCTTTTAAATATATAATATAGCTTGTCTTCAGCTACACAACAACTTCTGTATAATATTAGCCTCAAGAGTTCAATACAAATCTATATAAAGCCAAACCTTCAATGACAGTAACTTCTTCTCTGAATGTTGTGCAAGACGGGCAAACATTTCTAAGAAAGTTTCACTTGATAAACGAGCCATATCTTGAGATACAGGTAGTACATTATGCCCAGTTGGTTCTCTCTCTCTCTCTCTCTCTCTCTCTCTCTCTCTCTCTCTCATTGATTTGGTATTCTAGTGTTTTGGACTACAAGCAGAACAAATTATTCTTATAAATCAAGAATAGTTGTGTTTGTTTTAAATTCCAATCCAATTCAGAAAAGCACCAAAGTACTTTTTTTTAAACCAGTCTGCAATGTTGTGCCCAATAAGTTCTTTGTAGATATTTATTGTTCTGTGTTATCTGTTGTACAGAGAAAAAACTTAGATTATCTTAGCAGCTTGGTAAGAAGGTAGTTCTTAGTCCCTAAGAGGACAGGGATAGAGAAAGAAGGAAGATAACTTGGGCTGGAACTTACCATGGGAGTTGCATCTGGAAATGTAGAAACAGATTAATAGTTTTTTTTCCAGGCAAGAAGAAAATATCACAGAGAATGACTTACAAAGTAAGAATTGTGGGTCCAGAGGCCAATTTGGTTATATTAAACTTGAAACTGGCTGAACAACACAAAGTATTCTGCAAAAATGTATTTTTTCAGGTATTTTCCCTTGCCATTGCTTCTTGTTCTCCCTCCCGCCCCCATATTTTTCCTAAGGCACGTGCTTTATCAAATTCTTCCTCTTCACGTGATCACTGTTGGCTGACTCCACTGCTTCTGCTTGCTTGGTCACAGCTGTCCGTGAATGCCTTTCTTCTCCCAAGTGGTCTAAAAAAGCCCAAGGGTAGGTTCTGATGGGGTTACAGGATTGGACTTGGGCACAAGTCCATTCTTGCCACTTGGGAGGTTCATGAGAGTTTGTTTTTCTTCTAATCTTGTAACTGAAATACCAGTGAAATAATAATAATTCAAAAATGATGCCCTTTCATAAGTTTCCCATTCCTTTCACTGCCAAATGTGTTGGGGAAATGAGAGTATATACACTGCTAAAATTCTCCCAACCCATAACTCTGCTAAAACTGCTTCCGCCTGAGGAGGTCACAGTGGGTTAGAGTCCTATCTAATGCCTTTTTTTTTTTTCCAGCTTCATTATTCTTGATCTCCCTACCACCTCTGACACATTAACCAGAGTCCCCAAATGTAGTGGTTTTTTTCTTGGTTCCTAGAATATATCACTCTTCTATTTGATCTCTGATATCTCCAGCTTTCTGTCTCCTCTTGCTCCCTAGTGCTATGGTTTGGATGTTGCTTCTCTCCCAGAAATTCCTGCCACCACAGGGTGATACTGGAAGGTGGAGAACCTTTAAGAGGTGGTGTCTAGAGGGAAACAGGTCAGGAAGGTCATTGCCCTGGGAAGGGATTAGTGCTTGTCTTTCAGAATGAATAAATTGTCATGTGAGCAAAATGTTTCAAAATAGCACTCCTGAAGCGCTCTTACTCCTCTCTCACAATGTGATTTCTCCTTCTTGAGCATGCTCTAGCCATGAGACATTATTGTGACACAGCCAAAGACCTCACCACATGCTGATACCGTGCTCTTGTCTAAAACTGCAGCTACAAGAACTTTTATTTAGCTATAAAGTACCATGCCTCGTGTATTTTGTTAGCAACAGAAAATAAAATAATATACCATATTCAGGTATTTTCTAAGAGTCTATCATTACATCTAATCTTTTTTTTTCCCTAACTGCATGCTTTTCCTAGAAACTTTGAATACAAATCCTATGTATCCAACTGACTTCTCCACTGGACTACAATACATAATTTCCAACAATTTGCTGAATATTATCATTTAGATATTTCTGCCAATCACTTCAGTGTCTCCAAAGCTGACATCCCCAAGACGTACTCTTCTCAGACTTCCTCTTTCACTTCTCATGTCTGTCATTGGCATCTGGAGCTGATTTGTATCAGCTTATGAGGACTTACTGTGTGCATCTTTTTTCCCAACCCCAGAGTTATCCAGGGTGGGAACATTTATACCACAGAGAAGCAAATGCTACAAATCATGGTGTTGGTTTTTGTTTTGTTTTATTTTTCTCCTTTACTCTCTCCTTCCTTTGCCCTCTAGCTTCCTTTCTTCCTTCTTTCTAAAAGCCAAACATCTTCCAAGATGATTACCCTAAGATACGCAAGGGGGAAAAAAAAACACTACATCTGGGGAATCTGACTAAAGTGTCAGAGGCGGTAGGGAGATCAAGGGTAACAAAGCTTCTGGTGATTATGGTCATACCTGGTTCCTGAGTTTTAAACATGTGAGTAAATTTAGATTGTTCTTTTTTCCTTCACTCCCTAAATTCATTCAACTGTCAAGTTTTCTAATTTTTAGGTACTCTGAAATTTACTACTTCATTGTTCCCGGCCTAATTCTTGCCAGACCTTTCCCTTATCTCTAATCAACTGAGCAAGTGTTGCCAAATTAATTTTCCAAAGCACCAGCTCTGACCATAGTCAAAAGATTTCAAGGATCCTTCTTGCTTTACAAAAGTTTGGAGTCATTAATTTTCAATTAAGATCAGCTGCACTATGGCCCCAGTCTCTCTGCAGCCTGTCTCCCAGTGTCCTTGTCACAGACCTCAGGGTGCTGAGCTCCTAGCTTGTGCCTGGATCATAAAAATTCCTTAGGAAAATCTGGAGGGTTAAATTTGTCTGATTGACTCTCTGAGCCTTTTTTGACTGTGTACTTAGTCAGTTTTTCCTCCTAAAATCGCTCTTTGCCATCTTCACACACCAAATGTTACCTCCAAGTCATAGTTCAGTCCACTTCCAACTCCTCCAGTCAAAGTGATCTTTTTCAATCATCTGAGGACTCATCCACAGTATATTGCTTTTATAGCCACATTTACATTCTCTGCCTTTTATGAAGATTTCCAGTGAGTATGTTGAATTCTATTTTTTAAAAATAGGCTGGATTATGATGAGTTTCTTGTCAGCTCCCAGGAGCACACAATCGAACTGCTAGAAAAGTTGATTTGAATGAGAACACTTGGACATTATAGCATACTGTCTTTCAAAACTGTCTATACTTTTACATGGATATAATGCATTTTATCATTCAGGAGAAAATCAGAAATTCACCTTTTTTGAAATAGAATTCATTGAGAAATTGAGGATGCTACTTATCAGGAACTTTAGATTTTCTACTGCTTCAATATTGTTTTCCACTGTGCACACACTTGCTCTATATATGATAGTCACAGTTTGCATGAATGGATGACTGTTTGCCTAATATCCACACTGCCTGGATATTAAAGTAAGTATGTTAAAGGTTACTACAGTGGGGCATAGGTTTCATGAGGATGGAGACCGAGTCAGCTTTCTTCTCAAAAATCCTCGAATTACAGAGCTCAGCCTAACATTATTCTGTTAAATTAATGGACCACATTGCCTGTGTTTTTGTCAACCCCGTTGGTAGAAGAATGAATACCAGTTATACTAGTATTTTGCAAAAGTTTATTTTCCAAAGTTTTTATTTTCTAGGCTACAAAATCACTGTGTTGTAGATTAAGGACTTTTCCCAAGGGTTTTATGGGTTTATTTATTGACAAAGTTTGACTATAGCTTGGCAGATAGCATCAGTAACGGAGCACAGAGGAAGAGTAATTGGGTACTGTTTTAAAATTTACTGATGACCTTTAACAGCAGTAAGACTTTACCACGGGCAGCTTGAGGAACATCCTTGTTTCCTCTTTTTATCTTTACATGGTGGCCCATATTCTTAAGTGCATGAGGTTATAGTTAATGATCGTGGGATATTTTTATCTTGCTCCAAATATATTAACCATGTTCTAATTCTAAATTATTTATGTTTGCTTGTTTTTGTTTGTTTCTTTTGTAACAAGAGACCAAGAGGTTTACCCTTGGTTTTACTCTCTGATCTGGAAATGACTCCACTGGAAAATACTAAAGATCGTTTCAAAATGTGTATACACAGACCGGTTGACAATACAAATTGTTAAACCATATGAATAAATATTGCAATCTAAAGAATATCACCATAGGCCATGATCCAAAATAAGAAAAAGACATTTCTGAATGCCATGAAGGTAATAGATAACATGTCAGGGCTTAAGCAGAATTGGTGAAAAAGCTATTAAAATTCTTTCTATATATCCTGGCACATATTATTTTGCTTCCCCATGCCTTTCTCTCAAAACGGCACACTTCTTTTCATCAAATATTAGTATTTTGTCTTCAGTTAATTGTTTTAATTTTGTCAGCCCACATTCTTCATAGCAATATTTATGATGAAATCCCTGGTCTACTAAATAATCCTCTATCATGCTAGGTTTTAATGTGCTCCATGCCTCTTGTGTAGCTAACAATTATTGGATTTGGGTTTATGGAAGCCTCCTGTAAAGTATAGCTTCCAGAAACCGGTTTTTTTTTTTTCAGTATTTAGTGTTAAAATGAAATAGTAAGGTCTATTAACACATCTGACAACCCATTGCAAGATATCAGGATTATGAAATATGAGTATGAAAAGAGCATTATCTTAGCCTCATTCCTCCCATTTCTTTTTAAATGTAATATTTTCTCAGATTAGTGCAGTTGGTAGACTGTTGTTTAAACCAGTCAATGCAAATTAGCCTTGTAATTTCCTTTGTAATAAAAGTCTATTCCTGCTCACCTCATCTGTGGTTGAGTGTTATCCAGACTGTTGTTCTGTGTTCTTATTAAGGACAAAGGAGTCAGAGGAGCAGTAAATACAATCTACTATCATCTCCTTCAGATATGATTTTTAAATGATTCCTCACTTTTTACAATAGTTCAACACTGGCTGTCCTCTTTGAAAATACTAAGTCTTGCATTATTTTAATAAATTTCTTGGACCCTAGTACACCATTAAAACTTCAACATGCATTGTGGTAGGTGAAGAATTTTTCAAAAATAGTTTAAAAATGCATCTCGATGGCTGATGGTCATACTAACTAATATTCACCCCAATATAAGAACATATGTAAATTTACAAATGATCTGAATTGTGTTTTCATTATGGAACAGTGGTTTGTAAGTTAAATAAGCCCTTAGGATTCCTAAATGATGATAATAATAATGCCTCCTAATAACAGATTTCATCATTGAAGGCTGCCGTCCACTAGATTCTTCACATAAACTAACACTGGTGTTCATAACAAACTTGATTGCGGATTGCTGTCCTTTTTGCAGGTGAGGAACTCAAAACTAAGAAAAGTCATATAACTTGCTCAGTGTGTCACGTCGGAAATTACAGAGTTGGAACACGGAACCGTGTCTCTCTGATTTCTGTGCCATCTTCTCTGAATACTGTGCTCTTCACCCTAAGCTCCACATGGCTGACACAAACAATCTTGAAAGTGTAAACTTCTGAAGAGGGCCTATATTCCCTAATTTCCTTAATTAATATATCACATTTTTCTATAAAGTATACAGTAAATATTTTCAAATAAGACCTTAAACACGGGACTTTGTGAATTTTATCTTAATCTCTCGATCGCATTGAGGATAATTGACCCTTAGTATTCACAGGGGATTGGTTCTAGGGCCTTTCAGCCTTGTAGACATCACAATCTGCAGAGTCCCTATTTTCATATGTGAAATGGTATAGTATTTGCATATAACTTACATTGTCCTGTATATCCTAAACCACCTCTAAGCTACTTATAGTACCTAATACAATGTAAATGCTATGTAAACTGCTGTTACATTGCATTGTTATAATGACAAAAAGAGCTGTACATGTTCAATAAAGATGTAATTTTTAAAAATATCTGTGATCCAAGATTGGTTGACTCCACTGAAATAGAAGGTGCAGGGAGAGAGGGCTGAGAGTATACCTTAACCTCTGCCCTGCCCCTCAACTCCCACAGCCAACACAAAGGGCCTGCTCAGTCTGCCAGTTGTGTACTCTTCTACCTGCTGGAGAGAGACACAAATGCTTGTTGGGTTTCTCTATCCCAGCAGGACGCTTGTCTCATCCTTTTCTTGTCTACAGCCTTTCTCACAATGTGTGGCATTAAGTGAATTGATATTTTGTAACAAATTGTTCCTCTACATGGACAAGCTTTCTTTTGTGTCTGTATCTGAGCCCATAGGAAAAGGGCCAGAATCCATCCATATAATAAAATATGAGGAAGGGATGCAAGGGTCATTCACTTAGAACTTCTGGGACAGAAAGAAGCATGCAGAGTAGCCATTCCCCACCCCAAAGAGAGTGAGAATGAAAAGCAAAATGTCTTGTCCTCCGTATGTCCTTTATGAGACTGGTCATGCAATAATAAAAAAATTGCATCAATAATAAGAGTTATCATCCATTATCCTAGATGGTAGAATGTCCCATTATTTTAGAGACTGTGTAAGTTCCTGTGGATATTTAAGTATTATCTCATTTAGTCATAGAGGACATGGGTAGTATTATTCCCATCTTAGTCGGGAAGAGCATGAAATTCAGAGACGATACTGCTGAGAAGTACAAGCCATAATCTGATCACAGGTTGTCTTCCTTTCAGTTCTGCCTTTTGCCACAACACCAAATTTGGGATTTAGCCAGGAATATAAAAGGCTCCTGCATTTTATAATATGCTACTGTTTCTTTCATAAACTGTGTCATTTTAGATTTATAGCCCTACAAGGAGTTTTAATAAACTATTTATATACTTAAAGTATACTCTATACCAAACAAAAGTACATTGTTATTTTCATAGAATTATTAAGTGTACTTTCAGAATTTAGAAGCCAAATAAAGTAAGCACTGGCCACATTACTATTGTTTGGTCTATCTTCGGAGCAGTTACTGTGCAAGTCTACGAGATGTTGCTTACAATTTTAAGGAGACATAGTTCTTCAACTTGTGCTTATTTTCCATAGAGTTCACATTTAAGAAGCAAATTTCCAAAATATATCACTTATATTAAAAGCTAGATTATTCCCTATATGATAAAAAACAAGTTGGAAAATCTTTGAAATGTTGCAGGCAGCATCAATTTCCAGGGATGTCCATTGGAAATGCATATAACCTGTCACTAATATCCAAATAGAAGATGGATGCAGAAAGGAAGAGTGAAATAGTAAGCAAATAGTCTCTCCTTTACCTAAATTTACCCTGGACGATGTCTCCTGCCTGGTTCTACTTCTTATTACAACCCCTAATTTAGTTTGTGTTTATTGAACTATTTATTTCAGAAAGAAAGTTACAAGTAAAATGACTAATTTCTAAAAAGAAACCAAGTACATTTCAGAGACTCTGCCAGTGTGTAATGTCTTCTAACACTCGCCAAAAATAGCAGCAGACTAATTTTGAAATAACTGTTTTCTCTGCAGAATTCTCGATACTATTCTTACTTGCTCTCGTTTCTTTAATCCCCCACCTCCAAACTCCCACCCCAGAAAATATTTAAAAAAAAAAAAAAAAACAGAAACAGATTACAGTAAATTTTGGCAAAGAATTCTTATTTGCATCATTTTCTTAGAAGTCACGTGCTTTGGATTTCCTCTTGTTTATGATATATTAAAATGCCTTCCAGATGTTTTTAATTATAAAGAAAAAGTTTTCAAGAAAGCACAGTAATCCATAATAAAATTTCCTCTTCTTTAAATGGCCAATAAATTAGTATGTTCAAGCTTATCGAACTACCCCATAATTCTGAGAGTGACCTGCTTCACGAAGGTCAGGAATTAAGCTAGACAGTTAGATTTGGACAAGGGTATGGTTTTACCAAGATCCTTTTTAGTTCCTGTTTCCAGTTGAGGCTGCTCACTGCCTCGAGCCTCCCCTGACACCAAAGCTCATTGGCTGGAGTTGCTCAAGTGTCCCATGCAAATATAAACACCTCCATGGTGTTAGGAAGATGAAAGGAACAGCTGACTGATACTGTATATGCTCACATTTGGATGTGGGGCGGGAAGGACAGCGATTAGCAACTGGTATGCAGTGCTGAAGCTGGACTGCATGCAGAGGTTTTCATTTCCTGATGCTGGATGCTTGCCCAGACTGACACAGTCGAATTTAGGGAGAAACACAGAAAGGAAGAGAACCAAAGAACGGTTTTCAGGGCATCCATGTGGGGCAGAAGAATAAATACATATGAAGACTGCATTTCCGGAAATGAAAGGACTCGTCACTGGGGAACAGTTGTGAGTCCCCCAAATCCCTCCCTGACGCTCTCAATTTGTACTTGAAGGTAACTATCTCTCCATCCTAATATAGATTTAGAGTAAGATAAGATTACAACTCATCTGAAAGTATCCTTAGATCATTTTGCCCGTTGTTTTAAGCTTAGCAAGCACATACATGTAGATTGGTGGGGTTTTGTTTTATTTCTGCATTTGTCCGCTAATGTTACTAAAACAAAAAGAACTTTGTGAATCATGCACGTAAGGGCTTTTAAATGTATCTGGTCATTATCTGCCACATGAGACAGACCAGGATCTTTTGTGAAATGTACTTTTAAGTCTCTTAATGTGAATTTAAACTCGAATGGAACATTTCACTGTTCTCACTTAATGAGAGGTTTCCTGGTAATTAACTCTCTCATCACTGAGCCCCACCTGGCCCCTTAGTAACTTTAAGGCACCATATTTGCAAATATAATCAGTCAATGGTGATAATTCTGGAGAGGTATTTTATATTAAAAAAAACTATCTGCAAAGATGTAGTAGACATTGTAAATAAAGTGAAAAGATAGGCACAATCAGGAAAGTCAACTAGATGTATTGAGCACCCACCATATTCAGAATAAAGAACACTAGTAGAAGAGAAAAGTTGGAAGAAGTTTCACTGGTCAAGAGTGGATGACATGACAGAGGTAAGTTAAGTGGGTACTTTACTGCCAGCTCAAACAAGAGGAAATTTTATTATGGTGCTTTATTACTGTGCTTTCTTGAAGCCTATGATTTATAGGAAAGAGAATGATGATTCTGGGGAGGTCCAGAGGAGACAAGGAAAAGATCACCAGTGTTCAAGGACAGCTTCCTTCCTACAGGACTTTGCATAAAGCAAATACCAGATGGAGATAAAATGCTGTTATTTGTTTCAGTGGTCAAAATATGACTGTTGAGACTAAGCAAAAGACATCAGGACAAATGAACAAGTAAACTGCGATTAGCTCTTTTCAGTGATAGAAAGAAAGGAACTGGAAGAGAGGAAGTTCCACTGCCATCTTTAGTGGCCATCAAGGTCACTGGGTAGAATTTGAAATGCAAATTTGGTAGACTCTTTGGAAAATGTCACATGAAGAGTCAACAAATAAATCAGGAAAAATAGGGTGAGTTAGGAGACTTTCATCCTGAGTGAATTGGCAGAACTTTGGAAGCTACCAAAGAGCATCGTCATCCTTAGTAGAGATGGAATATAGATAGAGTAGCTCAATGACTCGGTTTAGCAAATATTCATTTCTAATTTGCTGAGTTAGGCAGAATTGAGGATCTGTTAAAGCAACACAGACTATGAGCAAGAACTCCCTCAACAATTTTAGCCAGAAAATTCACCTGCTGAGGTAGCTTCAGTGAAAGCACACTCCTCCTAGATGCAGAAGGTTCACTATGATCATGCAAGTTCTCTTCCATAGAGGGAAATCAAACGGCACAAGCAGAGAAAGGAGAGCCACTCCCTAGCCCTGCTGACTTGCCAAACCAAAGCCGCAATCCGTGGAGAATGAATGTCCCAGTCAGATCTCCAACAATCCAAAAACAGATGCTTTCATGACCTGGGACCTGATCCTGGCCCTAAAGAAACTATTTGCTTTACATTCCAGGCAAGGGTGAGATTGTTCAGAAAAACCTGAATGCAAGTTGAAACTGCCTCCTGCTTTTGCTATGACTTCTCCCCTACTCTGCTGACTATGTGATAGGCACACTTCTTTTCTTGCCATTCATCAAGGCATAAGCATGCTCCTGCGTAGGCTGTTATCCCGCAGTCCCCTCTCTGAGTACCCTTATCCTAATAGCTGTGTGACTCACACTCCTACTTCCCTGAGTATCTGCTCAAATGCATCTTTATCAGATCAACCTTCATCTGCTTTCTGTTGCTTTACTATCTTCTGGACTGGTTATTAATCATTACCAAATAAGCTATGTAATTTTTCAGGGTCTTTTTTCTGCCACTTGAATGTAAATTGTATGAAAGTAATATTTTGCTTACTACTGGTTTTCTAAGCCCAGAACAGTGCTTAGTTCATAGGTGATCAATATAAATTTGTTGAATGTATAAATGTGTCCAAGGGAAACTCACAATGCATTTAGACCACTGAGGAAGAGTGGAGTAATTCTAGTTGCAAGAATTATGAAAGTCTTATGGAAGAAAACTATGTATCTGCAAATTGTAAGTTACAAAACTCAGAAGTGGTGGAGGAGAGAAAAAGATACTTGTTTGAATAGAGATTCTTATATAACAGTGATTTCCAAAGGTTGAGTGATATGAAATTATATGATTCAAAAATAATTACTAGAACTAGTCAAATATATGAAAACTAAATCATTGTGATTTATCACTAAATCATTGTGATAGATACATTGGAGAAATGGTGATTTGCTCCCCTCAGCCTAAACAAAAATAAAAAATGAAACTGAGAAAATAGGAGTAAGAGATTAGAGCAAGTTGTTTTTGAATGTCGTGGAGGTGTCCTTCAAAACAATGAATAGCATTCTTAATTTATTCTCAAAAGGCACAAAGTTTCAGGATGGTTTGCCAATTTGGTTTTGAATTTTTATTATTAGAGCCATTACATAGTGAAGTAAATTCCATCAGTAGGTCAATCAGAGATAATCTGAGAGGGATGTTGAAAACTGAACCCCTGCCTTATACTAAACTTTATGCCAGGTGACTCAAAATAAAGCTTCTTCCAAACGAAGGTTGGAGAAGTAGCTCAGTGTTAAAGTACTTTCCTGGTATGCAGGAGGCCTTGAATTTAATTTCTAGTACCTCATGGACAAAAAAATGTCTTCCAAACTAGATTTCACAGACACACAGACACACACGCACACGCGCACACACACACGCACACACATCCATGCACACATACACACTCACTATGCTTCAACTACTTAAAGTCATCCAGTGAGTTTCTAAAACAGAGGACATTCAGTTAAAGTTGAATTTCAGATAAACAATACACTTTTTATCGTATGTAGACCATGTCTAATATTTGGAAAGAACTTACACCAACAATTTCTTTGTCGTTTATCAGAAGTTTGAGGTCTTCTGCAATTTTCTGAGATTCCAAGTTTAAATTTATCCTGCATTCTCTCTGGCAACATCATGCTATAGGAAACAGCCTAACGAATGAATGGTGTATGTGCTTCTTCAGAATTCAGAGTTTACATGATCAATGTAATAAATACAAAGCAGGAGATAGCATGCCAGAATTCAGTCACTATCTATGGCCAGTTTAACCATGGGCAGATTGGAGACAATGATCTTATAGCCACCATACAAGGTGCACTTTTCCCCATATTTTTAAATCATTTTTGGCTGGATTATTTTACACTTTTTGAGAATTGTAAAGTGTGTTTATTTTAAGGCTGCTTTTTTTGTTCATCATCCTGTCTCTGGAATTTCACCAAGGTACTTTTTTCTAAATGATTCATAACATATCATAGTGATTATTTGGCTTTATTAGTATCTTTTTACCAAATCTAGCCTTCCAATTCAAAATTACTTATTTGGGTCACATTATTTTGGTGCTAAGCCTTTAATACTGATAAATGACAAGCTCAATTCTCTTTTAGTAGACTACAATTTAGAAATTAGAATTATATGGAAATCAAAATCACCACAAAAATTTTATAGCAGCAAACAGAACCATGGTTTTCAGGATACTGACAGGAGAAATAGAATGTTTCTATTTAACAACTGAAGAAATTCTGCTATAAAGTTGAACATCGAAGTTTAAATTTATGAGACTCTTGATGGCATTATAAAATTACAAATTAGTTTTAAGCAATTATTTCAGGCTATGTGCATAAAATGAGGAGTTGTTAGCTATTTAAACTTGCCAGCTTTAAATATTCACACAAAACACAATTGCCTTGAGTAATATTGTCCTTGATCTCAAAACCTGAGGTCTATTTTGGAAGGTGCTCTTAAGGAAATTGACACAATTGTGAGAAAAAACTATTTGGTGTGTTATGAAATTCAAAAACCAAAAATGCAGAAACTAGGGAACTTATTAAGGGAAGGAGCAGTTAAGGAAGCTTCTCACTTCTTATGCCCTGCAGGACAGGTTGGAAAGGGACACTTGGAAAGAGGATTAATGTCCACCAAGGAAGAAGCAGCACCCACAAAGCTTTGGACAAGGCGGTAAGGATGAGGAGAAGGGACAGATGATGTGCAAACCAAAAGAAAAAGAAGTAGAAAAAGGAAATTCAGCCTTTCCTCTTCCTTTTGTATCAGCAGATTCTACCTCCATGGATTCACCCAGTTGAAAATATATTTTCAGAATCCTACGTGTATTGAATATATGCAGACTATTTTTGTCATTCCTTAAATGACACAGTGCAGCAACATTTTACATGGCATGCCCTTTGTATTTAGTATTATAGTTGATCCAGAGACAATTTAATGTGTAAGAGAGAGATCCCCAGGTTATATGCAACTACTACACCATTTTATATACAGGACTTGAGCATGTGTAGATTTTGGTATGTGCAGGAGGTGATGTAACCAATTTCCCATCGACTCCTAGAAACAAGTCTACTTCTGTTTGGAAATGGTGGGACATAATCAGAATGAGAAACAGAATTATATTAATCTGAACCTGAGAAGCCACACCATACAATTGAGACTGGCTGCCACAAGCTATGGAGCTTGCCCGAGAAACAAGCTTCTGAGAGTGGTATTTCTGGTAGTGTGCATTTTACATTCATCTCCGCAAAACCAGTTCAGAATGCTTCTGGGTTATCCAACCAAAACTTAGAGAAGAGCAACTGCTATTATCATTCTTTGAGCACTTCTTTAAGAACATTCATCTTTACTCACAGATTTTGGGGCTTGTAAGGTTACTTCTATTCAGAATAAAGTCTCATAAACTTCTCTTTCTGGATACAAATCAATACTTAAGTCTCTGCGAATTGCAAGTAGGTTGGTGGCTTTGAGACTGCAAGGTGAGACTGTAGGTTGATGCTACATCCTCCCTACAGGCAGATCTTCTACTGACAGCCTCAGGGGTTTGGCCTATGTGGAAGTTTTGAGATCAGCCACTGAGATTACTTTCCAAGCATGAATCTTTGCAAGGGCAGGCGCACTGCTCAAAGAGGTGTCGGCCCCGTACCATTTTCCTCAACTAAAGAGGAAGACATTTTTGCAAGCTATATTTTTGCCAGCTCGTCCATCAGAGAATATTTATTTGTTCATTAATTTCTTTTATGAACATTGTACAAGTTACACAGTACAGTACCTCCTGATCATTTATGGCTCAGATTTACACCCCGTGACTTGATGGAAGGTGCAGCTCCAGAATGGCGCTCTCTCTTCTGGGTAAGCATTTCTGCTGAGATTTACAAGACACAGACATTCTTCTCAGACACTGTAATTAGCACTTGTCTTATTTATACATCTCCCTTAACATTGTGTTCCCTTTGCAAATATTTTTATTTCAAATGGAATACAAGGAAATAGCTTCCTGTGCACTTAGAAGGGAGAAAAAAGAATAAGGAATAAACCATTGATAAATTCATCTGTTAAAAACCACAGTATACAAATCAAAAGAGCAAATTAACATGATAGGTCCTAATCTCTTAGTTCCGTTGTTTGTGCTTACTGTTTCTTACAGAACATTCACAAGATTTTTTTTCCCTCCTTCCAGTCACACCCTGGAAATGCTTTGCTTGTTTTAAATGGGCCCATTGTGTTCTCAGATACCTACATATTTAGTAAGTCCAGCTTTAGAAAAGTTACTTGTTTGTACAATTTCCCTCCTCTATCATCAGTTTGTCTTCTCCAGCTCCCCTTCAAACAATGCACACTTACCAAAAGATTTATTAAATTCCTCAGCTAAAGTTTCCGTACTAAACCAATTCTGCCAACTGTGGTTCTGCCTCTAGCAGAACAGGAAGCAGTAACTCAAAGTTTTAAAATTTATTTTCCTAATTCTTAAATGTTTCCCTTTCTCCATCCCTTATGAGATAGGTGACAAAAGCAGCTGCCCCCACTGCTGAACGCATCTCAACTCAGAAACTCACTCCACCGTTGTAATTTCGTATCCCAACCCAGCTGGCGATGCCTGGATTTCAGGCTCTGAATATGAGTCCAGCACTTTCAAATCAACCACTTTGAATGTTATTTCTGTCACGTGGAAATCTTTTCTTCTTTGGTAGAAAAGCTTTCCTGATTTTCGCTACAGCCTCGGAGAACTAAACAGTGTCATAAATGCAACCAGGGTGTGGGAGAAAAATTAAAGGCGATCAAATTTTCTAAAGTTGTCCTTGCGAGAGTCCTGTTTCCTTTACTGTTCAGAAAGACAGAGCACCTCTGTATCCCACAAGATTTTCCAAACAGTTCCCCCCTTCCAGACTAATAGCTAGTTGCTGTTTAACTAGCAAGGAGTTACCTGGGTTAGGTAGACATGGGAAAAATGAAATATTCCTCGATTTAATTCCTCTTAATTTAAAATTTTTCCTGAAATTATTTAAAATGCTTTTAAAAATCAGGCCACTCCATAAGTTTGCTTGTTGTTGCTCTCGTTGGGTGATGCCCTCCTTCAAAGTCCAGTTGTTGGTGGGACTGGTGAAAAATACAGGGGCATCTTGGCTTCACCAGATAGGACACAACAGGTCTGGGATTCCCTCCTTTTCCATTCCACAAGGGCAAGTTTAAATTTTAAAACTTGAAAATAAATGAATAATGTCAAAGCCCTGAAGATTGTAAGAAAGATTAACTTTCTTTGAGGCTTTAAAGAAGTGAGAAGGAAAGTTTTCTAATGGTTGTATTCCTGAGCTGTTCTCAGCTGCCCTCCAGTACTGCACATCACAGTGTCTCCTGTGTCCTCAGCTTTCTACTGCGCCTGCTGTTCCATGTATACACAGTTTCCCATTACATACAATAATCTAATTCGGAGATAAATATGGACTATAAAACTTCTTAAGAAACAACTATGACGGGGTACTGATATTTTTCCACCAGACTATATGAAGCACATTTATTAGCTTCCTGGAATTTTCCATAGAGTGGATATCTTTACTACATCTTAATGGCCCCACAATGCTTGGATCATGCCATATAATCCTGTAAATACTTTAAAATTACTTTATCTCTATGCATCCATTGATTTGTGGATGTTGAAGGTGAAATGTTTGAGCTCTAAGTTACACTGTGACTGGTAGTTATAGGAGAACATTAATAGTGAGGAGGGAAGGTGCAAAGATACATGAACTTGAACATAGTTGACAAATGTATGGAAATAATATTAAAATAAGTAGATTCATTCCTATATTCAATATTTATCCAACACATATTTAGTGAGTGCCTACTAATATTTATTGAATGCCAACCACTATCTTAGCTATTGAAAATCATGTGTAGGCAAAGCAGATGTGGTCCCTGAACTTATGAATTGGTCTCTTTAAGGTGAGAGGTCCAAGTTCTTGATTTCTTTCAAGAAACGCTGCACGACTCACTTTCTGTAGAATTCTAAAGGTCTCACCTGAAGATATGGCAATCATCAAGGGACACTAGGGAAGCACCACACCAGATATGTTTCAAGCGGATGGCTAAGAATGTCAGAGAACTTTTGAGTTAAAAAGCACCTTAAAAACTCTACATCCTAGCCCCTTATTTAGTTCAGCTGAAACTCTTGTTCCAGTAAAGTATCTAACAAAAGAAGTCTCCTTGAATATTTGTATAACAAAATCCAGCTTCTAAGGGTATCCACGGTAAAAGAAGGTATTTATTTGGACTTGAACTGTGTGCGCCTAAATTCGTGTTGAAGTCCTATCCCATCTTGCTTCAGAATGTGGACTTATTTTGGAAATAACATCCTTGGAGAATTCAGTTGCCTGAGGTCCTGCCAGAATAGCGTGGACCCCCAATCCAATATGGCTGGAGTCTTTATATAAAGAAGAAATTAGAAAAGGGACAAGCATGGAGGCTGAATCTCTGTGAAGATCAGTATTATACTACCAGAAAGAAGAAGTTACCAGAAGCTAAAATAAAATCCCAGAGCAGGTCTTTCCCTGGACCCATCAAAGTGAGCATGACCCTGCTGCCACCTGATCTCACGCTTGCAGCCCTCGAAACTGCGGGACAGTATTGTGAGACCATTAAATGCGGGACAGTATTGTGAGACCATTAACAGCAGTTGTTTAAAACAAAAAGTGTAAGGTCCTCTGTTACAGAAGGTTTAGGAAACTAATCAAGAGGACAATGCCATGTGAGGTTTACTCATTTTGCTTATTCACTCAGTTATACATTCAGCAAATAAGATTTGTTGAGCATCTAATATGTGCCAACCACAGCACAAAACATTTTACTTGCAAAAGTGAATTCAGACTAAATCCTTATCTAAAAAATATACATGAATGTTCCAAAATCTGGAATAATTTTGCTGTTGGGAGTCTTTTCCATCTTAGCAATTCTTTCCTAATAAATATGATTTATTCCCTAAATTGATCCCGAAAGACTAGATTCCATTTCTGTCTCTGACCCAGGCTTTTCCCTGGAAATATGTGGAATAATTGCTTCCCAGGAATAGTTCCTCTCTGCCATCAGTGAGTCAGGGGTTGGGGGCAGAATTCAGGCCAGTGAGAGCCCCTTCGTGGGCAGTTAAACCAAGCCTGTCCAATCCGCCCACCAGAGGATGTGACCCAATCTGCCCACCAGAGGATGTGGCGAGGGCTGCGCTGAGTGCCTGTCATGCTGTACCAGGGCCGTAAAGTGAGTATTTAAAATTTTAAGGTTTTCAAATGAAATATACAAAGGTTGATTATTTAGCAATTTATCAACTTTACCCTTCTGTGGCAAAGGGAAGAGACAATAAAAGTGTACGAAAGAGGTTTCAAAACTACTTTCTACAGTTTTATTGCAACTTTAAAGAGGACTGAAAATAAGCCACCCAGCAGGCCGCTGGCAAACTCTACTGTCCCCCAGGGGTGCACACTTGCATTCCTACAGCTGGTGCTGCTGGAGGCAGGCCCTCTCCACCCTGCCCGGGATCACCATCCGCTCAGCGCTGTTCTGTGACAACCAGAGGCCAGAGGAGCTGGGAGAATTCTGGCCCGCAGAATCAACAGGGGAATGAGTCATGCCTTGCATGACACTCACTTTGCATGTCCTTGTTAGCTTTCCCCACCACCTCCAATCTTTCTGTCTCCACCACCCCAGCTACTGCGCTCACACAAAGAAGGGTGAGAACAGATTTAAAAATTTCATAAGAATATGAATTAGTCAAAAGTTACATTTACCCTCAAGTAGCTTTTCTTTACAAGGATAATAGGAGTCTCATGTAAGTACATAAGCAAGTGTAGAAACGGGTTGTGCTTCTCTGAACTTGAGAGAGACTCCCACGCCGTGTTTCCATAAATCCCACTGGGAAAGCCCCAAAGATCAAATGGTAAGTGAATTTATGAAGTCCATATTGTCCATGATTTTTAGAACAGTTGCTATTGTTTTTAAATTTGAGCCAACTCTTTAAATCTCACCTTTTTAACTAGGAAAATAAATTATAGGATTAGAATGGAGGACATCTCCATTTTAAGTAGCAGAGAATGAACCAAGGTATCAACTACAAATTAGGTCTCTTTAGGGCCTTCCGACGCTTTGCATTTCTGTTTTAGCTTCTCTTCTCAGATGTCAGAGCACATTAGGAAGCTGAAATAGTGCCCAGGTGGGTTTATATAGGGCTTCCTGGAGCTGGGCCTTTGTTCGCCTGTCTACTACCTTCTCACCTACAATGCGAAGCAAGGCAGCAGGAAAAGCATACAGCTGCACCTACATAGGGAAACACCTAGAGAGAAAAAGATAAGCTCCAGCAAATGGTTGTAGATGAGAGGCTAAAAAACAAGGAGCATATGATTAGAGCTATTTATTCAATCACTTAGTCATTTATTTATTCCAAAATATTTATTGAGCACCTACTATACATCAAGTACTGTGCTAACCTCTAGGGATGTAATGATGCATAAAACCAGACATATGTACTATCCCCGCAGAGCCCTCAGTTTGATGAAGGAGAAGCATCATTCAAATAATGACGGAAATAAATTAATTATAAGTACAAGTGTCAATATGGTGAATGATAATTACATAGAACCATGTGGGCATTAATGAATCAGTTTTACTCAGGGTGGGTGGAGGTAGAAATGGGAGCATTTCAGAGAAGGCATGCTTGAAAACTTCATAACTGAGCTATTATTTACTACAGAAATTATATGAATCAATTCCATAAGGTTGGAGGCCGGGTGGGAATGAGGTCAGAAGCACTGTAGGTGGCATGCAGAAGGAGAGAGGTAGAAGGTCCTTTGTGACAAGCAAAGGTGCATGGGAGACTTTTGAAGGAGATCTGTGCGCTTGATGACTTCGTTCGGGGAGAGGTGTGCGATGACTCTGGTGCACTTAGTGGGAGGCAGCTGGCCCATGCAGTCTGAAGTTATGGACAGCAGCGATGATGACCAAAAGCACAATGGAGGAACAGCCACGGAAAGGCTTTGTGCAAGGAGAGCTGGGTGGTGAGGAACCCACTGTTCCTGCCGTGCTCACTGGAGGAAGCTGCAGCCCACAGCCTTCGTGCCAACCCTCACGGCACTCCGAGTCCTAATCCACCTCCCCTAGAGACCAGAGCACACTGGATTTTCCCACATGCTGATTGGATAGATTCATATTCCTACAGAAAGGCGATGGCAAATCACTATTCAAGACTACACACCTACCAAGATTGACAACTAATAATAGAATTAGAAAACAAAATGTTCCATTTGGAATATCAGCACCACCACCTGCTTAGAGGGTAAGGTAAAGATTTCAAATATATTTCAGTGTTGCCTTGAACTTGTTTTCATATCTCTACCCAGCCTCTCACACAGCAAATAATCTAGACTATGAAAGATTGTCAAAAGTGAGAGCAATGTAATTTAAGTTGTTTACCTTCAGAAATAATGAGCTGATTCATAACAACAGAGCAATAACCACACTTCCGTGCTACTGGCCAAGAAAATATGGCTATTACCCAAATTTGAGTAAATCACACCACAAACACATGTTAATTTTGGCCACCCCTCCTTACTTAACTAAATGTTTATTTCAAATTATCTGAGCTCCCGGCACTTGCTTTTACTCTGCTCTTCAGCACACTGTAGATATGGGGCTTTTTTTTCCCCAAAACTCAGATCTGCCTGCACCTTTCCAAGGATTGCACAGGTGTCACTGATTTTCTACTTCTCTTGGGCTGAAGGCCAGACTCTGTGGCAGAGCCTGGTGCCTCAGCCCTCCAGAGCCTCCAGCCTCTTGTGACTATATGCTCCCACTGCTTTCTGTGTGGGAGAAAGACAGGTGCTAAGAACAAGACTCAGTCCCTGTCCCCATTATGGATGTGATCTGGTGAGCAATGCTACATGACATCACACAGATTCCATGCCATCTACATCCATGGGCAACTTCTCAGAGGGTAAATGCAGGAATCCGGCACAGCTCATATGACTGATACTTAATCCAGTGTCGTAGAATTTAGGAAGTTTTTCTGGATGCAACGTCATGTAAAATGTCACCTCGGGAGTGACGATCGTACAATCTAAACTGTAACTATTCATATTATGCATGAATCTTTTTTTTTTCCCCCCTCAAACGCTAAACTCATTTCTCAAATTATACTGTAAACTCCTTGAAGAGAGGCTATTACTTACATTTATATATCCTGAACATTGTTCCTATGGTGTTGACCGCAGGGTATGCGTTCCCGAGAGACAATGACCAATTAATAGAGCAAATTGTCTCACTCAGAAAGTGTGGGACAAGGGAGGGATGGTAATCAGTGCCAGATACTCCAGCTCAGTGAGGAATGGAAAGCAAGGTTATATAGAAGGGGCTGGCACAGAGACAAAGCTCTACTGGGCCTTTTTTTTTTTTCAGTTTAACTGTGGTAATGATATAATAGCTTTATGATTTAGTTGGCAGGTAGGAGCCAAAAAGAGATCTCACTGACTTACACTAATGAGAGGTAGGCCCACTGCAGGCCGACAAAGGTCGCTCTTAGTAATTGATTTTCTATTTTTAAAATGAGTGTTTGGCTCACACCATCCAACATACACACAAGTTGACTGCAACACAGAATACACTTTGTTCTTTCATTTTGTCAAGCATAGTTGCATTTTAATTATTTATGATAATATTTAATAGTATATTAGTAAGTGTCCTGTAGTGTGGCATGTAAAAGTAATGAAGTCTTAGTAATACGAGAACACGATAGAGCTCTCAGCTATTAAATCTTTGCTGAGAAGTGAAGTAAGACTGCGGGGTTCTTTGTGAGCATTCGGGGATTGCAGATTAAGGAGGTGAAAATTAGCAAAGTTTTTCAGTATTACATTTATGAAGTATATGGTGATATTTTTAAATGCATTGAATATGACTAATATGTTTGACTACGACAAATATGTTAAGATACATATTTCTTTTATGAGTGCTGCTTAGTAGATATTAAAACTGCTAAAAAAAAAGCCTCAGCTGATTTTGTACTTTATGAAACTCTTTTATACACTTCATTTTTTATTTCTGACTCCCACAAAACACACTCTATCTCCAGATTATTAAGAATAATATGAGCATGTGAAAGTTTTTTTAAATTTTAAATTAATCTCTCTTATGGTTATGGATGGAATTATAATCATTTCCTGAGGAAAAATAAGATTAATGTTTTAAAAGTTATATAAAGACTTGACTTCATATTTTTGCTAGTGGAATATTTTACATATTTTTTACTTAAATATTTTGTTACAGCCAACTTTCCAATTCTAAATTCCAGAAATAAATTTTACAAGATCCCATCGAATGAATGTCTGCCACCAAAGCCTAGCTCCAAACATGGCCCCTCCGGCAGCGGGGACCCTCTGTGCCTGCAGCATGGTCTTTGTTCTTTTCTACCATTTTAGAACTGTTTGCCCAGTGTCTTTGTCTGGGTGATTGAAAATACTTCCCAGCCCTTTTCGGCCTTTCTTTGCAAGCCATGTCTTCCCTTTCTTTGAATAGCTCCTTCCTCATTTCCTTCCAATTTTCTCCTCATTCCTCTGCTCTCCCACAACTCATCCCTTATCCTCTTCAAAACTCTTGTTGGCACCATTTCCTTACACTAATCAGTTCTATTCTCTCATCTACTAGTTCTGCGGGTTCCTTTTATTCTCTCTTTCCTTCCCTCATATCACTCTGACAGAAGACTGAAATAGCATTTTGTCCAGTGACTAAAACATTGAGACTATCTACACTTTGAGGTTGTGCAAGTGGCCTGTTTTTATTATCGAGTTTCCATAGTTACTTCAAGTTCACTGGTAAAAGAACAGAAATTGAATACACATATAAGAACAATCACAGAAAGAATGGTCTATTATATTAGTGCACAAATACAAATCAAGAGAGAAAGATGGACTTATCTCTGTCTTCACAATTAATAGTTAAGGCAAGCTTGCAAATAAATATCAAAATTTTTGATCTGGCCTAATGTTTTGGCAACCAACATACTAGGAAATTGTTTTGTGTATAAAATGAAAAAATATACATATATATTTAATCATGCATAGGTATTAAAATATGTATTCTCTAATAATTAACACTGAACTATTTAGAAACTTGGTAATAGGAATTAATAGCATTGCTCATGAACACAAAAAGCTAGGTAAGAACACAGCAAGAACAAACAAACTAGAAACCATTACATACCAGCTTTCCCAAGAAAAGGGCCTTGGGCGCAGTTTGATAGTAACACATATAGATGTATTTGGAAAACATGAAGAGTATTTGGGAAGTTTCTTCTAGAAGTTCGATCATGGTTGCACAACCTTGCTCATTATATCAACAGTTGGTGCCAAGTGCTTTATTTCCAGGGAGATACACGAGGGAGAATAAAGTGGAGCAGGTTTCAGATTTGTGGTTCCAAAATATCAAGATATTAGAAAAAAAAAATTCATGAGTTCTTCAGTCTAGGAACTTGGGCACATGAAGGAAAGCAACTCAGGAGCTCCAGCCTAGGGTGATCATACTTCACTGCAATGGGACTGTGACAGAAACAGACATGGCCTACTCTGAAGCCAGAGTGCTATGGAACTATGGCCAATATCACCCATCAGGAGTAACCATTAAGAAACACAGTGGGGTAAAAGGAGGAACTTACAGGAGTAATTTCCAGACTGAGATATCTACATCCCTATATGTATACATTCATATATGCAAATAAATATGTATTTATGGATAAGTCTGCACATGAACTTATATAACACAGAAAACTACATCTTGCATCAGAGAAATGCATGAGGTAGAAGGTCTAGGTAGGTTTCTGTGTAGACACCACTCTTTGTTTTTAGTCCAAATGTACATAGGTATCTCTGAAATATGACATGCTCTATACTGTTCCCCAGTACTATGGGTTAGAGGGCTTGAACACTAAGTTCTGAAACATCTAGAAATTTTGCAGAAAAAAGAAAAACAACTATAGCACACATCCTTTTATGCTCATAGGTGCGCTTACAAGAAAGGAAAGACTGCAGGTTTTCAAAAAAGAGAGAGAAATTGACAGGCAGTGCTGTGAGTTAGAGCTGATGTTTCAGTGTGACTGGGAAGAGGTTGACATTCTCAGGAATTAAGGAGCAGGCAGCAAGGCCCAGAAGCCTGAGAAGGAAAAGAGATGCAACTGAGACCACTTATAAATCTGGAAGTGGATAGCATGCATTTAAAACCCCTTACCTTTATATAGAAAAACATCAAAGATACTTTCTGTAATAATAATTTTTAAAAAAACACATTCTCCTTTGTACTGAAGTGCTTTCAAATTGATACTATGAAAGTGAGCATATAGCCCCTTAACCTAAGAAATTTATAGATCATAGCCCCAAACTGGTATGCTATATCCAAACAAGATGTTAGTGGAGGGATACACTCTCAAGAGACTGAATATGATTCACCCAGATAATCTCAATCCAAAATCAACTCACAAATCAGAATTTACAAAACATAGTAGGAAATAATTCTCCATAAGTAAGTCATCAAACACCTGAAGCATATGATTATGCACTTCTTATCCACCCATATGAAGTTTAGATACTATAAATAACAGATCTTTAAAATGTTCAAATATTTTTTTAAAAATGAAAGACTAATAAAAGACTAGCATACCATAAAAAGACTAGTCAGCTATTGAAAAAGAAGCAAATGATGACTATAGAACATATACATTCTTAAAACATATTCATTGAAAATATAACACTAATCATCTATTTGAGCACAAGATTTTATCTAGCTAAGGGAAGAATTAAGAAACAGAAATATATATATCTCTGGAAATTATTCTTATAATGTAGTATAGAGTGATAAAGAGAGAATGGAAGAGAGATATTCCAAAGGAGTTCAGAAAAAGAGGGCAGAGAAAATGGAGAAGACATAATATTGAAACAATTAGAAAACTGTTCCAAAATTTGTGTGACAACATATTATTAGATTTAGGAAGTACAAGTATGATAAGTACAGATAAATTCATACCTAGACACATAATAGGAAAGCTTCTGAACATCAGAACCAAACAAAATTAACTTCTACAAGCAACCAAAGATAAAACCAGCAAATGATAAAATTAGGGCCCAGGATTTAGCTCAGTGGCGTAAGCACCTGCCTGGCAAGTGCAAGGTCATGAGTTCAATCCCTGGTACCAAATAAATAAATAAGTAAATAAAATTAATACTGATGGCAGAATTATCACAATAATAATAAAAATTAAAACGAAAGTGGAATAATACTTTAATAAGGTGAAAGCAAATAACTGTTGACTAGAATTACATGCTATTTCAATTACCCGACAGAGGTAAATAGGCTTTTGCCATCGTCCCATCCAAACTTTAACTCTGATGTCGTGACTGGTGGTGACAACACACACAAAGAAGCAAGCAAAGGTGTATTAGTCACAGATCAAGGGTTTTGAGGGTAATGAGAATCTCAAGGAAAAGTGGTTGTGGGGTGTCTATGTACTATCCAAATTATGTGTGATTTAAACTTTCTACCATCTATAAAGGAAGGTACCTAAGAAGCCAGTTAAAGTTATATTGTATCCCTTTGCATGTGAAGGTGCGTTGCTACTGAGAGAATGTTGAAATAGACACAGCAGATTTAACCAAATCCAGGAAAACTTACACGATTTGATTTTATGGTGCTTCTTATGGCAGAAGCAAAGCTTCATGCACACAAGTGTCCATTGCTATTTTCTACAAACCTGGAATTAACTGTCTCTTCTAGCTTCTTGTGGACTGAGCACCACATTCATTTGCCCCTGCTTTTGATTTTACAGGCTGCACCCCTTAAGTACATACTGGTACATAACTATTGCTTTGTGGCTTCCCCCAAGACCAAATGGGCTGGGTATGAAGTTCACAGACCCTGAGGATTTTGTCCACCAAATTTCACCCACTTCCTGCCATGTTCATAGTAAAATCTTTGTCCTTGGTTTAAACCAGTACTGTCTAAACTAAATATATGAACCGCAGGTGACATTTAAGATTTTCTAATAAATACATTAAAATAAATAAAAACAGATGAAATTGATAATATCCTTCATTTACTCAATCTATCTAAAAAATACAAAAAAATATTTAAACATGTTGATGTCATATTTTCTAAGTCTTCAAAATAAAGTATGAGTTTTATACACATGACATCTCCATCAGATACCAAGTTTGCATTAGAAATACATGATATGGATTTATGTTTCATAAAATTTATAGATTAAAAAATAGACACACATACCTAAGTAGTTTCAAGCACATAAAAATGATTTTAACAAACTCAACAAAGTGTGAACTTTCAAGTTCAAATGTAAATTAAGTTAAATGAAATTTAAGAGTCACTTTATCTCCCTAGGGACTTGTTCAGTTCTCAGTGGACATGTGTGCTCACAGCTCCTCTGTTAGACACCTAGACAATTTTCACAAGTAGGCCTTCATCTCAGAGCCATCCCTTGTGCCAGAAAAATGGGAAGGCATCCCCGTCTCTATAAACAACACCCCAACATCATACACTAAGAGGCCAAACTCTTCCTAACATCTCAAAATACTGAACCTACTACAGAGCTACAGCAACTTCCTACTAAGCGAGGCAAAATTAATCATTCCTTCCTTGGTTCCTCTACCTCTGTTTTAGGCTTTATTCTGAAAGACAGGTTTTATTGATCCCTGTCTCCTTGGTAAGCTGCTATAGCACAACCCTAAATGACACGATCTGTCAGTTCAGAGAATGTAGGTTTGATTCCTACTTGATTCCCATTTATTGCCTGCATAATCTTAGTAACATTGTTTAATTTTTCTGAGCTTCCATTTCTTAATCAACAAGATGAGAACGAAAATAATAATACTTAGTTATATGGTACAGTGAAGACTCAAAATGATGCAGCCCAAAGACCTTCACTTTGTGCTGGAGCTTACATGAAGTACACAGAGAATGTTAGAACTTATTGTTATTGTTATTATTATTATGGGCAGTAAAATGCAATCCTTTTAAGGTGAGTATTTCTGCTGTGGGCTGCTCCCTAAGTCTGCATCACTTCTAAATCCACACCACTCACTAGCACCGTGCTATGCAGGTGCTCATACAAATATATGTAGGCTTCATTCCCCATCCTGATGACATCTCCATTTTTTAATCTCTTCTATTTGCTTTACAGTTTTGTCTTCTCAATCTCAACAGTCACAAAAGTGTCCAGAGATAATTGAGAATAAAAACTAAAAATTTTAAAACCCATTTCCCATGACAAAACAGTCCTGCAACAGAAATGGAAATTTAATTTTAGGAATGCGATGGAATAAGGACCGCTGGGCGTACATGCCTAAAATCATATTCGCAGAGAGCCGTGTCACAGTGCAGAGGTAGTAAAGCGCTGATGTCTCTTGAGTCAGCACAGCCATCCCACCTAGGGTCCACCTCCCAGGGTCTTCCCAAGGCATCCGGAAGTCCTGTCTGTGTGTGGGTTCTCTGAATAAAAAGCTTCAACCTCCATCGCAGTGGCTTCCGTGACCAGATGCAATCAGTTAATCTAGCCCCCCTACCTGCTGAAAAATGACTTAGCCAGTACTCAGAGGTGACTGCGTGGAACAAGATGAAACAAAAAGGACTGGACTGGCTCTTCTCCCTCTGTTTATAAAAACCAAATTTCCAACAATGCATTCTTTCACCCTGCTTTGAAAACTTTTTCCCCAGAGACTCTGAGCCACCCCGTGCTTGGCCTCATTCCTTAAACTCACTAAGTTATTACAGTTAATACCGTGGTTAATGGTTTCTGGAAAGACGATCTCTATCAGCATCTGAGTGTACACACTTTGGCCTAAACATTGAGAAATGGTAGGTATGTCATGCAAAGCCTGGGTGTGCCTGCCTGCAGAAAGTAGTTCATTAGGATTAATGTTCTACAGAGTGACTAATGCGAAGGGAACGAGCGAGGCCTTTTCCTCTCTGATTCTGCAGAGTTTTCATCCAAGCTTTCAAACAGGTTTCTCTGGATTGCAGCTGGTCACTATGGAAGACTTTACTCAAACATATGGAACTTTAAAACCTTGATTTTTAACTTTTGTATACTATGGCAATTTCTTGAAAATCAAATTGCAGAACCTAAACAGAAGAGTGACTGCCAAAACGCATGCCCAGTTGGGGAAAAGCGACTGGGGAATCTTCCAGCACACTGTGAGAGCTTCAAGTGCAGCCTGGGAGATCGCTGTATTACCTTCTGTTCTCCTTCCTTAGCTCTGCCAGACTTTTGTTTGAAAAAAGCAACTTTATGCAGCAGTACATTTGTTACGTCCTAGCTGAGAATACTTTCCATGTTGGCTCCTACTTTTAACTGGAGTGAAATGGTTTGCTCCCTTGAGTTACATATAAGAGTGCAAAAGGACACAGGGGAGGTGACATCACACTCAGGGATACGAGACAGTCCGGGGGTCGGGGGACGTTCCTACTAAACCAAGTAGAGGATAATCAGAGTTCTCTGTATAAGCAGTGTAGTCAAATAATAGAAGTCAAATTCGTTCCTAGGGTAATGCAATTTTTAGTCCTCATAAAAAGGGTGGGGGGAGAAATTGCTGCTTTATCAATAAAAGCACACAGAGCTGCATACTGACACAAAGAAATTCTCAGTATAATTTATGGCATTTCATCATGTTGAACTGCATTCCAAGTAATTCACCCTGGCAGTTTTACTCTCAAAATGGAAATCTCAGTATTTTTCTTACCTTCGTCGAATAAAATGAGTTTGTGTTCAACTGTAGTCCATATACTTGATAATTTGTCTGACTGGGTAAGGTTATTAGCAATTTAAGAAATAAACCCATTTGGATTTTCAGAGAGTTAACAGAAATAGGAGATTGCTGTGATGATCTCTTAAAAATTACGATGTAACATACAAAAGTGAGATTTAAATAATAAGATTTTCCTTATACCAATAACACCAGGGAAATTCCAACTCAGACTCCCTCGATTAATTTCCAGGGATTACGTGATTGGTATTGAAGTCAGTGAAAGATACATTTTACAAAAGCTGAGAGGTCAATTCAATTCAGAAAAATGGACCAAACAGCATACTTCCTGTTGAGTTTCTGTGGCTGAAATGTACCCCGATCAATTAGATGGAAGAGTTTTGTCAGATTCTCCAGGCTGGTCAGAGCAAAGTGGCAGACAGTGGTCACAGCCTGAGGATCCCATAGAATATTGAACCTGTTAGGATATTTAAAGATCTCTTGCCCCAGCCTTATAGTTTTGTGAAGAAGGAAACTGAGGCTTAGGGAGATTAAATGACTTGGCCAATGCTACTCAGCCAGTCAGTACAGGGGTTTGTGCCCTTGTCTTTGAGATAAAGGTCTTTTAAACTGCTTCATCAAATTCTTTCAGGAATTGTCAATTTGCTTCATTGGCTTCTTTTTATTTCATATTTAGTAATGGGGATGTTACTCAATATCTATGTAAAAATATCTCTGAAGAGAATTCTCTTGTTATCATTTTTTAACTTTCATTTAACCTCTCTCAACATTACAAAGAAGGGGGTAGCGATTTACATTTGGATTTGAGTTTTCCATTTACAAAACTTTAAATACCCGTGGATGCTAATAATATAAACTATTTACTATTTATCCCAGGCATGAAAGATCAGCAAGCTTAAGTGCCTGAAGAAAGGTAACACTATCCAGCCTCTAGTAAGAGCTTAAACACACCAGGTTTTTGTTGTTTGCACTACCTAAATTGTGTGTGGATGGATAACTGAGGCCAAGAGGTCAACTACACTAAAGTACCGACACATAAGGAATTAAAATAATTTTGCTATTTCTTACTTCATAGATTAGAAATAAGATTTAAGCTCAAATAGAAATCCCACCTCTGCTTTATACTAGTCTGGAGATATTAGTTAAGCAAAATCTTTAATTCTCAATTTTCTCATCATTTTAATGGTGATAAAGATAATGATAGGTTTTCAGGAACTATTAAGTGGCTGATACATGTAAGGAAAAAGTATATATCTCATTGTTCAGCATAAATACCACTATATAACTGGTACTGTTCTATTCTATACTATCAGGAAGACATAAGTAATGTCCCTCTTTTATGGTTAATGTATAATATGTATGGTTTTATGTATAGATGATTATGCTCATATGCACATCAGTTTATATTGTGTTTTATCTGTGATTCTGAATATCTGTAATGACAAGGTATATTTATCTTCTCAGGGTCACTAAGACTGACTGCTGGCAGCCACTGCAGAGGGCCAAATCAGCCAGCAGAGGAGACCAACACCACCTCACTGATATGGCACCATTCCCCAGAGTGATCAGCCAGCTACCTGGTAGCAGGTTTCTGTGTTGGACTGATTTTATCTGGAATGTACACTTATACTAGATATGGTCTTGTCTTCCCTACACACAATGTTTCTGCCAAAAGCACCATCTGTGGATGTACGAAATGCCTTCTCTACCATCACAGCATTCTATATCATACAATTGCATGCAGTATTGTTTCTGATCAAGTAACTCACTTCGCAGCAAATACAGGGCACTATGAAATTCCCACACTCATGGAATTCACTAGTCTCTGTGTTCCCCAATATACTGAAACAGCTGCTTAAAAGAATAGTTGAATACAATAGTCGGAAAATTGAATTTTATCACCAGCTAGGGTAGAATCGTTGTCCTCCAGGAGGCTATACATGCTTTACATCAGTATCTACTATATGATGCTGTCTCTGCTAAAGCCAGGAAACTTGGTATAGGAATCAAGTTTTGAAAGTGAGAGTGACTTTGCTCACTGTTACTTCCCTTGAGCCAGTATAAAGAGATATGAGTCTTTCTTTCTTTCTTTCTTTCTTTCTTTCTTTCTTTCTTTCTTTTTTCTTTCTTTCTTTCTTTCTTTCTTTCTTTCTTTCTTTCTTTCTTTCTTTCTTTCTTTTTTCTTTCTTTCTTTTTCCTTTTTTCCTTTTGATACTCCAATGAATTTAAGTTTTCCTCATTTAAAAGTATAGTTCCAGTGCTTCAGGCTTTAGCTCAGTTGGTTAAGGTCCCACCCTGGTAAACATGAGGTTGTGAGTTCCATCCCAGGTGCTGGAGGAAAAAAAAAAAAAAAAAAAACAGCAGGAAAAGTATAGTTCCAATGAAAGAAATACTTCTACCAAAAAACATGCCAATGATTGCATTGCACTAGACATTAAGACAACCACCTGGACATAGTAAACTCTTCGTGCTTCTGAGTTAGCTAGCAAAGAAGGGAGTTATCGACTGGTTGGGGTTACTGCTTCTGGTTATCAAGGGAGACTGAACTGCTATGCCACAGTGGAGGTACAGAAATACGTCTGCAAACCAGGAGAATTTACGGCAATGCTTAGTATTACCATTACCCAGAGGAAAATGACAACACACCAACTCAGGACTGGTAGTATCTCTGAATCTTAAGAAAAATAGTTTGGGTCACTCCATACAAATGATCACAAGTATCTGATGTGCCATAGCTGTAATTACTGGTTATCAAAGGAGAAAAGAGAATATCAACCAAGGACTTAGTATTCTTTTCAGGAAAAGTGGTTAGCCTTTTCAATTATATGCAGGGTAATTGTCTCATGTCATGCAGAAATTTGAGTTTTTGTTTATAACCTGGAGATTAATTATGGTTTAAAGAAATATGTATGTGCCAAGTCTCCAAAGTATAAGTTACAATAAACTAGGTGTTGTTATGAAAACATTTTTGAAGTGATTAAAATTCATAATTATTTGACATTAAGTAGATTATCTTATGTAATCTGGGAGAGGCTTTATAAGCACAACCATTCCAGAGAGGTACCGTGATGTATTTCAGATTTTCCTAACTAACCCCTACAGTCACAGAAGCCAAGCTCATGTGACGTACTTCTTACTCAATATTAGTAATTCTATTAATTATTCTTTAATAGCTGACTCCTGAATTACAGTGAGTATGCATGCACATGCTTACTTATTATTTGCAAGTCACTCTTCTCTTTGAAAATTGTTTTTCCCTTTTTCCTGTTACAAGGGTCATATCATACTATCTTACTAATTTGTAAAGGACTATCAACTATGTTTAAAACATTGTTCTCAGCCCATCATTTGTATTTTATACTTTAAAATTTAGATGTATTTTAAAAATTTATGAACTAATGTTTATCAGTGCTTTATTTTATGATATTGTAATCTTACTTAGAAATTCTCCATATGTTATATAAATTTTAACCTGCTTACCCTGTTCCTATAAGGGTAAGAAATATATGGGGTGGATAACCATGGCAATTGTTAAATAACCATCCGTTATCCATAATTGACCCTAACTCCTTTTATGAAACCTGGTGATATATTTCCTCCATTTTTCTGGTAGTACTGGAAACTGGGCCTCATACATGCTAGATAAGCTTTTACCACTGAGCCACCCACTCAAGTTCTTCCTTCAGTCACTATCACTCCACTATTAATTTGTTCTCTTCAGCATTGGACTTTCTGCTTTCTTCAAGAGGTTTTAATTTAGCCTGGCTTCCATGTGTAGGCATACTATGCTATTTCCAATAGATACTTTCCATTCCAGCTATAGTCCAATGTGAATCAACTCATGCACTCAGCCATATAAGTAGTTTTTGGAACAAAAAGGTGCATCACAACAATAGATATTTTTTCTCTATAGTTTGGCTGTTTTGTGTTTAAAAAAGAAGTATCTAAGTTCTTCTCTTGAGTAGTGAGACTAGGATATAGTACAAGCCCTGCTTTCAGTGAATGCACAAATGGAACATAATTAAAATGTCAAGTAATGAATGAGATCATAGAGGTCTACACCAGGGGTTATGAAACAAGAGGTAATACTTGTGCCAGGAGTATGAAGAGGATTAAAGGAGGCTAAGATATCAATAGGTTCCTTTTGTTTCCAATCAACAAAATCTAATTTCTTTATAGTATATTAGGAACTCAGAGATATTTTAACTTTCAAAATTATCTCATACCAAAATTGACATCCAGGCTTAATAATATTTAACAAGTTGCAACATCCCAGTTAGTCATCTTTTTCTTTTTCCTTTGATTGTTTTTTCTTTTTTGACTTCTATTACTACATGTTTGCAGTGCAAAGTGATTACATTCACTTTAGGGTACTGGCACCCCTACATTCAATATTTCAATTTCAATTCACCCCACCCACTTTTATTTTATCATCAGATTCATAGACTTACCTTATAAGACTTTATAAATTTATTATCATTTATACAGATAGAAAACCAGACAAATAGGTCAAAGAACATATTTGTAAGAAAGTTGTACTAAATCAAGGTATCTTTTTAGATCACTGTCCACACTAAGTGAAGTAATTCAGACACACAGCTTAAATATCACCAGGTTTCTCTTCTATGAGACACATATACATGTGTGCATGCATGTGTGTGTGTGTGTGTGTGTGTGTGTGATAGATAATAGGAAAAAAGAGGAAAATCAATAGGTCCTTGAAGAATAAGGAGAAAGGAACCAGTAGAGAATGTGAGAAAGGAATTATAAGCAAAGGGAAGAGCATATGCCAAGATCAAGGGCATGTACAAAAGCACAGAGAGAGGAAAGGTCATGGTACAATTGAAAGTTGCCAGATACTAAGGCCTGGTTACAGTGTAGATCTTTGTTTTGGGGTTATGAGAACTGGGGATAAATATTAAGCAGGGGTAGTGCACAAAGGGACACATGCTTCATGCAAAGGAACATGGTTTTTTTCAGTGAATCCTGAAGATACACAGAAAGTTCTGCACTCAGACGATGATGAGATCAGCTTTGTATTGGAACACAAACCTTTAGAAGAAACAACAAGGAAGTGGGGCATCAAAGGTGCTTTCCAGCCATGTGGTGGATAATCTCATGGTCAACTTGTAGCAGTCAACTGAACTGAATCAGTGTGGTGCTGGGCGTGGAGGGCCCACTTGAACATTGTTGCCAGCTGCATAAAAGGAGAACTGGAGGGGAAGATGGCGTGCTATTGATTCTCCTGGACAAGTTGTTGCTCTGTTTTTCCTGATATGAACTCAAGTGTCCTCATCGTTGAGGAGCTTGGGTCCTTGCTGTCACTGAGGATGGCTGCAGTTCATTATGAGGGAGTTCTGGTCATTACCTTGACCATCTTTTCCTGGCTCCAGTGCAGATCTCTCAGCCTCCTGGCACAGATCCTTCACCTCACTGGCACAGACTTTCTAGCTTCCACAATGGGCCTTTGGGCCTTCCCAGTGCAGATTCTTTTTTTTTTAATTTTTTAAAAATTTTATTTAAAGAGAAAAAAAAAGCAAGACAGAAAAAGGGGTAGAAACAATACAGAATCTCAGAAAAAAAAGCAGTAAGAAATCACTAGTTGATAAATTACATACTGTCTTCTTAGACCTAGTTGTTAAAGTTACAAAATTAAAGCATACAAAGTCTACATTCAAACAGTGAGACTGCAAAGAAGTTCAATGATCCAGTAACAACTTAGCAACATGGTTATCAATCCTACATACTCAAACATACATGCAGCCACATCCTCTAGAGCACTTTCTTTTCTTCTTTTTACTTTTTAAGTCCATTATCTGCTTAGTTATATCCTGTTTCAGGTTGCTCAGAACCTTACTGATTTGTTTTGTTGTTGTTATATACGTTTAATCACCTCATATAATTCTGTTGCCTTGTTTTTGAGTTTCTCCTCATCCATGATCCATGGATCAGCTTTGGTGGAGTTGGGAGATTTTTGGAGGTATTTTGTTACTTTCTTATCTGCTTTTTTTTTTTTTTTTTTTGAAGGTAGCAAAATACAGCAGAACAAGACAGAATAAACCCATGCGACAGCACTGCAATAAAACTACCACAGAACCTCAGAGCAGGTCACCAGGACACAAGCAATGGGCTCAGCCCATTTTGTTCACATTAGCTGTTCTTTCAATCAAATAGGGGAAAATGGAAGGAAATATCTAACTTTTAAAAACAGAATATTGAATAAAGCAGTACCATTAATCAAAACTGAGCAAAACAGTGATAAAAATATTTGCCCTCAAAGAGATGGTAGAAGGAAATCCTCCTTACTTGCCATGCTGTATACATTCATCCTCCAAAAAGATACTCAGACCGCCGGTGCCTACTTGCTAACAGGGGGGTGGGGATGGATCAATGTCTGATCCTTAGCCTGTGCACAGGCAGGGCCCCAGCTGCTTACCAGGGTGGTGAGTAGGCCGCCTTATCTCCCAGCACCCAAAGTTCCAACATGATGCAGAGCTTAGGAGTCGCTGATAGTTCTCGTCCTGGTGTGCCAGTGGTTTGCTAGGCCACCAGCTGCTCACCAGGGCGGCGAGTAAGCCACCTGTTCTCCAGTGCCCAAAGTTCCAACATGATGCAGAGCTCAGGAATCGCTGATAATTCCCTCCTCAGTGCGCCAGCAACTTGTTAGGCCCCCAGCTGCTTACCAGGCCAGCCAGCAGGCCGCCTTATCTCGCAGCGCCCAAAGTTCCAACATGATGCAGAGTTTAGGAGTCACCGATAGTTCTCGCCCTGGTGTGCCAGTGGCTTGCCAGGCCACCAGCCGCTCACCAGAGCAGCGAGTAGGCCGCCCATTCTCCAGCCCAGTGCAGATTCTTGATACAGACATGCATGAGATATTGTCACGGGCTCTAGACCTGCATCCAGTTGCACTCATGAAGCACACTGCCGTGGGTTCTTAGTCTTCAGCTGGACTCCTACAGGACATTGCCATGGCATCCAGGCCCTCAGCAGGATTCACTGGGTCTCTAGTGCGTGGCTGGATCTCCTGTATCTCCTGCATTTGACTTTTTGGGTGAATACTGTATATAACCCTATAAATTTGTGTCCTATATTAAATCTATTCCCTTGAAAACCCTTACTGAAAGAAACCATAATAGCCTGAAGGTAAAGTTAGGTTACCAATAACAGCCACAAGTCTTCCTTGATTACTCATAGGCCTTTCCTACTAATTCTTCCTATTTAAAATAGATCTTGTAGTCTTTAAAGATGTCTTCTAGAAAATTTAGTTGGTTATTCTGGGATATACACTATTTCTTTCTTCCCTGGTGAAGTGTATAGAATTAGAATCATTTCAAATGAATGAATAGAGGGCACAAAATACTGGAACATATCATCAGAATATAGAAAATACCAGAGTGCATTTCCTGGAGAGAATTAATATTGTCTCATAAAATTTTGTTTTAATATAATTAATGGAGTTGTCTGTATTTGTGCAAACTGAGTGGAAATAGAAAAAGTATTTCTTACTCTGGTTAATGGCCAAAAAAGCAAGCTTTAACACTAGATTTTAAATACCTTGTTCTGAGCAAGTAATATGAAATCAAAATATATTGATTAAAATTAATTCATAGATGCTTAGGAGCACTGTCTTTCAGCCATCATAAGTGCCATGACAGTGAATATCCAAATGGGCTGCTTTACTGCCAGTGAATTCAGCTAACTGCTAAGGTTGCTGTTCCTGTGGTCACCCATGGCCATCTACCTCAAGCTTTGAAGGAACCAAGGTGTCTTCCAAGGATTCCTCTTTGTTTGAATGCAGAAGGAGCTGAAGTCACTGTCACCATGGACCACTCTACCAGCATCCTATGGAAAATGGGGTGAAATCAACTTTTGTCTTCATTTTTACACCTTGCCTGAGACTCAGGCCAAAGGCTGCCAGGCTGGCTGCAAATATTCTGTTCAATTACACACCGGCAAGTTCAAACTCACCCCTTTCCTCAGATATTAGCCCATCTTTCTTGAACAAAACTCCTTTTTTTGTTTCTATTTATCCTGATTTTTTTTGTTTTCCTTGAAAGTTCTTAGGTTATCATGATAATAAAGCTATAGTGGGTAGCCATGTCCACTTGGGCATTTCTCAACAATGCTGAAATCCTACATCAGACACATCTCTCCTCATTCCACACTGTGGTCTATTGCAAAATTTCACAAGGCCTAAGCTTAGTCAGGGACAGGTTAAAAGACAGAGAGTAACCTGAGAAATTCAGGACAGTAATCACTATTTTTCCGCTCAAACATAAGGATCCAAACATGCAACAACTGCTTTGGTAAGAGTATTGACCAACAAAGATGATGCCACCAAGCATCAGAAAAGACTCCAATATAAATAAAGCAATCTGAGAATTGACTTCCATTAACAGAGCTCTTCTGTTAACAGAGCTTTCTGAGCAATAGCAAGGAGAGAAGGGGACAAGTAGCAGAGCTTGTCACTAAAGTGCACTTGGCGGAGAGCAGGTAGCTGATAGAATAGCTAATGTCTGTACTGGTGTGGGCTGGTTCAAAAACGAATCAAAGGTAACTGTGATGGAGGTTTAAAGACCTAATGAGGAAATGCAGCCTTGAGAACTCACAGGAAAAGTAAGTGCCTATATCATACACAGAGATTAGACTTCTGCCTCCTTCGTCATACAAAGCCACACAGTATACAAACATTTAACCTATTGATCTGTCTTTCTTTATGGGCTTGAAGCAAGCAAGACTTAGAATTCATGAAATTATAACATCTTGCCTAAATTGATGATGAACCTACTAAATGTCCACTCTGATTTGGCCCAGAAATGCCCTATAACATTTCACAATGCTAGACCTTTGAAATTGAAAGGTTAAGCTTGGCGTGGGGGGTGGGGGAAGCAGATTGAATTCCTATTGCATTGGGTCTTTGAAATGGTAAAATTTCTGGTTATTTTGAAACTCTAAAATTTCTCTGTCTTGAATTCACTAACCTTGGAAGATTTATCAGTGGCGCTGAGAACAGCTAGCCTGATCAATGCCAGCATCTCCTTTAGAATCCCTGAGTATCAAAACACAGATTTAACATTTACATTAGAGTCCTATGTTTTTCATTTTGTCTCTGAGTTAAACATTAGCTGTTTTTACCCTACCCTATTCTGTTATCACGTATAGATAGAAAATTATACTTGTTTGTTGACAGAGAAAAAGAGGGGAAAAAGCACTTAATGACAAAGTATTTTGTAGTTGTTTCATGACCCAAAGAGGAGACAAGAATATTGCTTGCAATTTTTCTGTACCTTATCTACATTCTCCCTGACTTATATTTTTTCTTCTAGATGCTTTAACACATTTTAAAATGCCCAGTTCCTCTTTGTTCCTCATAAAGAAATGCAGACCGGGGATTCCAACTTGGTTCGACATGCTCCGACAAGAACATTCACAGCGACGCAGAAGGCACAAACCTGTTAAGAATTTCACCTTTTAAGAAATGACAGAGTAATTACAGGACAACATGTCCTTCATGAGTGAAAACAACCAACCTGAAGTGCTTTCAAGGCTGGCGTGGCCTACTTCTTTCCTGGCAAGCTGCATAAATCATCGAGCGAGGAGGGACTGGTTCCTGGCCACGTGGCACACGTGTGTGCGTGTGTGCACCGCAGCACACCTGGTGAAGCGCACACAGACACACCATGGGTTAACATACTCAGTGTCAGGTTAGTTAAAACGCTGGTGATAAACCCCCAGTGCATTTTACCACCATCTCACTCCCTCTTAATCTTTAAACCTCAGGCTGCTGGAAGGGGAAATTTAATCCATATATGTCTGTCTCATTTTCATTTAAATCGTCAAAAAATTTGTTTTAAAAGAATTCTTTGATGTCCCAGACTCCCTTGAGCTTTTTCTTAGCCTATTTTCTAAAAAACAGGAATTAGCATTTTCCCAGGTGTAGAGGAGCGCTGTCTGCCTCCCTCCCAAACACAGCTCTGCCGTTCTCACCCAGGTCTCCACTGAAGGGGGAAGAAAAGTTCAGGAGAAATGGAGGAAGTACTGTGAGAGAAAACAGCTTATCTAATGATCAACAAGCATTTACAAATATGAAGGCTTCATGTGGTGCCCAGCTGAGGTTAATAATTAACCTTTCTACTCTTTCAAAAGCTCATTCTGCCCCCAGGACATGCCCAGGGCATACCTGTTTCCCGGCTCTTCACTGGTGCCTGAATTCTGGAGAATTCAGAGATGTGGATCTTAATGCAAGCAGCTGTTTCTGCCTTATCATATTTTTGATAGACCTACACATATGCCCATGTTGAAAGCCATATTTTTTGCCCGCTGGGTGGTACTTTACGTCTTTGCTTTGTGCCTAATGTGTATCATTTCATTCTGGCTTTCACATTCAGGACAGAACTTCTTAATAATTTTTAGATACACAAAAGTAGGCATATTCCATCTCACTGTGCACAGTATTATCCAGAGAGTAACCTGTGTTTGGCTAAGACTCAAGGATTCCTACAGTGAAGTCCTAACTTAACCAATGGAGAAATCTCAGAAAATTGTTTAGAAGAGATGTATGGTATGAGAAAGAGTAAAAGTAGTTCCTTGGACCAGAATTCTGACTTTTTTTTCCAAAAACTTAAAATAAAGGAGTTATGTTGCAGGCAGGCTTTCTTTCTCTTTTCTTCAACATTACTTGAGTATCACATTTCAGATTAAATACAATTAATATCAGAAGGGATGAGTCTGAGATTGTGCTTTCTATGAATCATTCTGTAGAAATCCAAGGTCATCATGTATCGAATGACAAATCATTTTGGAATCTAGAAATAAGATTCTAGTGATGGTGGCTCAGACCAACGCGGTGTTTGTCTATCACTTTTGAAGTGTTAGGGTGATCATATATCACCCCTTTTAAAAACCTATGGTGGCTGTTCACTGCTTTCAGGCTATAGGACTGATGAAGCTCTTTGGGCTCTCATTGTTACCAGCCAGGGCCTCTGCCCCACCTCCAGAACTCTTGCATCAGAGTCACAGAACTTTCTGTTCTTCACTGGCTTATGCTTGCATATTTCCATGCCTTAGCTCACACCAATTCCTCTTGTAGAAATGTTTCCCCACTTTCTATGCCTGCTGAATTAGTTCCTCATTCTTTAAGACCTACTTCAAAAAAATAGCCCACTGTGTAGTTTCTCTTGCCTCCTATAGGCAAGGCTATTATGGTTTGTTTCCTTACCCTTTGGTCTTCCCCAAGACTGTGCAAGCTCTTGGAAGAGACTCAGCATATAGTGTTATTATGCTGCCAGCACCCAGCATAGTAAGTACCTGGCTGAGTTCTATTCTGAGGAGAGTGCTTTGAATGCATCACCCACCCCTACCTACAGACATATGCTTTCAGATACTGCCAAGGGGAAGCCCACAGGCTACCTTCCAGATCCCCACCCCACTTCACATGCTGGGCTTCCACAGCACCATATGCAAAATTTTCTAGATATTTGTCAAAGGAATGCCTGGATTGACAGATGATGGATGGATGGATGAGTGGATGGATGGATGGATGGATGAATAAGTAGGATCCAAAATCTTAGAATTCAAACAAATCAAATAAATCCACAAATATTTATAAAGTCCTTAACAGTGTTTAAGCACTAAGTCAAATGAGAGCTGTAAGGGGCTAGATATTTTAATGTCCACCTGAGCATTTTAGATTAGTGAGTCAAGACTTAAACATATGAAAAAGGAATGGGAGACAAATGACAGTCTAAGACCTATACGTGAGTTTTGAAGCTGGAGGAGTGAGTATACTACCAAACTGAAGTCAGGAGGGCTGGTGGGCTTTTAGATAATGCCATAAAGAATATAGGATTTTTAACTTGCCAAGTAAGCACTTACTGCAGATTAGGTTCCCTGAAACACACCACTGCTAGGGCTCGAAAGTTTAAACATTGCTATGTGTGCTTTAAAAACGCATGACACCACAACAGCATAAATATGCAAGTTAAACATCTAGCTCAAGTTTTCAAGTGTCCATAGCTGCAAAACTACAGAGCCCCGCAAGACTACCCATCATCACCAAGGGCAATTCTAAGTTTTATGAGAGTTGAAATTGAGGGAAAGAGTGGGACTTTTTCTACAACAGAAGACAGAAATCCAAAAACAAAATTAGAAAATATTTATTCAGAATGAAAACCAAAACTATGATATTTGTATAAAGTGTTTGATTTTTATTGATGCTGTTTTTCTCTCCATATTTTTAAACCATATTTTTAAGCCCTGAGTGAACATCAAACACTGGTATTTGTTCTGTGTCCCCTGTTGGGACACAGAACAGCTAAGTTGGGTAGTTTAGATAAAAAGCCACTAAGGCTGGGGTAAGAATTTGCACTCCCCTGAGCTGCATACCAAGCACAGCATCTTACAGAATGCTTTTATAGCATCCTCTATCTGAGACCTTCAGGAAGCCCAGGATGTGTGGGCACTGGCAGGTCTACCTCTAAACTCGGTACGTGGCATGCGGGCAGCCCTGAAAGCATATCTGATGGGTGAATGAAGGAATGAATGACAAAATAATAGTTTACATTAACACATGTCACCCAGAGCAGTAGTACTCCAGCATTCATTTTAAAGAAGAGAATTTCCTAGCTCATTCTGAAGACAGCTACAGAACAGCTGCTTGAAAGAGCTCCCCACTATTATCAAAGCAGAACATATTAAGCAGAAGACAGAAACAGAAAGGAGAAAAGGGGTCAGGTGGCAAACAAGGCAGAATTTCTGGGTCTTTTATGCAGTGTGCCTAGCCGCATCATAGAAAACTTCTTTTCAAAGCTTACGAAAATGAGTCATCACTAAGTCACCACATATTTTTGCTGATTTCCTAGCACATTTCTTGTTGATCTTGTAAGAGAAACTGCCCCCATTCACTTTGTGTCTCCTCATATTACTTTTCAGCTTCCCTAACTGTTTGTCAGACAATAACATTTTCCACTAACCCTGAAGAGCAGGTAATGCTACTGATAGCCCTGTGTATATCCTCTGCCTAAACCAAGAAAGGCATTCTGGAGGGAACTGAAGCATTAGGTTCTCTTTCCAAACTCGCCTTTAGAGCTCCTTGCAGACGTATATGTCTCTTTCCAGTGTCAGTCAGTTCTCTGCCTTAGTGTATGCATGTATACAGCATCTCCTGCTGTCTTTGGCAATCTGCTTCCCAAGTTACTCTGTGTGTAACAACAATACTTTCACTGCCTCTGCAGTTTGAGGGAGTCTAGTCTTGCATTGATCTCTTTTTTTTCAACCACATAACAAGTTTTCAGATTCCCAGGACACCATTTTACGTCCTGTACTCATCTCTTTCTTCTGAAGAGCTCAGTGGCCAACACTGTTGGATCTCAAGACTGACTTTAGTTACCCTTTTGTGCCCTTTTTTTCATTCTTCCTCAGTACATAATATTTTCTATAATATTATGTTCATAGGGGAATATTAACCAAAGGGTTGATCTGCTTTGTACTTTGGTGTTCAAATAATATGTGAAATCTGCTGTGTGATCTTTTTGCTTTCAATTTTCCATCATTACTTCCTTCCCTTATTTTGCTTCATTCACATCCATGTTTGGCATATTGTATACTCAAATAGGTCAGATATTTTCATAAAAAAAGATAAAAAAAGACCCATCATCTTCTTACAAAAGTCATCATGGAGAATGATTTTTGAACAGCCATAAAATATTCTTCAGAAGAAAGCACAAAGGTAGAACAATCAAATATGGTAGAAAGTCCAGGCACTAAATTAGGTTGAAAATGAAGAGATAAAGGACATTTTTGGGATTTTGTTTTTACATTTGATACACAGTGCTTTCATCTCTTTATCCCCCTAATCTTTCCCTAGACAACTACTACTAAACTTCAGGTTTCAGCCCTAAAGCATTTTGCAGAACTGTGAAAACGTCTTCAAGCTTTTTTCTAGTAAACAATGCATTTCATAAGGAAGATGACGAATTCAGCCTTCTGGTATACTATAACTTTCCAGTTCTAGAAGACAGCAGAAGCTCAATTTATACTGAAGGAATCTCACCTTGTTCTTTTCATTAGTCATTGGTTTTCAATATGGACCTTTCCTGATTTATACCTCTTTTGTTCTGACTAGTTTTCTCTTTGTTCTTAGTAAACAGATTTGTAGTATTTTCTGATTCCCATTTCAAAATCATTTGTTCTTTACATTCTGTTTGTTGACTTTTAATTTTTTAATTTTAGAGGTGGCTTAATATATTCTCCCCCTATCTGCCTTATCTATCTGGTAGCTTTCTGACCAGTTGCTTTTCATAGTAAATGTAAACCTGGATTTTTGGGGGCCTGTAAGAGAGTTACAGTCACCCCTTTAGAAAAAAAATTCAAAATTATAAAAAGGCATCTCAGAATGGGAAGTTGGCTTCTGCTATCAGGTACTTTTCTGTCAGTTTCTCAGAAAAGCAACAGATAATATTGGTCTATATTGGTCAACTGAGACCAATATTATCAAAAAACAAATAAAATTCAACTTTCAAAAAGTCATAAAACAGAATAAGAAGATAAAAGTGGAGTATACGTAAGAGGTGTTGCAGTGATTGATAAGCAGAAGTAGAAATAGACTACCATGCAGAGAGTTAAGTCTGTAGCTCATTAAAATCAATCATGAAATAGTGGTGAAATTGATTTAAAAGATTTGCATTTTATTCATTAGCTATGCAACTTCAGGAAAATCATTTAACCTCTATATATTTCTATCATGTGTTTTTGCTTTGCTTTGTTTTATTTTTTAAAAAATGTTCAACCACGTAGGACATGGTTAAATTCATTGATGCATATGGAAATATTGAACAATTAGCACTCAATAACTCACAGTGGTTATACTTTGATCCATAAGAAAGCCTTTTTACTTGTAATTGAAGAAGGAGAAGAGGAGGAAGGGAAAAAACAATATTAATTAAAGCAGTTTCTGTCTTTCTCATTTTTCTACCTTGCATGCTATCCAACCAAGAAGTGAGAAAACTAGTAGAATGTCTAGCTTTTGAGCCCTGTTTCAATGAATGAAATGAAGCACTTGCATTTCAGGAGCTAGTTATTTTCCCTGGCCAGTTCAAATGGGTCACAGCACATCAGTTGGAAATGAAACATGGGCAGAACATAACTAGTCCCTCTCAAATTGCATCACAAAAGTGATGGGCTTGCTCTCAGGGCCCTTCACTACTGTGTACCATTTTATTGATGTTCTAGAATCTCCAGGAAAAAGCCGAGTTTGCTTCTATGGCTCCTCTTGGGGAGAACAGAGAATCTGGATAAGCTCGTGTTTCTAAGGCAGTTCGCCTACAAGCTACAGCTTATATCATGACGGTAAATGACAAACACTGATGATTACCACCCCACATTTGCATCTGAATCCATAATGCAAAATGCACTGTATGAAGCAAACCCAGCACCCTTGCTTGTTACTTCTTTATGTAATGTGGAGCAGGGGTCTGAACAAATAACCTTCCCCTAATGTTTAATCTTTGGGCTAGGCACTTGTTTTTTTGCTTTTGGATATGTGCAAAATGTTCAAAAGGCCTGCTAAACACTATTTCTTATTCTTGAAATACAATATTTTTAACTGTATTATTCTACCTTCATCTGCTCCCCATGTAATCTCATAGTGTAGAGTAATTTAAAAGAAGTATTGTTCCTCTGTGGCTTTCTTTTTCTAACTTAAAACCAAATTCTGGGCTATTTTAAAGTGTAGAAATGTTACCTCAAAAATATGGAGACTTAGCTGTATTCAACACATAAATTCTGTAGCCTGTCTCCATGTACTAAACTCTAGGTAGCCCATCCCATCCAATTCTTTAAATACAGGCTTACCAATTCAGCAGAACTTCCAGTGGCTGTAATGAAGCAGATTATATGAAATATTCCCCCTTATTTCTCTCAAATTCTACAGGGTACTCAATGCCCTTAGTGCTGGGAAGCCAGTCTCAAGGCAATCACAGCTGGTATGGAACATACTTTGGGAAAAGGTCTCACGTTGACATCAACAGTGTGTGCCTTGGTTGGCTGAAAATTCTCTGGCTTCTTCACAAGCAGTTTTGCCTTTCTACTGCTTTTCTAGGGTGATCCACTAAGAATTATTCACTTGATCCATAGTCCAAATTCTGTAAATTAAAGCAAAATTTTTAGTCTGTTTTAGGTTTACTCCACAACTAATTTCATAGCATGGCACATTATGGTAATATTGTAATAGTCATCTCTTTTATGTACTGACATCACCAGCACATCAGGAGAGGTTTCTGAAGGGCTCTATTTAAGGTTTACATCTATTTGGCATCTTCTATGTATTGCCTTTTATTAATCTTGAATTATAGGCATGTTGTCAATACATATCTGAGAAGGTATGCTTTTGATATATAGTATTGAAAAGTGTACTTAGCCATAGTATCACATAGCTGATGATCAAATGAAAGGGACAAAAGGAAGTGTAGCACTGGCCAAATATGTTAGGTTGCTTTTGGCTTTTGAGGCCAGGACTCCTTATTCAAACATGGTACGAGAAGCTGACTTTAAAATGCATGGCCAGCCACCAAGGCAAAGCAGGATGGATGCCATTTAAATGGAGATTGTATCTCCGCAGCAGCCAATAAACTTTTTTTGGAAAGAAGTGTTCATGGAGGACTTTGAATCAACTTTGTATGTAAATGTATACTAAAAATAAGCCATGCATTATGGATGATAGGTACATGGCTCTGTCTCAAGGATTTTGCAGACTAGTTGGAAAGCAAACCCCTTACCTACAAAACATTTCATCCAAACGTCCATTTCCATTTCCAACCAATGTGTTGTGCTGTATTTTTTCCCTACCAGAGCCTCCAGACTAGCTGTCGGGGTGACAGACACTCTGCCTTATCACTAGCTTCATGTAGACCAACATATGGAAAAGTAAAAAAAGGATCTGCAGACCAAACAATGTGCTTCTGTTGCCTGTTTCGGAGTGTTCTGTTGGGCTGGTATTCTAACTGTCCCACTGATAATGTTTTCTTGTCTTAAAAAGTGATGAAACCAAACATAAGTTAGAAAAGTGTCCAAGAGGAACAAAGAAAAAAAATATGGAAAATATCTGTGGTCTCAAATGATATGTTTTCATTCGATTTCATTGAAAATATTTGCAGAACTAGGATATTTGAAATGTATGGCTCTCCCTTGGAAAATTTAACTTTCACTATAAGTAAGTTCAGCAAAAGACTGTGGGGGTAGCAGCAGGTGAAAAATTTACACAAAATGACCGTTTTGAGCATGGATTCATCTGTGCATTTTCAGTGTTGGTATTGAAGGGTATCTCCGGTTTTCTTAATCTCACTCTATATATTTGGTCTCTGTCTCTGGGTTTAGTACATGGATCAGTCATTTATTGTAGCCCTGGAGTCAAGTAGGGAAGCCCAGTCCTAAGCTATAAGGTGTGTCCCTCCATCTGTCTCAGTAAGTGGTTTGATCTAAGTGCTGGATGCTTGGCAGAGGGGCCAGCAGACAGTCCAGGCTCTGCCCTCATCCATTTCTGTGAAAATCTGTTCCCCTCACAAGTACTTTAGTCTTGTCCTTTAAGATTCCACCCAATAAATGCAACTTTCCTCAGCACTGATTAGATAAACAGAGATCATTTCTCTGGCAAAGAGATTCTGACCCCATCCTTTGCATACATTGGGGCAGCTAAAGAATCTCAGAACACAGATGATCAGCTTTTTAGCAATCCAGAGGGGACTGAGATGACAGCCTCTGACACAGGCAGAGATGGCAAAAGGGTATTAATTATCCATAACTACAAGCATTTCTATTGCATACTTTTTACCTGCTGGGCCCAACTCTGATGCTCTGACTGTGCCCACTGTAAGAATCTCTAATATCATTCCCATGAACATTTTTTGGGAACTTGTATTGTGAATATACTGTGGAAGGTGCTGGGAACCAAAGGAAAAAAGGGTAGATCTCCCAGGTTCCAGAAGCTCACAACCTGGCTGAGAAAGGATTGAAAGAAAAAAGTGCTAAGCTAGAAAGAACACTGGACTTCTTTCCACGTGATTCAGGGCAATAACAGCAACCACAAGATTTCAGGAAAGGACATCAACAAGGACATAGCTCTGTTCAGATGTGACTCTCTCGTTGGAACAGGCTACACTGTCCTTGGAGACAAGGGCTTGGATCCTTTGCTGTGGAGTCTAGGTGTCAATAAGCTAGGAATCCTATGGGTTTTAAGTAGTAGGTCGCCTACAAGGCGGAGTTCTATGCATTTCTTCACAGAAGTAAGAAGCTAGAGCTAGAGGGATGATCAGCCCTGTCTCACTGTGTGTTAAGTTGGACTGTGAGGCAGCGTGTAGATGAAGCTGCTGAGGCCCTTGTTTGCACAGGAAAGCCTTGATAGATAAGAAAAAAACACTGAGGCTGCAGGCTTCTGCTTTGAACTGTGCAGATGTGAGATGTGCAAAGAATGTTACCAGCCCCCTGCTTTGACACAGATAAGAGAAACAGAGCAGATAGGGCCTTGGGTCAGAGGGCTGAAAGCTTGGAGAAAGGCAATGTGCATGCATTTCAACCAGCAAGGTTTCCAGCACAAGGATGTGGAAAGAGAGTAGGTCAGAAAGAATCCCAGTAAAAACTGTGGTTTCAAAGAAGGGCAAAAAGATATCAACTGGTACAAAACATTCCAGTAACCCTGAGAATCAACCGACCCCCTAGGAAACTTATTCCTGCCTGGAGATGGCATACGCAGAAGGAGAATGTGAGCTATGAATTTTCTGAACAGGTTTCTATGTCTCCAGCCATTTCCACCCAGGTTGCAGCCTATGAAACTCATAAGCAATGGTGCCCATTTGACCTGTCCATTCTTAATAAATTTTGATTGTGGTAAAATTCAATTGCCAATCCCCTAGAAACTGACCCAGGGTTGACTCCACTCCTTCAGATTGTATAAATGGATTAGTGTCCCCAGAATCTTTTGTGTTTCCAGGTAAATCCGGGGGCCAAAGTGTGTTGGTGTTTTGCGTCAGTTTGGGAAAGTCAGTGAATTGTGGGAGATAAAAATTCTGGAAGCATTAGGTTTCTCTGTTCCAGCCCAAGTACGATAGTAGATCTGTTAGTAAATTTGTAACTTGTCATTAAAAATGACTTTCACCTCAGAATTTTCAAGGGCACTGACAACTGAACAAAAACAAAAAGCCAGCATAGGAGTTATAAAAATAAGCAACCATACAGTTTAAATAAAAAATAAATGCTCCTTCTTTCAGGTGTTTCCACAATAAAGAAGTGCATTTTTGCTGATAGACTGCTATTGAGGGCACCTCTAGGCCTATCTGCCATAAGATTATCACTCTGCCATTCTTCTTGTGAAGAGGGAAAATGAAGTTGGCAAACATAAAGCACACAATGTGTTTTCAATTGCACATCATGACACTTTCATCCCCAAATTTGGGAGAGATAACTTTTAATTACAGTAATAAGAACCACATGGGCCATGATCGATGTGAACCTGATGTGTCCTATTAAATCTTTTTAATTAGAAGCAAAAGGGACTGTTTTATCTGCTGGGAAGATGAGCTGGGTGGTGAGGTTCAGCCTCACGGTAGGACTGCAGAACCTGACAGCTCACCCAGAGTCCCTGTGCACCCGAGGCCACAAGGTGAGGGGCCCACAATGGTCTCCAACTGGGAATGACTTTCCTTGTATCACCTTCCCAAAGAACCTTTTCTTTTTTTTCTCCTCCTCCTTCTCTTCCTTCTTCTTCTTGTGGGACTGGCTATCACTGACATTGTTAACACCGGGAAAGCAGGAACTGAAACGCTTGCCACACCAGCATTATGAGTTCACATGTGTAGTGAAAGTAAAGCTAAAAACTGCAGGGGAAGCTGTGAAGGAAGGTAGGAAAGGAGCCAGGGCCTGACGGAAGTGTGTCTGATTGTGCACTTAGGCCATGGACAAAAGTAATGAGGTCGGCATTGATTGCTGGCTTATGACAAACCGAGACTGACAAGATAGGAAAACAAGATTGGGAAGAACGAGAAATCTAGGTAAATAATCAAAAGTATGAAGCATGATATAATACTCCCTTGAACTTTAAAGGTTGATAGAAGTCAGTGCTTTGAGCTCTGAGCTATACAATCAAATATTTAGTCAACAAAGTTGTTTGAGATGTGTGAGGCATCAGACATTGTCTTAGGCCCAGGGATGCTGTTGTCAGGGAGACAAGTTGGAAAAGTCACAATCTCATGAATGATATATAGTAAGGCACATAGTGAATATGGAAACACGAAAAAAGGAGCCCTCTACCTGCTTGATGGTAAAGAGGTCAGCGTAAGCATCAATAGGCCAAGGAGTACATGGGTTAACTTGAGAATTAAGAACTCTGTGGATGGGTGTGGAAAAAGTCTCAACACTATAAAGCAGCATTTGTGTTGAGAAAACTACACATAGGTCTAGATCAGGTGAATAGTGCACAATGAGACCTGAGGGGAAGGCAGAAGGGACTTTGTTGTGTGGGTGATGGGAATCCACTGAGAGACCTTAAATAAGTAGTCATTAGGGACAAAAGTTAAGAGCACAAATTGTATAATCAGGGACTCTGGGTAATAGATTGGCCCCTACTAGCCATCCATACTGTGGAAGCATGAAGGACCAAGACCTGTGTCTGAACCAAACTCTATGCCTAGAGTTCTTATTCAGGGAGTAGAAAAACTACTTCTCTAAGGGTTTTGATGAAGATAAGATGATGAGATATGTAAAAGTTCTGATATATAGTAAGTAGATGCTCATCTGCAATTCCTGATTCAGCAGAGATTTGTTGCAGAAAGCTTCAATTCAAAAAAGGCATTTTGTTTCTCATGTCAAGATACCAGCACTATTCAGCAAACTCAATGGGGAGTAATTGACAGAAATACCATTTTAGATTTTCTGATAAATTCAAGCAGTACCCAAGCAGTTAAGTCTTTCCTGGGATACTTATTGCATGGTTCTGCTTTGGGTCAAAATGGTTCCAAAAGCCTTGGGTGTTTGAAAGATGACTAAATTGTTGGGATGTTTACAGCTGACTTATTATGAGGAGGTGGGACCTGTTAGATGCTGGTCTTCAGGGTGACATGGAGCTGATTTGTCTCCCTTCTCGATTCCTCCTTTCTTATTCTGCTTCCAGGTCACCATTGCATGAGCAGCTTGGCTCCCCCAAAATTTTCCACTGTGCTTGTTCTGCCTTAGAGCCCATTGACCAGGGACTGAGAGCAGGACCCAGAATAAATCTCTCTTCTTTTAAGTTGTGGGTGTTCAGTATTATATCTCTGCAATTGGAAAGTTACTAAGACATGCATGTATTGCAGCCAAAGTGAATCATGCAAATAACACTGTAAAAGAAAGAGAAAGTTTGGGGAAAGGAAAGCGTTGTTAAAAGCTGTACTAAGAAGAGTATTTTCATAAAGGACTTATGGTAAGAAGAACATAGGCAAAGTCTCACTTCATCCCCTACACAGCTATTTTGGAACCATCCCAATAAGCCTTTATTTACAAAGAAGATGCAGGTAGTACAAAGCAAAGATAGAAGGAAAGCAAAGCATTGCACATTAGCTGCAACTGAACACAAGTCCAGGAGAACAGAGACCAAAGGAAGGGAGAGCAATGCTAAGGAGGGGTTCTGTGTGCACCCCTTCAGGGGTGGAAAGGCAAGCCCCCATGAATGGATAGGAAGGACTAGGACAGGGGCCAAAAGATGGGGATGTAGTCAGATTAGTGCACACACTTCCTGTGAGTGTATTCTAGTCCTCCTATGTTCGAGTTCTGTATTATTTTCCTTGTTTAGGACCTAGTTTATGTTCTTGAACTTTGGTCAGATGGTTAGATGGAACACAGTGCTAAAACAGATAAATTTTGACTTTTTTTAAATTAAAAAGCTTTTAAATCATTGCTCTTGGACATGACCCACCCTTGGGTCTTTTTGTATTTGGCATGCTGTTCTGTGCACATGTAGGGGAAAGGTCCCAGCTAGCAAGCTACAGTTGTTATGGCAAATGTCAAGCTTCCTTGGCTCTCTTCATGGATATAATGACCCGGAGGAGTTAAACTGTGAAGCTCTGCAAGAGAAGGGAAGGATGGGCCACCCATGAAGAAAGCTATCTTTCATTAAGTTATCATTTTCCCGTAACACAGGATCAGTTTCTTCGTTGGTCTGTGTTATCTTTAGTGGGATCTGCTGTCAACACACTTTTGAGAGCCACCAAATGCACATTTTTTTGTCGGTGCCGACTGCATAACAGATCAAGTTGGTTTGCACAAATTAAGAAACACAGAATGAGGGCTCCGTCCAGTGCCTCTCAGGACTGTCCACAATGTCCTTTGTAAATGCTCTGTACAAAGACAATGAAATTAGGAAAAGACTAACATTCATGACATCAGCTGATAGCCAAGTGGTGTTTTGGGGTGCTGGATTCCCCCTCATTCTGCTCCTAATCAACCTTCTCAGTCTGCTCCTCCTTGCTCTTTCTCAGTAAGCAGACTAACCTGTTTGTCCACACACACACACACACACACACATGCAGGCACATGCACATGCATATGCATACACAATACTGGCTCTCAGGGGTATGCTGACATGCCCATTGAAATAGTATTATGAGGTCACATAAAAGGACAACACGATTTAACTCAGCATGTCATGTTAACCCAAGCTCTACTTGATACTACTATGTTTCTTCATGTTTAACCAAGAAAAAAACTGGTAGAAAAAATATTTGGGGCTTATGGTGAGTTTTAATACCCAAACACCCCTAGCCAAGATGCCATCAACTCTTTCCACAGCCAATCTAGTCCCTTGGGTTACATATGACACCTGTTTGCACACCTGTAACAAATGTACTTCTCAGTTGTCTTCCTCTTCATCTTGCACTTTGATGTCTGTGTTTCCTTCACCAGGTAACCAAGGTTTTCTTATTTTCCCAAGGTGTAAGGTTTAATTCTGGACCATTTAACTTCTTTTAGTCAGCATAGAACTGCTCCAAGACTGACTTCATGTCTTAAAGGTTACTAACTTGATGGAAATTTGAAAGCCTGCAAGGAACTATGGGGAAATGTTTTGAGTTGCATTTTTCTGAATATTCAGGTTCGACCAACTGAGCATCAGTGAGAAGGAAGATAAAAGTGAAGTCCTCGTTTAATCTCTTCCAAATTGTCTCTCTCAAGATCATATTAATTAATAAGTCTTGCTATTCAACAAATTTGAGTACTTATGATACACTATGAAATATGCTGAAAGTTAGGGATATAAACACTGATAAGACATGGTCCCTGGCTGACAGTACATCTTCACTGAGAGCTTTGAATATGCATTTTTAGTAAGTGTGCGTCAGAGGATTCTGACATAGGTGGCCAAAGATCAAATTTTACTAAGCTCTAGTTAGTGATGATTCAGTGTTCCAAAAATTCAAATTTATTTTCAAGATAGCCAGATGAAAGTTCAGAATGTTAAAGAGCTTTTAATTCTTATTTCTAGCCTTGTCTACAACATAAGTCTTGAGCCTAATTGGTGAAGTTTTCAGTAAACAGAGCACACATGTTGGTAACACCTCAATTGATATTAGTGTTCCCAAATGAGTCATCTGTCAGTGATAAGAACTGTACAGTTTTGCTCTCCTTTTGTCCCGAATGTCTTTTTCTGTAATGTCCATAAATATCCTGTTGGTTTTCCAAAAGTTAAAAAAATGAAAATAGCTCAACTATAAAAGGTAAAAGAAGGCAGACTAATGTGTTCATCAGCCTGTGTGCCTCAGCATTAGTGAACAATTTACTCTCCTTGATCATGAGAAAAGGCAGCTTTCCCCATTCGGTCTTGGCATTGGTTTCTAATGTTCTTTCCTCTTGCCTGTAATTAGAGTGTTGATTTCTAACAAAGTGTTTTAAAAGGTACAGTACACTCTGGACCTGCTGTGGGAAAGAGAAGGCTCTGCTCTCTTCAACTAGTGTGTCTTGGACTGGACACGGAGAGCACCAAGATAGAATTATAAGCATGCCTCAAGCAAAACAGAGTCTCCATTTTCACATCTTGGGGCAGTTGTTTGGCACAGGTATCAGTTCAGCCCATTATCCTTCTGAGATTAAAGATATAATAGCGGTAGTGTGTGTATGGGTATTGTGTTTACAGTGTTGCCATAGAACTCTACAATCATCTAAGTACATTTGATTAAACAAGGGAGCTTTGATTTTTAAGGATCTAACACTAAAAATTACAGTTGTTTATATATGAATAACCCCTAAGGGCCAGGGGTCTGTTTCGTAGGGCTGGTATTCAAGCAGTACCTATCATTTTACTGATTGTTTATGGTTGATATCTATTCTGATTGGCTGGGTGTCCATTCTGATCAGTTTATGGGACTTACTGGGCTTCACGAATTTTTAGTGTCATCCCTGTGATTTGTGGCTTTCTGATGTACTCTTGAATCCCACTTATTATAAGTAAATGAGCCCAGCCAGATCACTCTCACGCAGGAGCTAAGGGGCCTCATATATTTTTCACTAGACTTCAAATCACAATGTTTTATTGATGTCCATAAAAATAAGAATTTTTCAAAGTTTTAAGATATACTTATCAGGAATGTACAGAATCTGCTAAACTGCAGTTTAAATCAGGCTAGCACAACTTGTTTGCATGTTTTTAAACTTGGGTGTAATCTGATTATTCCCCATGTTCTTCTCACCAAATTTAGGAGTATAATGTTTCTCTTTAAAACATCCTGTTATTTAAAAACCATGATTCCAGCAATCTCCTGGGCCAGTACTAGGGATACAATTCCTCTCATAGAATTCACATTCTAGTATCTCGCATGACATTATAGTACTTATGTTTATAACATTTCTATCATATACACATAGCATCACAGAAATATCACTATTATTGTTATAGGTACAACTAAAAGAAACATCTCACTTTTATTACTGCTCACTAGTATTTATCATTTACCAAGTTTCAGGCACTGTTTTGAGCAATATATATATATATATATATATATATATATATATATATATGCTTTTTAATGCATTCTACCTAATGACACTAAGAAACAGATACTACTGCCAAACTCATTTTGCATATTGGGAAACTTAATCTTTTAGAACTTCCATAACTTATTTGAGGTTCCAAAGTCAGTAATGATAAAACTTCGATTCAAACTCAGTATTGTTTCAGAGCTCATGAAGGCATAATCATTATCCATAAATCAACACTGAATAAATGGAATTTTATTTTTGAATTTTTTGATGTTTTGACTTTTATTAGTACATGTTTGCAGTATATAAGGATTGCATTCATTTTAGGAAATTGGTGCCTGTAGGTTTCCTGGTTAACCATTGAGAGTCAGGGCTAAAATCACTGAATTCTCTGGTTAGAAAGTTCTTAGAACTCTCAGAGAACAACAACGGAAAAGTTCTTTGGCAAGACCACTGAATTTTCTTTTTTATGGACCATTTTTCAGAAACGTCATTGATGCCCATGACTAGAGCTTTGCTATAGCTGATTCACCATATAAATATAATACTGACTCAGGGAGTGATTTTTAATCTTTATTGAGTACAGTTAATATTGAGAAGCCATGCCAGGTCTGAGAGGAGTCTATCCAAAAGAAGAAGCCAATCAGCCCTTATGGTAAGCCGGGCAAGCAAGGCATGGGGGCCCAGGAACTGAGAAGCCAGGTAACACTGCAGTGAGCCCTACCAGCCCTAGGCTGAGAATGAAGGACCCGCCTCACCCCACCCCCCCCCACCCCCGCCCCACTCCGCCTTTGGAGGACAGGCTGAGTCCATAGCAACTGAGATACAAAGAGCAACTGAATGCTTATATTGTTTGATTGATTTTGCAGGCCTGGGGTCAGTGGTCTGATCATCTACTGGGAGGGTAAAGTATATAACATAGTAAATATGAGGGATTTCCTTCTGTCTTGTTTTTGAAGTCCAATATTGTTCTCACTGTTTTTGTTGTTGTTGTTGTTGTTGTTGTTCTGACTTATTGTTTTGCTTTGTTCAATGTTCTGTTGTGTTTGGTTTGATTTTGTTACGTTTGATGGAATGGACATGTATTATGAAGATAACAAGTTATACTATGGTAGCCATGGATGATTTCCTATTATCTTACTTTTAAGTCCTGTACCAATTTCACTGCTTTTTTTTTTTTTTTGATTGACTTTATTCTTTTTTTTTTTTTTGGTCAGGTTTTACTATCTTTAAAATTTAAAAAAAAAGTGAGGCATGGATTTAGCTCAGTGACAAAAGCACCTGCCTGGCAAGTGTGAGGTTGTAAGTTCAATACCCAAAACATAAAAAAAAAAATTTAAAACCTAAAAATGAAAATTAAAAAAAAATTAAAAAGTGAAAAAATAGAGTTAATATTTAAAAGTTAGAAGATTTTTGCTTTATAAGCTAATGAATCTCTATCGTCTCGTAATGATACTTTCTAGAAGGACTTTGCCTCTTTCTATCACAGCACCAATTAGTCAATTGGCCACAATCCATTCCATAGGGTTCTATGTTCTAGGCCTTCTCAAGGACTCACTATCCCATATATACTTTCAATTTTCTTAAGATGAAAATGAATATTTTGGACCTATTTCTCTGCAAAATACAGAGAAAAAGGAAAGGCTAAGGTATATACATTTTCAAGAAAAATAGGAGAGGATAATTCCTTAAAGAAGCATCTGTCTGTTTCCCGTTGCTATAACAGAATCTTCAAAGCCAGCTGTTGTATTACATAGAGAGATTTATTTTGTCTTATAATTCTAGTGCCTGGAAACTTCACCATGCACAGAACTGTACCTGGAAAGGTCCTCCTAGATGCATCACAACATGACAGAGCAGCAGAAGGGAAGCAGACAAGTGCCTACAAAGAGCGATCACATGGGAAGAGAGAATGCGAGAGTGGGGAAGAGGCAAGGCTTACTTTTTTATGATGACCGAGTTGCCTCCCACTGAGTATCCCCTCTTATAAATCCCACCACCTTTCACTACCACTGCATTTGGGAACCAGGCTTCCAACGCATGGATCGTTGAGGGGTGAAAGCCATACCTAAACCATAGCAGAAGGTGACAGTTTTTTCTACATTTCTGACTTACTTTGTTCATGTTCATTACTTCCTTGGTTTCTATAACGTGCTACAGCAGGCTATTTGTATCATCTAAAGCTCTAAAACTTTCGCCATCACTGCTATCGATTTTTGACTTCACGGTCTGGTATTCAATTGTGTGTTTTTCCTATCTCAAGGTTGCCAAGCTCCTACTATTGTTCTCACCCTCTTAAATGCACTTTTGTGTATCTGTTTGTGTGATTCTCCAGATGTATTTCAATGCAATTTATACAGGCATGATCTTTGACCCAAAGTGCATGTTTCCAATGTAAAGTTCTACTTGTATTCCTTTGCTGTTTACTAACTAAAATCTTTTTGTCTACTTTACACATGTTAAATGTAAAAACAAAAAAAACATGGCCTTCATTTAGATAGAATTTTCTGTTGCTTCCAGAAATGTGATTAGACAAGCCAACACATGATATAACAAGGCCAAATCAGGGTCAGATCTTGCAACACAAAATGTGGAATTTCTCTAAGATGGCAACAGAGATCCCAACCAAGGTGTCACAATGTCATCAACACAAATGAGAGTCTCATGAGAGCATCTTCAGGCACTGTATTTTTAGAAAGAAAAAAAGTGGTCTTTAATAACTATAACTGGGCAAGAGCTCATCTTTATAGCCCATTATATTGATAGAAAGAGCATATAATGACCTTCATTAAAATCTAAAGCCTCCAATTATTTTATTATTGTTACTTAATATCTATTGAGTTTTAGCTTTAATTTTACCCAGTTGGTTCAATAGATGTAATGTCTTGGTTGGTATAAAATTTAATTTAGGCCTTTCTCTGGCCTAATATGGAAAAAAATACTTTTAAATTTGGTAATTTCTTAACTCTCCTAAACACACACACACACACACACACACACACACACGCAAACACAAACACACACACACGCACACAGCTTTACCAGAAACACAGAAATCTGTTCTTTTCCTTGATACATCTTAAATTCTTTTTTTTATTTCTATAACATAAAGAAAGAGTAGAACTTTCTAAAAGAAATAAAAGGAGCTATGACTATGCTAATTGTCTGTTTGAATAGGATTCTTTTAGTTCTGTTTACAACTACTATGAAGAATTTGAAATAAATCTGGGATATCTTGTTCAAAGGTAATTCACATTTTCTTCTTTCATTTCCTGATCTTCAACTCCAGGTGCTCAATGTCTGAGCAAAACATTTAGAGAAAAAGAAACCGAGTTGGGAACAACATCATGCGTTCAAGCTGAGCAGGTAGACCACAGGGTGCCTACAGAGCACTGTCACTCACGGGTCCTGGGGGAAAGGCGGTCTCACCCAGACACTCTTCAGAACCAGTAGCTAAATTCCTATCTGCAAGATAGAAATAAATAAATAATAAAATAGTTCCATGGCTTTTCATGGCACACCAATGTGGGTAGGACTCTGAAGCAAGGCAGCTCTACAGTCAAAATTGAATCCTGTACCTGCTTTCTCAGGGAACAGGCAGAATCCTCTGGTGACTCATTCAACTGTTAACATAAATTTGCAAAGTGCCTGTTAGGTATACCAGGCACTTGAGACACTCCCTGTCCTCATGAACCTTCAGGACTGGCAGTCTCTCCCTGCAGTTCAGAAGGAATATTCAAAATGTGCTACAGAGGCACAGACTCGGTTGGTCATTACAGACTCTGGACCAATCTCAATGGTGTACCCAGGGGGTGCACGTGTTCTCCCTTACCAGCCTTAGTCCTACCCCCAAATGGTGACTGTTTAAAAAAAAATCCTTAAATCTACTTTCTATAAAGGATATCCAGAATTCTGAAGAAAAACAAAAGAAAACATACCTTAAATTAAGTAGAATGTGGTTTCCTTCCTTCTTCCACTGAGCTGCTATGGGTTTTGTCATGTGTCTAACAAACCCTGGGCATCTACCTTGAGGAGGCACCCCAAGCTTTCACTGGCAGATTGAACAGAATTATCACAGAGCACTTTAGAATCCTATCCAATGGAGCAGAATAGCTCAATATCTATCAATAGATTTTTTTCAAAGCCAAAGGCAATATTGGGTTTGAAAGACTTTATTCCTCTCTTATCTTTCTTTCTCTATCTCCCTCTCTCTATATATATATACCTGTGTCCCTCTCTCCCGCTCCCTCATCCCTGCATGCTGTCTCTCTCTCTCTGTCTCTGTCTCTCTCTCTGTCTCTCTCTGTCTCTGTCTCTCTCTCTGTCTCATACGTACACACAGTCTTCTTTCTAAACATGTTTGTTCTTTATCACCTTTCTTCTGCCCTCTGTCTCGTTTTTCCTCATTACAGATCAAAATAAAAATAAAGGATTCTAGGAGAAAGTATAGAAATGTGGGGACAGAAAATTGTATTTTGCCCCTTAATGTAAATAATACCTTTGAAAGCTCTCAACAACTGATAGGGAGGCATAGGAAGCTTATAGATGAGGGAGAGACCCTCCATATCATCTTGAGACCTGTATTTTTAGAATACTATTTTTTTAAATAATGCTGTCTGTAAGTGACAGTGAATAGAAGTATGTATTCTAGAATTGCCATAGCACATGACATTACTTATAACTTTTAATAATGAATAAAGGTTATTTGATACTTATTATAATAGCATCACATATGACATTCAAGGATTCATTTAGATTATTTTGGAAGTGACTCACAAAACATTAATATTGCACCACAGTTAAACCAATAACAGACCAGAACAACAACAAAAAAATACACGATTAACCAAAAACCAAAGTATTTTAAGAACTGCTGAATACTGTGTATTTTATGCAGTGATTTTTCTAAAAGGCAAAACTCTTTGGTGAGTATGTTTTACAAATAATATAATTCACAGATTTCAGGTTATACTACAGTGATACTTGTTAGATTAACCAAGTTGTGTAATCATCACCATAAATCAGTTGTAGAATGTTATTCTTTACCCTAGTAAAATCCCTCATGTCTATTTACTGTTATGTTTTTCCCACTCCCTGTTCCAGTTAATCATAAAGTACTTTTTAGCTGTGTGCCTTTTTCTGTAATATGATATTAATGGAATTACATAATGTCTCTTGTGTTGGTTTCTCTCACTTTGCCTTTGCTTTTGAATTTATCTCACTTTGCCTTTGCCAGAGAATTTACCAATAGTTTGTTCCTTTTTTATAGCTGAGTAATATTACATCATGTAGATGTACTACACTTTGTCCATCCATTCACTAACTTATTAACATTTAAGTTGTTTCCAATGTGTTACTCAGACTGTGAGTAATATGCAACTCTATGTTGTTGTACAACTTTATTTCTCTTACAAAGATACCTAGGAGTAGAATATTTGAATCATATAAAACAGTGAATTTTAATGTGGAAAAAAACAAAACCCTAAAGTTTAAGCACATCTCAGTTTTAGCCACAACTCTTACCTTGTGTCCCTATAAGTATTTTTTTTTCATTTTTAAAATGGAGGTTCAGCATCCATCACATTGGGATATCCTGAGAGACAAAAAAATGAAGCGTCAGTAACAAATCTCAGTCTAGAACCAGGCACTTAGCAGTTATTATTTGTTAGCTATTCCTATTGAAGCAGTACAATCAGGAAGGGAGAATTTAAGATAATAATTCTTTGATAATTACAAGAACACAGAATAACATGTTGTTCTTCAGACTATGCTTAACCATTTATTCACTGTGGGCATGATCAGATACCTAACTTTTATGAATCTAGGTTTTCTAAACTATAATCTACCTCTCAGGGTTGCTGGTAGGATCCTATTCATGAAGGAATTTTGTAGGATCCTATGCGTGAAGGAAATTGCAGATTCTTAGTAAATGGCAGGCAGTATTTGGGACAGTGTGCCTTAATATGTTTCTTTTTTTAAAGAACTTTATTTCTTAAATGTGGACATTCATGAAAGTTCTCCTTTCGTAGGTTAGGAGACTAAGCTTCAGAATAATAAACAGTATAATAAAATGACAGCTAATATTTATTCAGCATTAACTAACATGTCAAGCACTAAAATGAGCATTTTAAGAAGCTATTACATGGAATTTTCATACTGACCTATTAATAGATTGTCCTTTCATGGGTAAGAAACTCCAGTTTATAGAGGTTGAGAAGATAAAGAACAGAACGAGGACCAGACTTTCTGTCTCAAGACCATAATTATAACCATTCAGCTCTAATGTCCTGTTTCCTACCACAGGAATGAGCTCAGCCCACCTGGTTCCAGGCCCATTTGGGCTCTGAAAAATCCTACATGCTCTGTAAAATGTGATTTTAAAACTCAGTTTAAATTTGACTCTTACCTTTTTTCCCTACCACCTTGTCTACTCAGTAGAGTCAGTGGGAGAACTAACCTCAGCTTATTGTCTGGAGTCCTTCAATGTCTGAATTGTGTAAGAATCTCACAGGTTATGCAATCAGGGAAATTAAGAAATTTTGGAAAGGTCTTTTATCCTCTTGCTTTCAGTCCATTTGATACTATAACCACTTCAGCCCAAGACTGGACAATCCTTTGCTCACACTATCCATACCCTGTCTGTGGAGCCCATACCTCCCTTTTCCTTCCTTCTTCCAACATGTCCTTAGAAGCCTAAGTTTTACCAAGGAAATAAGGTCTCAACTCTCCCCTAAGGGGAAAGAGGCTGAGAATGCCTAGATCAAAAGCTTCAGATGTCGCCCTTTAAAAGGGTTGGAAAAAAAAATTCCTAATATTTCATGGTAAACCCATATGACACAGTTAACTCTGAGTGTGGTTATTCTGCCATATTGTATTTTCAATAAATCATTCTGCTACAGGTCTGTCAGATATTCAGAAAAACCAGATTTGTGAGCTGGCGTTGCTGATGTTTTAGTCTCTGAAGGGCCCCAGCATTTCACTAAATCTTTGGTTTCTAACCAACAAAGTGGTGATATTGTAGCAGGAACCGAGCTACTCCTTAGAGTTACTAATGTTAGCAATAGTTGCTGCACAAGCAGAAGTTGACATGTGCAGTTTTAAAGAATTTTTGCCCCCCTTATTTTCCCATTTTCCTTTTCCTAGGGGTATTTCTTTGCTTTGCCAATTATATTTAGCTACACAATTAAAAAGTGGCAAAATAGATGCCAAAGTTGCTAATTATATAATTATGAGAGTACAAAGCAGCCACATAAAGGGAGGTGAAAAACTCACTTGTTCCAATTAGGAAATAACGAAAGGTTCTGTCAACAGGCTCTCCCATTTGACTGCCCTGCACGCCTCCTAAGAGGGCAGTCCTTCGTGTTTTGGGGAACTGGCACCCAGGTTCTAGAGCTCAGTGGGATAGACTGAGGTGCTCGCTCCATCTCAAGACTTGAGTGACTGAGCAGGAAGCAGGAAGTAGGTTTTCCTGGGAAGTGGTGTCAAGTTTTCAAACAAAAACAATGAGCCTTTTTTAAAAAAGACTATTTCTTCTGATCTTGATAACTTGTGCAGCTCTATAAATTCCATATGTTTTGGGGCCCAAGCTAGAGAGAAATCAGCTCAGCATGACTTTCATCACTAATGTGTCTCTTTATCTGAAAGAGTTTTAAAATGGATGTTTTAACAGCATTTTAGGAAGTATAGGGCTAACCAGGTGATATCTGTCCCCAAAAGGTTATCTTCCCTCTAGATTTAGCCCCCATTAAAGGTCAGAAAATAGTTTCTTCTTTTTTGGGTCCTTTCTTGTCTCTTCTTTCCTACCTTTCTTATTGGTTCTCCTACGTTTAGATGTCTCTTTTTTAATTTAAAAACTTCTAAATTAAATATTACACAAGAAGAATATTTGAAACACTGCAAACTAAAAGCAGTTAATTACAATGCATTGTATACTTGAAAATTGCCAAGAGCAGATTTTAAGTGTACTTACCATCATAAAAAAAAAAGATAAAAAATTAAGCAAATACTCATTAAACTCACCATACAGTTTAGGGACTAACACACATTTTGGAAGTTCTGTACTCTTGTTTCTATAGAAGTAATAATTATTCTAAATTCCATGTTTCATATTTCCCTTTTTTTCTTGAGGTTTACCACATACATATTTCTCCCTTAACAATACACATAGTATAAGCATCATGGTCTTTCGATCCAGAAACTTTCTATATTCAGATGGATGTTGCTGTATTGTATCCTCACATGATGGGAAGAATGAGATCTACTTTATTTATCATCATCTAACACTATATTTCTGAAGTCCATCCATAGCATTTCCCATATACAAATTGTGTGTGTTTTCACCGTACACAGTATGTTAATACTATGTATAGAATATAGTACACATTTTATAATATATAGAATGCGCTCCAGTGAGTCAGCCTACCATGATTTTTGTCCATGTGTCAGTGAATATCAATGCTTTTTCTAGTGTTTTCTTTGTTTTGTTTTCTACTGCAAGTAATTGACTATGATCATTCCTGTACTTGTCTTCTAATTTGTACTCACAAAACTTTTAGTACAGCAATCCTCAAACTTTCTGGCTTCATAATCCTTTTGAACTCTTGAAAATTGTTGAGGACAGCAAAGAACTTTCTAGAACATCAGAAATTATACCTTAAAAATGTTCACATTTCATTAGTGTAGGTAACATAATAACAATAAACCTAGTTCATGTTACTATGGACTCAATATTTATGCCCCACCAAAATTTATATGTTGATGTTCTTATCCCCGCATGTCATGATAGTAAGACGTGGGAGGTCTTTAGAAGATAATTAGATCAGGAGAGGGGAGTCCCCTTTAATGGTATCAGTGCCTTTATAGTAATGAATGAGTAACACAGGATCTCTTTCTCACCATCATGTGAGGATGCAACATGAAAGAATCTGCAAGCTAGAAAGAGCCTCTCCCAGGAAATGCCTACTTGGGCACCTTGACCTTGGACTTGTCAACCTCCAGAGCTGTAAGAATCAAAATTCTCTTTCTCAAGTCACCCAGTTGATACTAATTTTATGATAGCCTGAGCTGACTAAAACATATGTTAATAACTAATAAAAAGCTACAGAATATTTTTAATGAAAACTAGCTATTTTATATTGAGTTATTTATATTTTATTAATATGTTGTTTTAATATTAGACTTTTATTTATATGTTCTGTTATCATCTATATATATTACAAGTGTTTTACTCTAGTTTGTGGTTGGTCTTTTTATTCTCTTTGGGCCAAATTTTGATAAAATCTTATGAATGAAAATAATTCAAAATATCACCTTTTACCTTTACCATCTACTTTTTAATGATCTAGTTTAGGAAAGATTTTCCTGTCCTCAGGTCATGAAAAGTTTCTGTATTTTTCTAATTTTCTTTATTTTGTTTTTCACATTGAAGCCTTTAAATTTACCATGAGTTGTATATTATGCGGTTAAAAATTTTGCATATCTATAGCTATTAGATTCATTCTAACTTACTGAATTATCCATGTGTTTCTTATTGGTCTGCATCATTAGTTTTTTCATGCATTAAATATAATATATACTTGGATCTATATTTGGCTGTCTATTGAATCCCTTTTGTGTTTTTGTTTCTCACAGATATCGCAATAGCTATTACTTTAGCTTTGATAAATCTTGATATATAGTGTATTGCCGATTTCTTCAACTTCTTTATTAGAAACATTTCTTATTTTCCTACATAAACTTTGGAATCACTATACTCATCAACTATGCATGAAAAAAAATGAGGGAAATTTTGGAAATTTGATTGACATTATATTCTATTATAGATCAAGTTGGGAAGAATTAACATATTTATGAAATTAAGTCTCGCAAGCTTTGACTATGATATACTTCTAAATATTTTGGTTTTCATTAGTACCTTTGAATAAATATAAGACTGACTGTTTTATTCCATAAGACTATTTAATGTCTTCTGTTAAGTTGATTCTTGGTTCTATTATATTTTGTACTGTTATTATAAATAATTTCAACTTTAAAGGTTTAATGATTAACTATTACTGATGTAGAACAATGTAACTAACTCTTTTTATACCTGTCTCTTGAGCAAACTCTGTTATTATTTCTGATAATGAATCAGGATCTTCATAAGAATATTTTCTGTAGATCTTTGTAGACAGTTCCATCCTTAGTATATTACAAATATTTACTTTCTTCCTTTCCAGTCCTGGCTGATTTTTATTTTATTTACTTATTCACTTATTTCTTTTTTGAACTTGCTAAATTGATAGGAACATCAACAATGATTATGATTAGAATCTTTTCATGTTCCCGACTTTAAAGGAATTGTTTTTAAAGTTTATCTGTAAGTATCCTGACTATGATAGGAGATTTGCATATCTTTTTATCAGTTTAAGAACTTTCCCTTCTGTTTTTAGATTGATAAGTACATTTTCATGAAGGAAAGTTTTTAATGAATAAAAATTGAATATTACAAAATATTACTGCATCTATTGAGAAGTTACAGGGTGTCACAAGAAAAATATTTTGTCAAAAATATCTAACCTGAGAAAAGATCAAAATTCAAAGCTTGAAATAGATTCTACTTAATGTATATCATCTTAGCTATCATACATTTTTAAAATAATTTAAGCCATCATAAGTTAAGCCATCATAACTTGAAGACTGTCTGTATTTTGGTAGTATTAATAAGAATAAACACATTAGAACCATGTGTCTTCCAGGTATATTAAATCTGTTAGAATTACATAATGATTATTTTATCTCCAGTATTACTTTCAATATTTAATTTTATTTGAAGTTATTTAATTATTACAATATTCATGACATGATCAGAAATACAATGAATGTTTACATTTAAAAGGATTTATTATGGAACAAGACACACTGCCATTACTTTACTTCCAAATACTCCCTCTTACTTGAAACATACGTATCTCTCATCATTCTTGTCATGTTTTGAAATGACTCTAGAAATCCTCTTTCCTGTCTTTAGTTATTATGTCACGCATGCTTCCATGCCCAGAATAGATTCAAAACATTCACCTTTTGTACTCACTCTGACTTTGGAGAAAAGCCAGAAGTCTTAAGGCACCATAACTTATGAATAAGTTGGATGAGGACCACCATAAAGGTGTTATGTTTTGTTTTGTTTTAAAGAGAGAAAACCAGAAAAATAAAGAAGCAAACAAGTCATCAAAAAACCTTACTGTTTTTATTTGGCAGAAATTGTTTCAGTTTTTAAAGAAATCTCCATACTGATTTCCATGGTGCTTGTACTAGTTTACATTCTCACCAACAGTATAGAACTATTCTTTTTTCCTCATAGCTTTGCCAGTGTTATTATTTTTTGATTTCTTGATAATGGCCATTCTTTTAGGGGGTAAAATGGAATCCCAGTGTTGTTGTAATTTGCAAATATAATACAATGTGATACAAACGAGAGAAGTTGAGCATTTCTTAATGTATTTGTGGGCCATTTGTACTTTTCTGTCAATTCATTTCACTTCCTCTTTTTTTGATTTTGTCTTTTCTTCAGGGAGATCCTAATTTTTTTGAGTTCTTTATAGTCTACATACTAGTCCTCTATCTGAGGAATAAATGGTAAAAGCATGTTTTCCATTCTATAAGTTTTCTTTTTACTTTGTTGGATGTTTCTTTTACTATATAACTTTTTAATTTGATATGATCCCATGTATTGATTCACGGTACTATTTCCTGTATAACCAGGGTTCTTCTCAGAAAACCTTGCCTATACTTATGACTTCAAGAGTTTTTCACATTTTATCTTCCATTAGATTAAGTGTTTCAATTATAATATATAGTTCTTTGATCCACTGTGATTTTAGTACATGGTGAGAGGTATAGGTCTAGACTCAATCTTCTGCATGCAGTTAGTTTTCCCAACACTGTCTGCTAGAGAAGCTATCTTTCTTCCAGTGTATATTTTTGGCCCCTTGGTCAAAGATCAAATAGTTGAATGTTCTTGAGATTGTTTCTACTCCCTCTTCTTTTCCATTGATCTTCATGTCTGTTTTTTGTTCCAGTACCATACTAATAATGAACCTACTGACAAAGAAATTAGGAAAAAAATATCATTCACAGTGCCATCAAGAACAATTAAATACTTAGGAATTAACCTAAGAAAGTGAAAGACTTCTACAGCAAAAACTACAGTGCTTTGAAAAAGGAAATCAAAGAGATTATCAAAAAATGGAAAGACAGCCCTTGTTCCTGGATAGACAAAATCAATTTAGTCGAAATGGCCATACTTCCAAAGTTGATATACAGATTCAGTGCAATCCCAGTCAAAATATCAGTAGCATTCTTCTCAGAACTAGAGAAAATAATCCTAAAATTCATATAGAGCCATAGACACAAAATAGCAAAATCAATCTTGGATAACAACAGCAAAGTAAGAGGTAACACAGTCATGGACTTGAAGTTATATTACAGAGCTATGGACAAATATACCTTTGAACTAGCTTATTTCAACATATTGTGGTTAACAATGTACTCAGATTAATTTATCTATTTGATTTTGTTCTATTTTTCCCAATTTTAGATTTGATAGAACTGCACCCAGGGGAAGGTTTTGCCATCGAGTTGTTAGGTCCTTTCTGTTACAGAGAATATTTCTCACTTTTAATCTAGTACAAATCAGAACATCTTGTAAAATAATTTCTGGGGTTGAATTTAATTTGGCAAAGACAGTGTGAATATGTACTGAGTGAGGGCCTGTGTACATGTTAGCAGGAGAGAATTAGTCCTTACCTGTGAATGTAAGGTTTGCTGTTCCTTTGTATGACAGGCTTCCTTCTTACCCACCCCTTTCTATGGATGAGTGGTCTTGCAGCATTGCTTTTATAGGATGCTCTCCTGTCAGACTCCCCAAGTTGGGTCATCTATGAAATGCGTCTCCTATCTTTGTCCTTCTAATTCATTGAGACTAAACTTGAGATGTCCCAGGAATAACAACTGCCTCTCAGTTATTTTGATTTTGTTTGTGTTTTGGGCTTCAGAGAACCTTTTTCTCTGAATTCCTACTTGGTTCATTTTTGGTTCCTGAAGATTTCCCTTATCAATTGCATTCTCAGATGAAATTTTTAAAATGTAACACAAATATATAGATAATTTATAACATGATAATTGCTTGAAGTTAAAGTATGTCAGATATAAGACAGTCCATGTATTATGAGATTTCAAAGAATCCAACGTAAGTTTATTTGTCTGTATTATGCAGTGTTAGAAGGAAGAATTACAAGTTAGCATGGGAAAGAAGGCAGAAGTCATTTGTTCACACAGGTGTCCTTTCATCTCCAGACAGGTGTTTAACATTTGCCAGAGGTTAGAAAATTGGCTAGGTCCTGGAAATACAGCTGGAAAGAGGAGAGAAAGAATCCCTGGCTTCATATAGCTTACTGTCCTGAAAATTACTGTTCCTGGGGCCGCACAGGATAAGCTGATGGGATCTATACAAAGAAAAGTCAGAGCATGAACAGGAGCTGGGGCTGCAAACAGGAAAGCAATAGGCTCCAGAGGTGTGGACGTTCAAGGAGACGTTTATGGGAATCATTTGAAAAATGCCAGTCTTGCTCTTGGCAGGACATTCCATGCATGGGCTATATATTTAAGGGCAATTAAGACCTCTTAAAGAGATCATGATGTCTGGATAGGGATGATCACTTCATTAAATGCCTTTACTAGGTCTTCTGGAATTTTAAATATCTATAATAATTGCATCTGTTGTATACCTCAAATTACAGTGGATGAAGTATTGTGAAATAGTAGTGAAAGAACTAAAATGAAGAACGCATATGTGATTCTTGTATTAAGTAGATAAGGCGCCACGTATTGAACCTGAATCTTACTGAGATGGCACTCACCTTAATCAATGGTCACTATTTAGATGTCAAAAATATCTTTTCTTTATGCTTCATACTTCCAGAACTATAAACCAAGAAGAATTTTCCCAGTAAGCGCTTCTCACGTTCTCACGTGCCACTGGGGAACAATTACTTTGCCGCATTGCACTTAAAGGGAGTTTAAACTAAAAAGACACAAATTTCACTCTTATATACTGTGGTTGTGAATATGTTAAGAAAAAGGTTATTTAAAATTATTGAACTGCACTGCTATGAGACATCAACATAATTGCAGAGAGGAACCTTATATATATATATATTTTTCTTATTAATAAGAAAAGAACTTTCTATTCATATACCAAAAGACTGGTCCAGTGGAACAAAACAATAATGCAAAGAAATCTCTAGTTCATTAAACTGGAATGCTGGGATTGAATTACTAATTTATATTGTTTATAATTTCATAATATAAATTATACTATTTTAAAATATAGGGGAAAATGGTTCCCTTGGAATCTGCCTTCCTCCAACTCTGACTAGGAAAGTTTTATTCCTCCCCAAGGACCTGGGAAGTAGGGAGATTCACTGAAAAATTGCTGTTTCACAGGAGCACACCATGAAACATTCATAGTCATGTATCCGCATTCCAGGAGGCTTAATAAACATAGCCAATCACTTACAAATACTCACGGTATGCTAGGGCTGGTGAAAGATGTTTTTATAAAGAAAAGGTGGATTTTGAAAATCTGACTGCAGAGGTGTCACAGATTTATTTTCCCAAAGAGCAGCTCTGAGATGAAGACAGCAGGAATGGTTTCTAGGAATTAGCCCTGGAAGAGAAGAGAGGTGGGGCTGGGATGCAACGTAGTTCAAAGAACGCCTGAGCCGGGCCTGGGGAAGGGAACCCGGCTTAGCCTCCTAGTTGGGCAAGGAAATCACCCCTTCCCCTCTGCACAGAACCATCCTCGGATGAAGGCTGACCCCGGCATACGGGGTGTTGCGAATCCTGCACCCAAGCAATTTCAGAGGAAGCGCTGTCTGCCAGAATCCTGGAGCAGCAGGGCTGATCAGTGCCGTAGTCCTGAAAGACGATATGGGAGGCGCACCACAGGGTCCCTTAGTAAAAAGAACTTCAATAAAATCAGAGAAACATTTGCCCAAATGTAATGAAGAGCAAATCTGTTTTTGAGAGATTTTAATGTTTTCTTTTATTTAGTAACCATTGCTACTGTAGTCATTTCATGTAGACATTTTACCAGATGCCACAGAGACGAACCAAACACAGGAGGAAGAGGGCACCGTGCACTACAGACCAAGCATTTGGTAAAAGATGCTTCCATCCAACGTTCACAAAAACCCTGTGACATCAGTATTAACGCTGATGAGGAAGCAGATCTTAGGAGCATTAAGAATTGATGAGTATTTAGCGCAGTAAACTAGGTGGTAGAGGGGGATGCATTCTGTCCTGCCTGAGCCTAGGGCCCTGAGGTAGACAAATAATTATAACCCAGGCAAAAGAAAGCGAAGCCACATTTTACACACAGGCAAAAATCTAAGAGGCACGAGGAAAAAGTGACTCATTCTAACTAGAAGAAGGAAGCTAGAAGCCTGGAAGACTGCATAAGGTTCCCTGGGGCAAAATGTAAAGGACAAATTGAAAGAGATGCATGACATTTAGGAACATAAAGTAATTCATTCTTCATACCAGGTTCAGTGTAATCTCTCTGGAACCAAACCACATGCCACTTACACTCTTACTCTGTGCCTCACTCCTTCACAGTTTCAGCTCCTAACTCTCAGTGCAGCACACAAGGCTGAACGCCACAAAAATCACCAGATCTTTGCACTAACCCTCAATATTCCCCAGCTTAGAATCTATACCCAAGTAAGGTGGAATCGCTTGCCAGGTCCTCAGACTTTGTTCCCCAGGTATCCTCTGCTGTGTGTGCATATATATCTCTATCCCTCTGTTCATTTCTCTTTCTGATTCTCTTTCCCTCTCTTTCTTTGTGTTCTGCCTATTTTTGCTGTCTCTGCCTCCTCTATCTTCCTGTAGGATTCTTTCCTACACAACAGTTCCTTGTACATTCACGCTTTTGGGCACAGGCTGCACTGCATTGCCTCCCACCTGGCGAATTCTCTTATCTTTCCCATGTCTGCTCATGTGTTGATGTGGGAAAGTTCCTCCGGGTTTGTTGCCCTCCTATGTGCCCCACATCACCCAGTGTCACAATGTTCCCCATCCTTTTTTGGACCAGCCTCTTCCTGACAATGTCTGCTCCTCACTAGACCTCTACTTCTTCAAGAAGCACCACGTCCCATCTGTAGTACAACCACTTCTCTCAGGGCAGAGAGTAGCATGCAAGAGGTATCTAAGAATGTTGCAGAGAAGGAAAGGAGTGGAGAAGGAAGGAGGGAGGAAAAGGGAGGGGTGGAGGGAGGACTAGGGAGGCTTTTCGATGGGCAAAAGAAGAATTGACACTTATATCTAGAAATTCAGATTTTTAAAAATATCTTTGATAAAAAAGTATTGTAATGTTTACTAACATCTTTTGAATAAAAATCTTAAAAATTTAAGATGTTTGCTATCAGAATATTCTCATGCAAATGCTAAAATGTACCTATCCAATTAGAAGATGTTTATTGGTAACTTTGAGGGAAAACTAAGTTTTTCAGTATTTTTGAGCCATTTTTTTTTTACAACTTTATTTCTATGGTCTAGACATTTGCTCTCCTAGTTGTTTTGGAGTCTCCCTAATGAAATACAGATTTTTTTCCTACGCTCTTTAGATCTACCCTCTTCTATAATGTTGTAACTTTCCAATTATAAAATTATATGCTTATAGAGGAACTGTAGAAACTAAAGAAATATGTAAAGAGTAAAACCCTAACTGATCTTCAGAGACATTTCAATTATGTGTTTTTTCCTCCTCTCTTCTTTTTCTGATTTATGAGAAAATTTCAATAGAACTATATTTTCAGTTTCATATATTTTTAAAAATTCAGCATACTACCCAGAAACTAAAAGCCACTTTAGTAAGTTGTGAGACTTAGAAGAAGAAAGTGTTGTGTATCTTTGTTTATTCATTCATCAAGGTCACGAGAACTCAGACAATTAATATTAGAAAACCTAGTGGAGGCAGACATCTTTCCACTGGAGTAATTTAGAAGCTCCTAGGGTAAGTATAATATTCTAGAATTTGTTTACAAACACATATATGCATGTTTATGTGTGCAGATGTTAAGAAGGTAAGAAATCATTATTTCATTTGAAATGTTTTAAATAGGGTTACTCAAAGCCCATAATAAAATAATAAGTGATGATGGTCAAACAAATATACTGTTTAAAGTAAATTTTAGTCCTCAAAGATCATCAGAAAAAGGAAATTATAAAAGCACTTATGCCTTGAAGACAGCTACAAGAAAAAATTAGGTACTTTACAAGATCTACAATGGCTTGCAATATTTCAATTTATTTTTTATACTGTTTAATTTCAGGAAAAATTCTTTAGGTCTTATATGCACTTTCTAAAAATTGTATGATGATTCTCATTTCATCCATTATCATGAAAAAAATAGCCCCCCAGGAAGAGAAGTTATACTTTCTAATCTTGCCAATTTTTATTTTTATTTTTTATTTTTTTTGTACTGAGAATCAAACTCACAACCTTGCACTTTCCACTCAGCACTTATTAGAGCTCTCAGATGTAAACTCATCCAGTTGTGGCTGCTGAACTACAACCCCAGCTCTCTTTCCAAATGTTTGCATGAAACTGTATTCATTTCAGCCTTCTGTTTTAAAACGCCCTTTATCTGTCTCCATGTCACATGGTGGCTTCCTTTTCCTATTTGCCTTAGGGTCCGATTCTTTGGAACATGGTACAATGCATACATGTTCCTCCTTCAGTCACACCTTGACTTTGTTTTTGGAGATTATGCTCCTAGAGCACACTAGCTTGCCTCTTTAGTGTCATGGCTACTTCTAGACAAAGCCAGCTATGCTGCATGAATGCTATATGGGGTGTTTTTGGATGAAATGCAACACTGCAAACCTTGAATATTCCCAATGTGTCAAAGAGGAACTCCGGTCTGCGTGCTGCTGTGAAATCATTGTACAAGACATTTCAAGGATTACCTTTTTATACCTTGTTGACTGAAAGACTCCTGAAGATTGTTTCCATAAAACGACAAACATAAATGCAAAGATCATGCCAGCTGTCAAATACAAACCAGATTTTAAAATGGTACAGTGTACACTTTCCGTTAACCTTTTAGCTTTGTTATTTTCATCTTCTACATGCATGGGGGAAAATCAGATGGATGCTAGCATGTTTCATATTTATTTTTCTGGTCCATATAATTTTAAAAGTCATTTTCTTACTAAAAACAAATTATTCTAATAGAGTTCTGAGCAGGAAGAGAGACCAAGATGAAGAGTCATACCTCTGAGGTAAGAGACACAGCTGCTCTTGCCATGATTTGTTTGAGAATGAGCTCAATTAATGAGAAACAAATGATTTATAACCCACCAGTTCACATGCGCAAGGCATTACTCTGAGTTAGTAATTGGATGTAGGGCCTGTATGGCTGACGGCTGATGTGCTGTATCTGTGAGTGTCTTTCCTACACTGTAAATACTCAGGATCATTGTTAGTGGGGTAGCAGGGCCAGCCATATCACATTCAGTCACTACAGTCTCTTCCTGTTTTACCAAAGAATGTATTTTTCCTGTCCTTGAATTCCATATGTTTTCTATAGCTATAATTTCCACTAAAAGATTGGGAGTGGCTAACATTTTCCTATACTTTTTGAATTGGGTGTTTCCCATAACTGAGAGTAAATAGTTTAGCCAGTACCACTCAGCACTTATTAGAGCACTCAGATCTAAACTCATCCAGCTGTGGCATTCAAGAGATTGTGATGAGTCGAGTGCTGCTTATGTCGAGTGACAGGCAATCAACACAGCCTAAACTGGTGACAAGACAAGGAGAAGGAGCCATCTTTCCAAAGCAAAATCAAGTTTCCTGGACTTCCACACAAGGAAGTAACCATGTGTTAAACTTTGAGAAGTGAAATAATTACTCAAGGATGAAGTAACTGCAGTAATTATTCTTAAACACAAGAATTTCCTAATCAGATTAATCATATTTAACACTTATTAAGGCCATGGAGAATTACATGGGATTTACAAGATACATAATCACTGAGTCATTTACATTTGAGTGGCACCAGACAGCCAAAATATTTTTAAGAAAGACATATTTAAATCTGAATAGTGAGGGTGTTTTATAGGTCTGAAGGGAAAAAGTGTTGGTTTATTGTTTTCTGGGAGTGAAAAGGTTTTGTTCTCCCTTTGCTTTTAGACTTGTAATTTGCTTCCCAATGGTCCACCATTCTGCTCAGAACAGTGGAAATAGATTTTCCTGAAGAGGTTTCAAGGAGTAGGTTAAATAACAGGTTATTGAAGTTTTATCGAAAAATGTTGCCATGGCCCCAGCCTCTTACACTGGATTCTATGATCTCTGGATGGCCTCTATATTTGTACTAGGATAAAACCTTGTAGTTTGCTCTGATGAAAGAACTGCTCCACTCTCACACAGAGATTCATCAGCCATCAACTGTGCCAAACACCAAAGATGTTAGCAAGGTACCCACTTCTAACTCGGACATAAAATGTTGCAGGATACACCACAGTTCTCTCTCAGGCTGTAGTAGCAAGTTCCATAAAACTTACAGCTTGCAAAGCTACAGAGACACTTGTTTATAAAGATATGAAACAGTATTTGTGAAAGAGAACCTCTGAAATGTGTGCTCCTCTTCATTGGCATTCTCTCCCCTGTGCTATGCTGTACTGAACATGTGCAGAACTATTCTGAGTTTTCCGGAAGTGAAACAACTTTATGGTAATCATATGCAAAATGTTTCTCAAGATTTTTTTGCAGTTTACTTTTTTATGAGTCTGTTAAAAAATTTAAGAGAAGCTTTGTTGACACTTTATATGCTTATTTTTCTTTCAAAAGAAAATTGGAGGATTTTTAAATTTTCATATCTAAGATGATAAAAGGTGAAATAGCATCATAATTCTTATCTTGTTCAATTTGATATGTGGTTGTTTTATTTCCTTTTGATGAGTTTTATTCATCTTCAGATTTACACAAATCATTAAAACAAAAGGTTTATTTTTTTTTCAGTTTTGAGGAATCTGGATGGAAAGAATCTAAGTAGAAACTGGATCAAAAGAGTGAAATTCATAATATGCAATATTTAAAAAATAATAAATACTATAGATATTTTACGTATTATTATTTCAATGTTTAAGTACCCCAAAAAACTATTTTGGTGGATATTTAGTCCTCTGAGAAAAACTGAAGAAATGAACATATTGGCATTAAGTATATTTCAATATTATATATTGTTTCCCACCCAGTGTGTTTATGAAATGGATATTTTTAAAGTAAAGATCCTCACAATGAATGAATTTATTTTGTGTCACAAAAGTATAGCAAATACTTTTCAAAAGAATGTAGAATATATACTTATAATCATTTATGACTTTATATAATGTTTTATTCATCCAACGACTCTAAAACATTAATAGTTCACCAAGTAATTCACTGATCAGCATACTTCTTTGGCCATCTGAATATCTATGGAATGGAAAAGAGATGATTCATTAGACTTTACACAAGTATTAGTTTTTTAGCTAAATATTGGCTGCAACTCTATATTCTACTAAAAAATGATCTCTTAGCAGCAAATGTTTCCACTGATTTGTCATGCTTACTTAACTCACATTTATTGAGTACCTACTGTGTGCAAAGCCACTCTAAGCCACTGTGCACATGTGCCATGGTGTAGAAAAAGATAAACATACAGAAGAAATGCATTTTAAGTTTTCTTTTTATTTATTTGCTACTGTATTTAAGATGTAAGAATCAGAAAGCAATCAAAAGAGGCTGATAAGTTCCTTCTAAACAGGCAAGTATGTAGCAGTTGTGGGAGGGGGAGATGGAATAGTGGCATTTTTCAAAATAGCATTTGGTATTACAGATTGATGCATGAAAAATAAAAACAAGGATAAAGTATTGAGTCAACAAATTATTATTATTGTTATAGCTGTTTTTATGAGTTGATCTTGCTCTGCCTTTGGATTAGGCCACAAATTTTAGTCACTCATTAGCATTCCTTCTTTGAAATGACTTTACTATGGTTGTATATTAATTTGATGTCTATGAGTTTCCTGAAATAGAAGATTGACTTGACCTGTGGCTGGTGCCAGAGAGATTGCATCCTGTGTCACATCAGCAAATTAACACTGACTTTAACCCTTATATGGTAAAGCCTCGCACGGGCAAAACAACATCATCATTATTTTTCTAACTTCTAGCACTTCATTAACTATGGCACCACGCAGAGGTTATATAACCGTGAGCATGACTTAGGAAAGTTTATAAACATAACAGAGAACCTTCTCACGGGTGTCCTAGGCCAGGCTGCATGCATTACATTTTGGGGTCAACCAAAGTTCCTGCTCCAGACAGCTCACCCTTCAGATGCAAGGGGAGGTAACTGCCCACATTGGCTGTCCCAGCACTAACCCTCTTGATCAAACTTAGCAGCCTTATGCTCCAGCCAGATGTCACCAAAAGAAGATTGATCACCTCTTAATAATGTTTCTTGTAAGTTTCACCAATCTGGGTCTTTTCTCAGTTCCTGAGTTCTTAGCACTTGACCCTCACAATGTGGCATTCCTTGAGGCTCTGGTCAAACAAGGCCGTGGAGTCCGTGGGAGAACCGGATTCAGTCAGAAGTGTAAGTAAGCCTTGAGGACTCCTTAGTCTGCCGCACTCAGGTGAACCTAGGCAGTCACAGCCACCCATCCACAGCTCTGTGAGCCTTGTTTCCACATTGGAAATGTCCTCCGAGTCCATCACTGGAGCTGTGCACTGAATGGAGGGAAGTCTTGCAGAGGGGCTTTGGAGCGGGGGCTGCCTACCATATAAACATTTTTAGGCACAGAATGTAAGGTCACAGGAAGTAGAGGCTGCCAGGGACTCTTATTAGAGATCATCCATATCAGGGTCTTGATGTGAGACATCTGTATCCCAAACAAAAGCAGCACTAACAATGTTTCGGCCTTGTTGTCAAATTGTCCTAAGATATCACACATCAGACTGTACTGGATGTATGTGACATGTGTTGTGTGCCCTGATAGAAATAGTACTGCACCCCACTCCATCCCTTAAGAAGTACACTAAGGGCTAGCGGCCAGACCATGCACTACCCTATAGGGTAATTACCTCACATTGGGCTGTTAATCTTTGTCATTATATTTCATGACTAGGTCATTGAGAGGCATTATTTGAGCCCATAGCAGATTCAAATAACCATAACGATGATTTGTGCCTTATAGAATTTCACTGGTTTCCTTCCTTATTCTGTCTTTTCAATTTTTGGATCATTAAAGATTGTATTTTTTTCCAGAGCAGTTTCTATTTCACAACAAAACTGAATCAAAGATGCAAAGATTTCCCTGCATTCCTCTCATCCCATATACACATGCACATAGTGAGTCCACGTTACTAGCATCTTCTCCCAGTATCTTCAGTTTTTACCTCAGTTGACAAACCTACACTGACTCACCACGATTACAAGCATGCGTCACCATATTCAGGTTTCAGCCTGACTTTATACACTATTTTTAAACAAACACGCAAAATAGTCTCTATTTATCTATTTTATTTATTTATTTATTTTTGCAAAGCATTGTCTTTACCTCTCTTGGTACAAGTCCAGCTGGGTTACAGGTAGCCACGTTTGATTGCAGGAAGTTAGCATTTTCCCTGCCAGTACTTACCCAGCTTTCAAGTGTGGACTTTCTTTACTAAATACTCAGTCTTTGAGATGCCTCAAGGAGATTACTTCCAAAAAAGAGTGCAGGATCCTGAGAGGAAAGGAACTGTGTGGTAGCCATACTGGAGTTTGAACCCGGGATACAGCATTTAATTGTAGAGTGCTCTGGGCAAGTTACTTAACCACTCATGCTGCAATTTACTAATCCGTAAAATGCAGGGCATAGAAATTACTTAAGGGCTTGGTGAGTTAACATATGTCTAATACTCTGCAATGACTGGCATGTAGTAAGTGTTTAATAAGTGGTAATGAAGATTATGAGGGACATTTCTGTGGTAAAAGACATACCTTTTCCTTAATACTTACAAATGATGTTTAGATTTGTGTTTACTTTCCTTTTTTTCTCTTTCTTCCTGTCTTTCTTTTAACAACCAAAATAGCTTTGCTAACCGACCCTTATAGCCTGCTTGCGGTCTCTTTCATGGGCACTTTCTGCAGTTTGAGAACTCATAGTTCAATTGTAATTTAAGGAATGAGTTTTGGTCATGGATACCTCATCTGCTAGTCCTTCCTTCTATCGCTGCTGTAGATTAAAAGAAACAACCACATTAAAGAAATAGTCTACGGCTTTTATCTTCTTGTCTGCCTAGACCCTCTCGGGAGACTAAGTTATCTTTTCTCAAGATGGTACAGATGCATGAAAATTTTCCTTCTGATAATTGGCATCCTAGCTACAGTCCAAGCTAGTAGTTTATAACAAAATGAAAATTGCAATTAGAATGCAACTTTCTTATGTACAAGAACAAGGCCTGTGTTGTAGCACAGGAGGGTCAGTACACAGGAGGGAGCCCTCCTAGACTAAAACTCTGGAAGTAGTTGGGGAGTTCAACTTATACAGCTGCTACCGACCCGTTTCAGTGAGGAACAGCTTGCTGTGAATGTTTAATGCAAACATTGGTCCAGATCCCTCCCTTTCAGTCCTAGCCATTCCAGAATGTCCTCTCCCTTCTTCAAAAAGTGGATTCAGCCAGGAGGGGCACCACCCACCTGACTGACTGCACTCATGTTGGATTAGAGAAGGAAGGTTTGATAGCCAGGAAAGACACTGATAGAATGCCCAAAACAAGCAGAGAAAAAACACTTAGAGACAGACAAACAAGAAAAAAATATCAGCAAGAATGCCTGTAAATACAGGGTGTAAAAGCATATCCTCAGTTACTTTCTTCTCATAAAGCTTTAAGTGACAGAACTTGGATGAAGCCATGACATTCAAGTGCAACCCACTCAACATGAAAACAAACAGCTTTTGCTTTTAAGCTATATCATGATCTAATATGCCACAAATCATCACACAGTGAAGTAGGGCTGTGAGTTTAACACATAGGTTAGGTCATTTGCTTATCCTTTCCCTGGACAAGTACTTCACAGCATCTGTTTTCTGCAGCCCATTAAGAGGGGTCCCAGTGTACACTGATGGTGAAAATACTCACACTTCTGGCCTTTGCAGAGATTGGAGCTCAGGAATCATACCAAAACCATTAGCAAACAAGGGAACATAAATGATGTACACATAGGTGGTGATAAATGCTGTAAAAAAGGTGAATTGGTTTGATGACTGTCTGGGCAACATCCTTAGATCAAGTCCCCTGAGAAGAGCCCCATCAACCTGGGACTACAAGATAACAGCAATCCCGGGGAAAATCCAGGAAGCAGAGCTCTTGGTAGAGGAAAAAACAAGCACAACCACCAGGATGCAAGGCTGGAGCTCAGGGTGCAAACCTACAATATTCTGCCAGAGTAGCCTCCACTTCTAAACTCTGCTCCTTGTCATAAGAGCAAGTAAGTTTGGGGCAGTGAACATTATGTCATTAGAAAGGCGAGCTGGAGAGGCACCCTCTCAGGGTTCACTGGGCTTTTCCACTTACCAGATTTGTGTCTTTAGCTAAATACTTATCCTCTCTGTTCTTCCATCTCTCTTCTATAAAATGGGCATAATAAAACCAGTTTTATTGAATTTCTGTAAAGACTACATAAGATTAAAAGTAAACATGTAGAATAGGATCTACCGCTTGGGTGACATACAAACAAAAAGCATTAACTATCCACGTTCATATTCTTATCATTATAATTATGTTTATTATTATAAAAACTCACTGACCTTAGAAGATTCAAATGTGGATAAAATTAATTATAAAACATACATCATAGTTTGGTCGAGGAGTATATGATACTGTATATGGTCAATCCTTAGCAGAGGTGACCTAGACTCAACAATCTGTAGTTATGATGACTGGGTTTGTTGGCTGTAAATTAAAATTAGCATCAAATCTACATGTTTTCTAAGCTGATGGAACTTAAATTAGTCCTAGAGTATTGAAATGGTCCTAGAATTGAACTTTAGCAAACATTTCATTTGGTGCAACTCCATACTCTATACATAAAAATGCACATTTGCTGCATTTTGGGATTTCGTGTCTGTCACTGGGCCTTCTTAACTGTCTCCTGCACTAGGCACAAAGCCGCTAACCAGAGAGACCTTTACCATACACAAACCTAGATGTGCAGCTCAATTGTGCCTGCTGTTTTTCATGGCACTGTATTAATGCCTCATCCTTTTGGCTTTATGAGGGAACAGAAAGAACACAGAGTTAGTATGGCCCATCTCCAAGTGTCTTAAGATCTCCATTTCCAGCATTTCCCACGAATAAAGGAGCAAAAAGCTCAAGGGTGCAGAGTAATATGCTGAGAGTTTTATCACCATTAGTTGGCCATTTTTGTAGGCTAGTCAGTGAGGTATATAAGGTTTGGAAATAACTTTAAAGAAAAGAAAGGAAGGGAGGAAAAGGAGAGAACAAAATGGGAAGAAAAGGAAGGAAGGAAAAAATGAAAAAAGGGAGGAAAAAAAGGAAGGAAAAGGTTAATTAAGGTAAGGAGAATGAATAGAGATAAACACACAATACTAGATGATAGCCATGTTCAGAGAGGGTTATAGAAATTAGAAAACTACAAGGCCTCTTGTGTGAGAATTAAATAGAAACCAGCTCTCAAACTCAATTGCAATGCTGTAGTGGTATAACAGACATGTAATACAGTACTTTCACTACTTTAGTCTTCATTCTATTTCTATTTCTCTTTGATTTGATTTTCCCAAGAATTTGTTTGTGAGCAACCTTAAGGCTTGATGCCCACAATATAAGACAAACACAAATGTATGTGTATGCATATGAGTGTTATGTGTGTGTGCAATTTGTCAATTCAGTGAAAATTCACTTCTGGATTGTGATAGATTTAATTAACAAACAATTAAACAAGATTTTGTTATTTCCCAACTCTTTGTGTATATTTGATGAAGGAAGGTATTTCCTCCCCCTTAGAATGATATGGGGAGACACAGAAGTCAAGGTTGGAGCCTGGGTTTCTAAGGAGTGGATTCTTTACAGCTGAATCCCTGCATACACTTCAAGATTTATGACATTTCAGTATTATCAGTATTTGAAAATGTTTTCTTCATCATTTTAATGACACTGTTAGTCCTAAAATATACTTCTTAGCTATTTTTTCTCTTCAATGAAGCAAGGAGAATCCTACATTTTCTCTATATGAAGCTTATACACTCACTTGTCAATGTAAAGAAAAGAGCTGTGGAATCAGGATTAGAAAATGCAGAAGCCTCAGCTGACTAAACCGACAAAGGTATCTTGGACAATTTGCATAAATATTCAAGTATTTGTTTCCTTCCTTCAAATGTGAGAAAGCTCAATTATAGGATGGCTCACCTTACTTCCACTCATTTGTTATCAGTCCTTTAAGTTCTCTCATTTTTGCCCTGAAATTTGATGAAATATATGTTTCTAGGTCTAATACTAAATAGAGGCCAGTATTTGTGAATGAGAGGAAGTAGCAAATGCAAATGTTTTTGAAATCAACATCATTGTTTTACTGAGCATAAATCAAGCCCAACCTCAACTGTTTAGTAATTTCTGACTGTGTATGTGTATGTAGGTGTGTGTGTGTGTGTGTGTGTGTGTGTGTGTGAGAGAGAGAGAGAGAGAGAGAGGGCAAGTTACACTTATTTTAAGCAACATTCCAACCAAATGTGCAATGATTTTAGGGCATAATTCCCTTAAAGTAGGTCTAGGGCAGGGGTATTGAAAACTTCATCAACTTTTACCATCTTTGTATGCTTGGAAGATATCTGTACATCACAGTTTGCCAAAAAGAACTATAGTTGTGAGTTGATTTTTAAAAATCTGTCTTCTTGCTGCTCTGCTAGGATTACAGTTATTCTTCGTCATTGGAAGTGAAAAGCTCTGAGAGGATAAAAGCAAAAATTATTTCCTTATACTAACACATTAAGCTTAGACTAGGAGTCTTTACATTTTTCCCTTAAGCACAATAGGTAGCTACTAAGATGTTTACCCACCACTTTTTAACCCTCTTGCTGCTGGGGAGAAGGGTACTATTTAATTAGTGCCTCTGAGTTCAGTTAGTAAGAAACGTGCACAAGTGGCAACAGCTGAACAATATTCTTTGTCACTGCAGTGGGAAGCCGAGGCTGTCTTCAGAGCATTCTTTTCATACTTTGTAGTTCTAAAAGTAGCCAGTTAATTAGATTCCATGGTTACTGCTATTGTAATATCTACTTATTTGAAGTGCAAAGATAATCATCAATTGTACACTCTTGACTACACTATTAATGGCTTTAATACCCACATTGTGTTTACATTTTGCATTGTAAAGAACACTTAGCCATTGTGGTTTTTTTATGCGTAGTAATTCAGTGAAGTCTGTCTCTGTGTAATGCCCTTGCCATTTCATTCTGCAGTAGTAAGTGTTGTTTTTCTAGCGAGGTCTTGAAATGTGGGGCATTATGTATGAGTTATGCTAATTTGTTAGGGCAATGAATACATTAATTTCATTAGTAAATGGCCTCAAAGCAATAATTACCAGTGTAGGTGTGTCAAAAGCGATCATGTTTAGTTTTGCCAGTTAATTATTAAGATTTTCTTCTGAGGGGCCCAGATCTGACATCCAGCTCTAATTTAGCCATAAATAAAACCCTGGAGTAGGTAGGGATGAAGAAATAAAGCTAAGAACTTATTTCATACTCACATACTTCCACTTTTTGTCTCATTGTGACTGCAAATAAAATGCCATAATAATTAGTGTCAGTGACATAAAGTTTCAGTATCCCTCAAAAAGCCAGATATTATTAAAAATAGCAATTTTGCCTTCTCAATATCCTTCTTTGCCATCTATCGCTGGATTTTAAATTATCTACAAAATAGTGTATAACTTGCTAAGATGAATTCCACTTTGGATTGTTGTCCACAGTTTCTCCTTAAGCTAAAACTCTATTTTTTTTTCAAATAAATGGAATTTTCCCCTAATGGATTAATTGGCTCCATGAGCCTGCTATATTATTGTACTACTTGAACTATTTGCTGTTAGGCAGTAATAGTAGAACTTATATTCCAGTATTAAGTTCCACAAAAAATGCTACAGTTGTTTTATAATCATAAACCTGTTGGAACCATTTAATGCATCTCTGTTTGCGAAAATTATATGTGAGGTCGTTTAAATCTGAGCAATTGCTGGGCTGTTTATGGAACCTTGGAATACTAAACTGTTCTCTCTGTCCTGGTGTTCTGCTCTAATGGGAAAATAACCTCCAGAATTTTTGGAGGAAAGAAATACTATGAAGTTTGAGAAGCAGATGGCACATATGTGTAAAGAATAGGTATATGAGTCAACAAGAAAGGAGACCAAACAGATGCAGAATAAGAAGGTAAGAGAGAAAGAAATTTCAGAAGAAAATGAGAGAAATGTGGGAAATAGAAAGCTTACTTCTAGCAGAGTATAATAATTCAAAAAAGGCTTTTGTTGTTTCTTCAAAGAAGTGTTGTCAAATCCAACACAAACAATAATGCTCGACACAATGATGATGTGAGGATGGAGTGGGCCAGCCAAGAAATTGATTCTCATTCTAGAGTCTTCCTTTCTGGTGGGAAAATGGCAGGTGCTTCTGTTCCATTGGTCTGTTTTCCAGACAGCAAATTTGTCACTTCAGCCTCTAACTTCCTGCCCCTTAGCTTTGACCATATAACCAAAAAAATATTTTTTAACACTTCCAAACTTCAGCCAGATTCCTAGGATTTCAAACTTGACTTTCTTGTGCAAAATTCCATTCTACAGACAGAATTTAAAATGACAGATACTGCTTTGCTAAAATCAAGTTTTTATTTACCTAGACAAACAAGAGATCAAACTCTGTTTTAACAGATCAAAGCTGTTGGACAGAACAGACATAATTTATTAGTTCGGTGATGCCAATTCTCAATATGGAAAGATGTTTTTAAAACCCTTTTTTTCTCCCTTTAAATTACTACGGGATTCCACACTTTTGAAGTAATTCTGATATAGCCTGGGAGAGTCTAGGCATTGCCTAAAGATGCTTGAGTGGCACTGATTTGTTTTCAGTAGAATCTTTTGTGGTAATCTTGATTTGTTTAACTATTGCCTACACTGGAAACATATTTACAGCCATGAACTTCGTGTTTTTGCAAAACTCACATGAAAGAGGCCAAAAAGTCTTCCTTAGATTGAAGGCAATGAGATATAAGGCTTTTCTTGCTCACTTAAAGGGACAGATTAGAGACACTAAATTGAGTTGCAGAGTAGAGATTAATAGCTGGGGCTTCTGCATTAGACAGCTCCACGGTTTCTCTGTTTGCCTGCTATCTTGAATGAAAGCGAGCATGAGGAATTTCACAGTGCTCATCCTGTGCAACCATACACACCAGCCTTGTTAAGAACTCGAGCTTGAGATTTGTCTAAAGTCTAGATATGTCAAAGCTCTGGGTTTATCTAAGGTCTGCCATTTATACTTTGCATGACCTTTTAACAAGTCACCACCGGGGTCATGGTCTTCTCATTTGTAAAACAGCAATAGGTCAAAACTACCTGCTTCAAAAAGTATTATGAGGGTTAAATGAGCTTGTACATGTTAGCCAGCCTGTCACATGGCAAAAACCCTGTAAATATTTGTCTTCATTATTATGAATCATAGTCATGGTGTCATTTTTATTAAGTGGTAAGTACAGAACTATAAAACTGCAGGCCTGACTCTAAGGCACACCCCAGCTTCGGATGCCAATTCAGTTATTAGCATTGATATTGACTCAGTTGCAAGGCTAAAGGCCTTTTCAAGCTCGTGCCTTGCTGCAGGAATTTGAACTGCTGATCTAGAGCCCTACAGGTCCTTCAGGGGATTTTTTCCCCCAATATTCCTCGCTGGCCCCAGTCCTTTGTCATGCTCTTTCGATAGTTTGCTTTTTTCATTTTCCTTCTTTCCAGTGTCCCTACTGTACCCAAGTGCACTTTGTTGCTTCTGTTATGGTCAGTCTCTTGTCAGTCACAAAGTCCAGGATGTCCCATTTTGTCCCCATGTCCTGGATAGTATGTGTGAGCACTGAGACCAGAGTTGTACAGAGAACCTGCACAGGGAGGGTGGAGCTACCTGGATTTCCAAAGAAAAATACCCAGAGTTAAACTATTCAGTAGTGTTCCCCTGAATCCCTTTCTTGTCACAAGACATTTGCAAGTGTTACTACAAATTTAAAGCACTATGATGCCCCATCAGTTATGCTAAGCCTTTATGTAATTTTATTATTTAATAATCACTAACATAGTTATAAGTATTATTGCTCCTTTAGGAGTGGTAAAACCAATACTTGGAGAGTTTGAGTTACCTGACCAAGTTCATGTAGCTGGTAAGTATCATAACATTTATTTAAACCCAAATGTGACTTTAAACACCACTCTCATAACCGTTACCTTCTACTATTTTCCATTGGATGTTATAGATTTACTACTTGAGTCAAATGTGTCATTTAAACTTAAGTCTTGGAGCATATGCATAGGAGACAAAATAAGAAGAAATTTACTACCACACATAGTTCATTTTGTTAACCTTATTCCTAATTGAATGTTTCTTATTAGAGGCACATCATTAATGTAGTAAATACCACAAACCTCCAAGCTAATGGCACAAAAATGGTAGAGTTATCCATGTGCTTAGGAAAGTTGATTGCCCATCACACATTTGTTGCTACCTGAAGATTACTTTATAATCCGAGCAGTCTCCACTTTAAACTCTGAAAGCGAAGGATGATACTGGCAGACAGAGTCCAGATGATATCCAAAGATTCACTCCATTAAGACCCATTGTATGAAAGGTCAAAACAAGTGCCTTCCAACCACCTTTGGATTATTTGAGAAGTTCGGTGGTTGCAAATGTGTGGGCTCCAAAATCTTGAGAAACAGTAGAGTTCATACCAGAGTTAAGGTGAAGCAAAAGCCAAAGATTATCTCAAGGAGCATTAGACTTCATATCAATACGTTTCCAATGTATTTGCAAAGGTTATAGCTGTGGTTATGACTAATAATGCAGATTTTAAAACACATTTATAGAACATCATGGACTTCATATGAAAATAAAATGGATTCTTCCTACAGAGAAAATAGTATGGGGTATTTCTTTAGTGAGAGAATGTGTTCATTCATCCCCAAAGCCCCAGAACAATGGGTAGACTTCCACAGGTTTGCATAGGACCAGCAGGCCCAGGGCTATAGGGGAAAGAAAAAAAAGAAAGGAGAGTAGGTGCTTCTTACAATCCAATCTGCAACAATTTCTGTCACTGCCACCCTTCTCTTTAAACTTGGAATTATTAAAAAATCAGTTGTTTCCACAGTTAAGTCAAATGAAAAGGAAAAGGAATTGACGTTTTTGTCTTCATGTCCTACATATATATACACTAATACTTGTCTGCCTTGCAATACTCTTCAAGGCATATAGTTCTGGAGATAGGTGGATGAAGGGGCTGAGGGTCTCTTGAGGGCTTCTTTCTCATTAGACCCTAAAACATAGCTTGATTGCATAAGTGATAAGTCCTAATGCTCAGTTCAGAGAAGCCATATTATCTCTGATTAGCCTACTTCCCCCTATCCTCTTGCTTTGGCACCTCCCAGGGTAGCTCTTTGTCCCATCGTCTTTGGAAACTGCTAACTCTAGAAGTGTTAGACATGGCCCAGCAGCCAGGACCTTCCTAGTGTATATCATCTCCTGGATTCCAAGAGTAAAGCTGCCCTGCAGGATTGCCATACTCTTGTTTGCAGAGGTCTCCAAGCTGTGGCATTACAAACAGGCTACAGGTTTCAGCTGGGTGAGAAGTTAGTCCATTGGGAAGACAGCATAGTTGTTTTCACCTGCTACTTGCAAAAGTTAAGCAAAGTTTTGCTAGTGAAGCTAGAATGTGAATCTAGAACTTGTTACACAGTTTCTATGCTTATTCACATGGACTTAAGTGAAACCTGAACTTTTGGATTTAAAATTAATATTTATGGCACAATTTAATACACATTTAGTAATGTAAAGAAACTGATTCAAAGATGTGGTTTGCACATAAGCCCCACCAGAAACTCATTTACTAACAGAATCCAACCCTAAGTAAAATAAACAGCTTTGCTTTCTACTGACATTTTATAACCACCTTAAGGGAAAGGTGGAGAGGGGAATTGGGTTTCCATGTGGATTTAATTCGAGAACTTCCCAAGAAACTGCTTGAAGGCAATACAGTAGTGAGCCAACTTTCTTCTGTAAGTCACACACATGCACAAAAAATAGACTGTACCAAATAGGGGGATCAACCACAGCTGCAAAGAGGAAATTTAGAATTATCATCATACCAGTATCAGAAGGTCCTTTATGTTTATAGCTTCATAAAAGTTCACAGTTAGAGTATTTGCTGCCAACTAATAAAAAAGTAATGAAAAATTTTGCAGATTTTTTTGCGTAGACAGCAGTTACCTAATCCCTAAATCCCGATGAATTCATATATTCAAAAATATTTAAGTGGCAAAATATACCCAAGAATTTAGTTGTGATCCCTTTAAAGGCATAGGTCTCAACCTCATTAACAGATAAGAAACAACTATATTGTTTGGCTGTACATCAATATGTGTTTGAAAGTATATTATGGTTCCTTTATTGCCAAAATATTTGAGGAACCATAATTAAGCAGTGACACTGCAGGGTGAAAGTTATTAGCTAATAATGAAGGCCTTGTCCATCTAATGCCCCTTGATGTGTGTTATTACCCAGGAAGCCCTAGCTTCTATGTCTTTTTTTGTGATTATAAAAGAAATCTCTTTTACCTTTATTTTTTTAATGAATTCTAACAAGAGAGCTTTTGTATTTACTGTACTAAACACATGCATCCATTCAGAGGAGCACAGTTCCTACTGGCTGAGGTAAAAGGATGCCCATGACAAGTGCTTGAAAATATTTCTTCTGCTATTTTTGGTGCTGTGTTTTTCCCCCTAGGGTATTTTTCATGTGAAAGAGCAGACACCTTCTGTGTGTTTCATAAGTTTCTTATGTCCCCCTTCCTGTTCGCTTCACTCTCTGAACCCTGCGCCATCACCTGGCTTGCTCTGGCTGCTAAGCTTTCTCCTTAAACGGATTGCCCTTAACCTTTACTTTTCATCAGAGTGCGCGAAAGCAAGAGGCAGCGGGGGAGGAGAATTAAAATTGGAGGTGTTTCAAGCGTCTGTACTACATTATGCCACTATATGAAAAAGTCATATAGTTTGAAAGCAAAGGTGAAGTACAGTGCCTGTGATCTGGCATTAAAATTCATTGCCCTGCAGAGCTCATAAAAATCTGTATATAAATGTTGCTATTATTATTTATGAATAATAATTGTATGATAATGCTTCCTCTTTAGTTAATTATTTGTGTGGCATCCTAACAACATTTCGCTATTATTATTACTTATAAAATCTGTACATTTATCGAGTGCTGTGTGTCAATCATTTTCTTAACACACTTATATACATACATTATCTCAGTCAATCTTCACAATAACAATATCTATATTTCTAGATATAAACAAGAGTTTAAGTTGGTGACTTCTACTAAGTTGGGGAGCTAGTGAGTAGCAAAGAGAGATTCCCTCCTCAGGTCAGTCAGATCAAAAGCCCAGTATCTTTTAACTAGTTCACTCCATAAATCATTGTCCTCTCCAGACTCATGTTAAATAAGTAAATAAAGAGGAGCCGTTGAAAGCTGAAGAAATCAAGACTGAGAGAAACAATTAGCTTATAAATGTCACGTAGTTACCCAGCAGTGGACCAGGGAATAGAAAGCAGACATTTCTAAATATGGCTCACTGCCCTGACCGCAAAGCCAGGTCGCCTGAATGCTTTTGATGATCCTTTCTTTGGGAGTGGTATTAACGTTGGAAAGCTTGAATGACCATGATGGAACTCTAGATTAGCACCAATTGCATTTTTTTATTAATGAAAATATAAGCTTACCCATGAGAGTAACCGCCTGGGAGGTATGAAGGAAATATGTAAGAGTGAGGATCAAACTAAAACAAACCCAATTTGAAAGTCCTCTTTTACATAAATTTGGCACACTAGAGGTCAAATCAGACCCCTGGGTGTGAATGAAGTTTAGAACAACTCTTGCTTAACAGAGATGTTTTATCCTCTTCTGACAACCACAGTTTTGATAATAAGATTCTCTTATATACAAAATGGAAATGCTACCAGCTTGGATTTTTTGCAAATTTTTAGGGCTTTTGTACATTTTTTTTCAGTGAACCTGTGGATCAAGTAGAAAAAGAACAGACTTGATCTCCACCCCCTTCTCTCTCTCTCTCTCTCTCTCTCTCTCTCTCTCTCTCACACACACACACACACACACACACACATGCATTCCAGAAAAGACAAGACCTGAAAAGCTCTTGGGAACACCTCTCTCTCTGGTCCTCACCATGCTGCTTGCATGCTGTCCTGATGAGTTGGATTTCAGGAGGGCAAACCACCTAGGTATCCCTGGACTAGCCCATTGGTCTGATTATGCAAGCAGATCATTTTTCACCAGAACACAGTGTCCAATCTCCAGCAATACACCCATACCTCGCTCCCTGCAGCCAGCCGCCTGTCCCCTCAGACCCAGCCGTTCCATCATCCCGCCTGGAGTGCCTGGGGCCATTTGTTGAACTGCTTCATGTTACTTTTTGACTGAGAGAGAGAGAGAGAGAGAGACAAATGTTCCATATTATCTTTAATTTCCATAAAATTGTTTTAATCTTTGCTTTATAATAAATGTATAACGGCGCCCTCAGGGGATCTCTGTTTTGTATTATAGGTGTCTCCATCGGAGTTATGTGAGTGAAAGAGGACTCAAAAGATCCTTGATAACAAAAGATTCTTCCATAACCATAAAATGGAAAATTTCCTTCTCCCAGTAATGTTTCTATCCAACCTCCCCATCCCAGAGACAGGATGATTAGCCAGATCAGTAAGGTAAGTTAGATATTTGTCCTCTTTATAATTGTATCATATATGTCATTAAAATATGTAATATACAAGCATAGTTACAAAAATACGATGAATTAAAGAAACTAACACCTCCGTCAGTGTGTCAGGTTTAAACTTCACAGCTTCCGTGGTCCTGGAACAACAGCCTGATGACCAAGGAGTGGAGGAAGCAGTGGGGATGGGAAAGGTCCCATGAATACAGTTTTTGACATTTTGTTTATTATCATTTTATCTAGGCCAGCGGTGAATGGATGGACTTGTCAGTAGAAATCTCTTGGTGAAGTAAATAAAGAATCTTAATAGGCAGGGAGAATAGAACTAACGGCAAATTGCTTGCAATGAGATCTAATTTATTGGTTTCTTTCTCACAGAAATTTTGTTCTGGATTCTGGCTTTGCCAGAAGAAACCGCTGAATGATGACATGAATCCTCACACAGAAAAGTGCTCTTTCTGGTAGGAGGGGGAAACATGGCAAGATTCTCTGTGGCCTCACCCCAACTTCTGAACGTTAGCTGCCTTATTACGCGATGGCGTCTCACGTAAAGCTAAGGCCTGGAAGATTGCCTCTATTTTTATTTTCTGGCCTTTTAATAAGCCCATACTGCATTCATGAAAGAAAAATACTGAATGTGGCCACACCAGTTATAATATTATGGCTATTTGGGTTTAAGCATAATAAAGATACCAACAAGGACTCCTCAGTTATTAATATTTTTTTTCAGGTTAAAAGGCAGCAATAAATCGTAAAGAGCATTTCCAAGCAGTAGCACTTTTATAGAAAATTGCTTGCTATTTAAACAAAATATTTGCTCTTCATCTCAGGAAAATATGTGGATGCCTCTCAACAAGGAGCTCTTTTACTCACTCTCTGCCTCTTATAATTAGCTCCAATCCTACCTTTAAAAAAATCCTTTTTTATTTGCTTGCCTGGATCACAAGAAAATGGGGCCCAAGTTTGTTTTGGCCAAATGGGCAGCTCCTTCATTATGAGTAGCCTATGTTTTTCCACAGGATGTGAAAGTCTGGCTTTAAATATCTATCTTTTGGTATTCTTCTTTCTGAAAGAGCTGCAAAATTTTACAGTTCTCCTGTTCATAGATGCAACAAGTCAAATGGGCAGAGAGTTCTGATCCAGTAGACAGGGTTAAGAATTTCCCTCTAGGACAATGTCATTCGCTTGTGCACTTTGCAAAACACGTCTCCCACGAATGCTGAGCCCAGAGAGCTGCTCAGGATGTGGCCATCGAGCTCCATCAGTTGGACTACATACATCTTTGGGCAGGGCTGGACAGGAAAAATTCCATGCAGATATTAATTATCTTTTTTTACTCCTGAATTAGATTTGCTGCTTAACAGGAAGTCATGGGTGTTTTAGACTCTTGTATGACGTTCACTTGACCTCTCAACTTCACTATAGCCTTCAGAGGAAATCAACAAATTTGACTGACTCCTTCTCAATGATTATCTGGCTAATGAGAATTTATTGTATTCATTTACATTAGAAAATGTAATCGTGAATGTCGGTTTTAAAATTCTCTCTGGCAGATATGGCACATGCCCATAATTCCAGCACTCCACGCAGGAAGCTGAGGCAGAAAAATTACTGCAAATTTGAGGTCAGCCAGGGCTATAAAATGGGTGCAAAGTCAGCTTAAACTGCATAGTGAAACCCTGTCTCAAAAAGGCAAAAACAAGACAAAATATTTCCATGGGTCAAAAATAACTGACTGCATCTGTTGCAGATGGGATCAGATCCATAGGTGACAAACAGGCTAGCCTACTGTCACCTAGGTATAGAGGAGTGCCAGTTTCATATTCTGGGTTAAGCATACTTTTTACTCTTTTTGAACAGGAACTCTTAAAAAGAGTTCCTGGCATTCCAAGTAATGATTGTAAATCTACCAAGTTAATTTATGAACCAATAAAGTCCTGTCAAGTCTCCTCATCTTCTGGAAAACAGTTCTTCAGAGAGGAAAAAAAAAGACCAGCTAGTTACTAATGAAATATATTCTAGCTTCTCATATATTCCTCTTAAACCTGGCTTTAGAGTCCCATGCACTGTGGAATATGGAAATCCCTTCAAACCCAGAAAGTATTTGGGGTGATAATAGTCTACATTGTTAGGAAGGCTTTAAGGAAATTAACAATAAGTGCATCATTATTATATCCAAGCTGCCATCAGATTAAATTCAAAACTCTAAATGAAAAACTAAGGCATTTAGGTTCTCAGACGCATTACGCAGAATAAAGGCTGTTACGAGGAGACAGTATTTAAGACGTCCCCCTCCTCCCTGTTCCTTTTAGTAAACACCTTGTAAATTTGTCTCAAATTTTCAAATTTTGCATTAATTGAGGTTCCTTGCCTGTTCATTTGAGTTTTGGTGTGAAAATACATCAAATCGTAACATACAAAACGCTGCTCTCTCAAGCCACATTTCATAACATGATTTCATCAGATGGTCTTAATTTTCTGCATGACATTATCTTTTCAAGCTAACATACGACTGGATTGTGGTATTTGCATACTCAACAGACCCAGGCAGCTTAACTAAGTTTCTTCTTGTGTGGGAATTTGGGACATTTTTACTTTGAGGAATCCAATAAATAAACCTTCAAGAAAAAAAAAAAAGACTTTCTCTATGAATGATGTTATTCTTGCTTATAATAAAAGAACTCACTGAGGTATTTTTAAATGATGCATTAAGTACCTGAACCAGTTATTTCAACACATGTGAGGTATATATTCTTTATCTTGAAGGTCTCTAAAGTTTAGATCAATTAGTCTAGGAGCTTTGGCTATATTGGTTGACTACTATCCATATGATTATAAATATACAAAAGGAGAGGTGTTTTTGTGTACAGAAAGGTTTTACATTTTATGTTTTGAAATTCAGACAAAATTCATCCCTGATTCTGAGTTACAAGATCCAACCATGGTTTCACTACTTACCAACTCTGATGAATCCAGTCACCTAACCCTGTGTCAGTGTCTCTCTCTCTTAACATGTCCATGAGAATATCTCTGCCACATCAGTGACAATAACACTGTCACAATGACAGTGTCAATCTCAGTGTCTCTGAATATGTATATTCACTTTTCATTAAATCTATTGCCTAAATATTTACGATATGCTAGATGCTCCTTTAGGAACTGTACATTTGAAAATATTTATTAGTCTAGAAATCAGAAGATTAAAACTGGTAGAAAATCTTAGAAGTCCAGTATGTTTTAGAAGGGAAAGAGATGAGAATAGGTTGGCTCAATGACCCATATGTAAGATCAGTGCATACAATTAGAGGTGGTGAGTGTCAAGGCTAATTTTGTATATCTGCGTGACTGGGCCACAGAATACTCAGATATCTAGTTAAACATTACTTTTGATATGTCCATGAGGGTATTTCTGGAAGATATTTACATTTGAACTAGTGGACTAAATGAAACAGATTCTCTTAAACACCTAGAAACAATCATAGATACACAGTGTGGATGGCTGTTATCCAATCTATTGAGGACATAAATAGAGCAAGAGAGAACGTTGAGTTTTTTCTGTTTGCTTACTTAAGCTGGGTGTGGTGGATAACCTAATGGTCAATTTGTAAAACCTAGCTGAATTGAATTGATGTGGTACTGGTGTAGAAGTACCTGAGGATTGCTGCCAACAGCGTAAAAGAACTGGTCCTTAATTTTAAGCATTGCTTCTTGGCTCCAAAATAGATCCCTCAGCCCGCTGGCACAGATCCTTGATCCCACTGGCACAGATTTTCTAGCTTCCACCACTGACCTTTGGGCCTTCCCAGTGCAGAACTTTAGTACAGATTTGCATGAGACATTGTTCTGGGCTCTAGGTTTTCAGCTGGACTCAAGAAAGACATTACCATGGCCCACAGCTGGATTCTTTGCCTCTCTAGTGCATGGACAGATCTCCTGCACTCTTTTGCATTTGACTTTTTGGGTGAATATTATAAAATAATCCTATAAATTATGTGTCCTGTATTAAATCTTTTTCCTTTGTAAACTCTGACTACTACACTGGGTCATGAACATTCTGCATACTCTTCTAGTTCTCAGGTCTTCAGCCTTAACATGAAATCTAGATCATCAGCTCACTGGCTCCTCGGTCTTTGGATTACACCATGAGCTCTGGGTCTCCAGATTTCTCATTGCATATTGTGGATTTTCTCAGCCTGCATTATTGAATGACCCAACACCTTATAACATAATTATCTAGTTATCTGTCATCTATCTATATTTGATCCTGTATCTCTGGAAAACCCTGGCTAGTAAAGTAGAGAAGGACTGACACTCAGATCTTTTTTTCAACTCCATTCTCTTTTTAACCTACTATGCTGCCTTTGTGCCTTTTTCCAAGGTTTATAAACAAATAAAAAGTCTTAACACGTTAGTATTACTTGGAGAAAAAGACATATTATGCATCTATAATCACCACTGCTATCCTTACTCCTTGAATTTTCATCAGTGAAAACCATTGCTTCATTAGTTGGTTGATTCTTTGTATTAATGAAAATGGAAGTAGTACACTAGATTGTTTCTACTAAGTACAGATGCTGAGTCTTGTCACAATATGTACCCAATAAAAATTCTAGCTATTTTGCATTGATCCTAAAGTGCTTTTTTCAAGGTCACCAATGGTCTCTATGTTTCCAAATCCACAATCCATTTTTATTTTATCTTTCATTAGCACCTGACACAGCTGATCATTCCTTCTTTGAAAATAATTCTTCATGTGGCTTCTAGGACATCACATGGATTAGCTTCTCTCTCTCTCTCTCTCTCTCTCTCTCTCTATCACTATCCTTTCTCCATCTACTTTTATGAGTCTTCTCTTCCTGATTCCCTGCTTTGAATATCATCTATATACTAATGATATCCTGTTATGTATCTTCACACTTAACCTCTTCTTTGATGTCAGATGATAAGACAAACTTCCTGAACAGCATCCATTTAGATGTTCAACGTCAGGTAAGAGTGTATTCTGCTGTGAATGAGAAAATACTTAATTATCATGTGCTTAAGCAAGCAGGTTTATTTATAATATGCAGTAGACATTTTTGAGCATGGCAATCTGTCCAGACTTGAAACCACTGGTTTGTTACAACCTGAAGCACCCGCACTCCCCATCTTATTGGTGTATATGTATTCCCATCATTATAGGTGGTTCCTGCAAATGAAGTGTGCTTTCTGCATCCAAGGAAGAAAGCAGACACAGGCCAAGTCACCTTATGAGGCTGCACCTTGGTTTATGTTGCCAGGGAGTTCAGCCAGACATGTCTCCCTTCATCTGACTTGCCACTACACCGTCACATTGTCACTTGAAACTATAAGGGAGCTTGGGAATTAGGATATTTTATTTTAGTTAGTATGCCAAGGTTAAAAACGGAGAAGAGATTGGAAAGGGTGATGACTGAGACAGGGCCCCATCTGCCATGGAATCTCACTCTCAGGATACCCTCAGTGTCAAAGTAGGCAATCTCTGAATTTTTCTTCCACCCACTATAAATGTTGCTCTCATTAACTTCTCTCTTCCTTTCATACCACATGTGAAATTCACCAGCAAGATCTTTGAGATCTATTTGATCATGTCATGCCATCCACCTCCTTTTCCTCCTTAGTCTAAACTTTCTTCATCTCCTGCTTGAGTTACTGCAAAACCCTCTTACCTTGTCTGCTTCTGTGCTTGCCCTCATGCTTGAGTAGGCTATTCCCTACTCAAAGACATGGTGATTCTTTTTATACTTCCAGAACTTTTCACTTTCCTGATTCCCAATTTCACTCAATACAAAATGCTAATCCTTACCCACTGCAATGACCTCTTTGGTGTTGCTCCTTCCCCTTTTGGATGTCCCTCTGCTAGACCTGCATTGGCCTCTTGGAACTGTTCTTGCATTCTCTACACTGTTCCTGCCATGAGACCTTTGCAGGGTTCCCTCTGCCCAAATCACCAGATACCTACTTGTCTGTAGGTTTTACTCTCCTACTTTTGGTAGGTTTCTGTCAAAATGTCATGTTACGTTAGAGCCCTTCCCTGAATTCTTTGTACAAGGTAACAACCCCATCTAATTCCATCTCTTTTTCAAATTTCATTATATTGCATCTATTTTCTTTGTTTACAGGTTGGATTTCTATGAGCAAGTTGACTGTTTTCTATCCCTTCATTCCCTGCACATAGTAGTTTTTCAGTGCCCAAGTAACAAATTACTGTCCACAGCATGCCAAGACAGTGGTAGGTACAATATTTCCGCTATCTAATCCTTACAACACGATGAAGCAGGCCCTGCAGTACCCTCATTGTACATTTGCTAAAACAAAGGCTCATAGAAGCCTGAGACTTGCCCTAATGTCACAGTTAAGTGGCAAAACCAGGAGGTGACTCCACATACACCTGGCTCCAAAGCCCATGCTCTTAACCCCACACTTTTATTGCTTCTCAAAAATATTGAAAGAATGATTGATATATATATATATATACAGGCAAACAAAAGTGTCACTGGATTTTCCTCGTTCCCTGAGGCATTTGGCAGTTTAATTCCATTTGCAATGGACGTTCAGTGTAGTGTCTTGTTTCTTCTGTTTTCAGGTTTTTAGAAGGAAATTTCACAAGACTCAAGAATCCTCTCAACAAAGCCTTCTTTGTGAAGTGGGAAGCAATTCTTCAAAAGGAAAAAGGCACTAAGATAGGTGAAAGGAACAGGACAGTAGGAAAATGGAAAAATTGCAAGCTAGTTATACTATTAGTGTCTCTTAGTTCATTAAAAAGGAGGAATTGTGCTATTATTGATTGGAGAAATTTTTATGTCCATATTTTGTGCCCTGAGAAACTACTTTAAAGACAACAACATGTAACGTATTAACTGTAGTTATTCTCCTATTATTTTGTTATGACATTTTGTTTTACTTTTTTTCCATAAAATAAATGAATAAATAAAACCCCGTCTACCCTATGCCCTCTCTATTAGAAGACTCATGGTAAAACAGGTTGGAAGTTTCTTCAACACCTTTGAAACAAGAATAAAATATAGTCCTTTCAAATCTTACTGACCAGAGCAGGGGAAGCTGATACACATTGGTAGGATTGCTTGTTTTCTTTGGATTCTCATTTTGTAACTTAGCCCGATTTAGAGCTTAGCATTTCTTGTTGTGAGAAACCTGAAAAGAATTCTAAGTAAAGAGGAAGAATCTACTTCTCAGGAAGGTTTAAGAATAGGATTGATAAACTATGTAAATAAGCATGAGATCTGGACTTCAGAGAAATTAGGCTAGATTTATTTAACAAATGTTTTTATTAAAATAGAATGTGTTAATTCTGCTGGACTTGGATACTATTCTCTGTGACTGGTATATTTTTGAGAAAATTCGTGAGGAAATTTGGCATGCCCGAACTTAAATCTGTCTGCAGCAGAGGCTGGGACATGAGATGATCCAAACTGCTGTGTTTGCTTGTGTGCACTGTGCAGATGGGCGTAGCCTGTATTTTAAGCAAGTGATTTATCTAGGTCAGCCAAACAGGGTCACTCCCAGTCACACCTTCAATTTTTGAAGACTTTGCTACCTAGCCAAACAAATATAGGCTGCTCTTTATCAGAAAAATAGACTAATGAATATGGCTGGGTTCACCCAGTTCTAGGGTTCTAACTATAACTGAATTAATTTTTAACTTAGGCTTTAAAGAAGCAATAGAGTTCAGAGTAGATTAAGACCATGAAGCAATTACAGATTTGCTGAATTTTCAACTCATAGATAACCACATAAAGCAAACCCAATGGAAGAGGAGGAAACCAGTTTCTGGGTGCCTCTGACCACCTTCTCTTGGTCCCAGGCTATCAGGTAGCCAGGTGGTCAAATGGTACAGAGAGGATTCCCACCCATTGTCACTATTCAACCCCGTGATCACTAGCATTGACTTGCCAAGCTCCTTACTGGCTCACATTAGAATGAGTGAGAGGTTAGCCCGAGCCATGCCATATTCTAAACAGATTCATAAATATTAGCTAATTTTAGACCATTTGAAGTAAACACTATTATTTCCCTGGCACACAGGAAGCACTCAGAAAATACTCAAATGGAAGCATGGAGCGATCAGGTAGCTTGCCCAAGGTCACTCGGCTAGAAAGTGGCAAGACTTCATTAAAACCCTGGGCTGTCTGGCCTCAGAGCCTGAGTTCATCACTTCACTTCCGTGCAGTCCTGTAGCTGCAGACTGCTGGGCTCTGAGCAGCAACCAGAAGCCAGTGCCTGTGAAGTCATTAGAGTACACAATTTCTGCTTTGGCTACACAAAGTTCATCTACTGCTCTTAATGTTCAAGCATCATTTAGAAAGGAGGTTCTGGACAGGAGTCCCAAGACCCAGTTTCAGGCAACAACTCTGCCACAAGCTAGTCGGATGACAGTGAGTTATCCCCCCTAGATGTTTCAGTTTCCTCCACTGTAAAATGAGGTGGACAGTCACTAGATGATTTTAAGGTCCCTTTTAGCTATAACAGTTTATGAGTCTGTGTCCTCTATTATCTGTCCCTATTTTCTTGCTTGTTAAGAGTTATAGCAGTTGGCTTTCATGCCAATCTGTGCACTGCAAAAGCTGTAGATGGCATTTGCAGTGATACTGAAGTGATTGCAGAGTCACGGTCCCCGAGTGCTTCCAGGGTCTCAGTGTCTAAGGTGGGACACAGACAAAAGCAGTGATGGCCTGGTGCCCAGAGAGGACAAACAGAACCACCTCCCAAAGAATGTCCTGAACAAAAAGAAGTCACTAAAGGAAATCTGCTTAAAACGAGGACCAACTTTTCTGAGGTCACAGTGAAAAAAAAATTATTTAGATTGAAAAGAATCTAAAATACATGAAAACAAGTGTACTATTTTACCTGATAAAACATAATGTCATTATATTTCCAATTAGTTTCCATTATAAAAAGAACGAATAAACTGTTAATTTTTGGGTTGATATTTTCCAACAAATGTTATGAAAGCCTGTTTGGATGACTTTTGTTTCAAATTTTACCCATGATGCAGTCAATAAAAATAACTTTTTTGGTAATATTCAGGAGTCTTCAGATCTCCTAGAAGTTTCTTCAGATCTCTACTAGTTTCTAAATAATAAAATCATTTTTGTGTAGGATTTTTCCCTTTTTTGGTTATTTTCTTACTAACTGGCTTAATTGCCATTCATTTTGCATTGTGCCATTTATTCAGTTAACCAACACCATAACCCTTTTTTCCCAATATTTTCTGTTTTGCTCTATAACATATCTATGCTGCATGCATTTTATGGTACAGTGTTTGATGACCAGTCAAATACTGAACCGTAGAAGCTTTGGCTTTCCTGGAAAGCAATCCTGGGACCAACTTTAGTGAAGATGTTTGTGTGAAGATTACTTATGTTGAGTTACACTAGAGAATATTTTTGTTACTTGAACTTTTGCTTCCCTATGCAACCTCATAACTGCAGGTGCCCAAAGGTGAATTCTTAGATATCAACAATCTCTGGCCCATAACAGAAATTATGGCAATCATACTTAAGTATATTTACAGATATACACATTTCATTGATCTGTATTGCCTAAACACTTTACTCCACGTGTCTTCACAATGCTATCTTCTCTTTAATCAGCTAAATGATTATTCAGTTTAATGACTCAATGCCTGGTATACTTCTTTAAAGGTAAAAGAAAATTTTACCTGTGATTTTTTACCTGTGAATTTTACCTGTGATTACCTATGAATTTTACCATTGCTGCAGAGAAAACTTCAGAGATCTTTGTCATTATTCATCAAGATAAAAATATCTCAGCCATTTCTGTTATATATTTGGATAAAAAGTATTTATTTAAAATATGGTTTAATGACACACCTTTCTTCCTTTAAAGGAATATTTCTATTTCCTTAGTAATCATATGAATGCCAGGAATTTGCCTTCTGCTCACACACCATTCTTCTCCCACTCTGATCATATAACAAACTACATTTCCCAAGTTCTCATGCAAGTTAATTAAAAGACAGTCACAGCCAATGGAAGGGACTAGGAGGAGCCTAGAAGGTGGGAATAAAGGCTAGAGCAAGTTGTCAGGAATATGGCCTACCACACTTGCGAACGTGGCGTCGCTGGCTGTGGTTGCATTTCCTCCGTCATTCTAACTCCTCCTTGATGGACCTTCCTCCTATCCTCCAGCTTCTTCTGCTTGCGTCTCCCCCACCACAATTCTCCAGTTGGTTTCTCCAGCTGTTAAACCTCACAGCTTCTCCTGTGTTTCCTCTGTTCCTCACGGCAGTCAGGGCTTCCTCCTCTTTTTTGATCCCTCAGCAATTCCATCATTGATAGTAACAATTCCTTATATTAAATTTTCTCTATTCAAAATATCTAGCCCTGATATCTCCCTGTAAATCTGGGGTAAGTGGAACCAGGTGCCTGTCCCATTTCCCTACACCATGGAGGGGCAGCCAACATGGAAAGTGCCTAAGACCTCACAACCTGCTTGTCAGGAGGAAACCAGGAGAATGTCAAGACGAAGGAGCAAAAGGCAATCTCAGACCTCCAGCCCACACAGAACAAGTCTGGAAGATACAGTTTTGGAAGAAAATGGAAGTCACACACCTGAAATCCCTGAGAGGATAGCAAATGAAGTAAGGAAACAACTTCATGAGATTGTAAAAGCAGTCAAATCAGAAATAATGTCTAAGGTAAAAGAAGAAACCACAAACATAATGAAAGAATTGCTCAGCATGTCTAAAGAAGACATAGATTAAAAAAAAAAAGAAGCACATAGGAAAATGATGGAAACCTTGAATGAATATAGAAAGGAATTACAATACATGAAAGGATTCCAAGAGAGATCCAGGAAATTAAAAAGTCAGTTGAAAGCTGGCAAAACTACTTGAAAGAGACTGGACATAGACTTTAAAATCTTGAAGCTAAGATTGCAGCTAGCAATCATGAAAGGAAAGATCTCTTAAAAATATCAGGCAATCAGGAAATAATTCAACAGCTGCAAGATGAAGCAAAGAAGCATAATTTAAGAATGATAGGTGTTGGTGAAGAAGCAGAGGTCAACACATGAAATTAAAAGGCTATTTACATAAGTAATAGCAGAAAACTTCCCAAATATAGGAAATAGATCTGGCATGCAGATAAGTGAGGCATATAGAATTTCAACTTGCCATAACCAAAGTAAATCTACACCCAGAAATATGATAATCAAGATCTCAGAAATTCAGCATAAGAACAGAATATTAAAAGCTGTTAGAGAAAGAAACAGATCACCTATAAAGGAAAACCAATCAGAATCACAGCAAATTTATCAACACAAACCATCAAGTTAAGAAGAGTTTGGAGTGAAGTGTTTCAAACCCTTAAAAAAAAAATAACTTCCAACCCAGATTTATATACCCTGCAAAACTATCTTTCAAAATTGATGAAAAAATAAGATACTTCCATGATAAAGAACAACTGAAGGAATTCATGACTACCAAACCAACCCTACAGAAGGTACTAAAGGATATTCTAGAGAGAGATAAAAATGACCATGATTCCAGGAACAGCAGCAGAGGAGGATCGCCAAACAAGACAGGCAATTGATTGAAGGGGAAAAGTGGAGGGTCAAGGACAGGAGGACAGCAGGGCAGAGACAAACCAATATATGCTGGTTGTAACCATTAATGTAAATGGCCTCAGGTCATCATTAAAAAGAAACAGGGGAGAATGGAAAAAGAAACAAGATCCATCGATATACTGTATGCAAGAAACACATTTAATTGGAAAGGAAATTCATAGACTGAAAATCAAATGAGAGAAACAATTGTTCTATGTGATGGGAGACTCAAAAAAAGTAAGTAAATGGATGCAACTGGAGATCAAGTTTATGGGTCAAACAGTTTGAACTCATGCATGTGAACCCTAGCATAAGAAACAAAAGGGAGTTAATGGGGTCCAAAAGCAAAATAGTTATTGTAGAGGAGAAAGACCTGGGAGGAAAAGGTGTTAACTACTGTTAATTTCTTATTTTTTTGTCTTGAACTTTTGTATTGTTTTCACCATTTTGTTAGGTTTGGCTTTGTTCTGTCTTGTTTTGTTAGATTTTACTTTGTCTGATAATATGGGCAGCTATTTTGAATATAATGGCTATATCATGGTAATCATGGTTGGCTTCCTAGTATATTGTTTTGAAGTCTTATAATGCTTTCATTTGTTTGTTTAATTAGTTTTATTCTGTTTTATTTTGTTTGATTTTATCATGTGTGGTACATGAACATTTTGATGAAAATGAGACATTATGGTAGCCATTGCTGATTTCCTATCATCTCGTTTTGAACTCCTATCATGCTTTTGTTCTTTTGTTTTGATTGGTTCTATGCTGTTGTGTTTTATTTGATTTTATTATGTGTGATGGTATGGACAACTCTTTTGAAGACATTGAGATATTATAGTAGCCATTGTTCATTTCCTGTTATCTGGTTTTGGAGTCCTGTAATGCTTTAATTCTTTTAGTTGGTTTTATACTATTTTGTTATGTTTGGTATTATTGTGTGTGAAGGTATGGTCAACTATTTTGAAAAACAAAACCAAGAGATATTATGGTAGCCACTGTTGATGTCCTGTTATCTTGTTGTGAAGTCCTGTGTTGCTTGCAGTGTTCTGTTCTGATTTGCTTTGTTCTGTTCTGCTTTGTTTTCTCGTTTTATTCTCTTTAAAAGAGAATAAAAAGCCAACAAAATATCTATAATGATTCTAACTTTTTGGATTTAGTCCTGGCTAATGGTGTAGCCATGTAATTAGATACAGTGAGACAAAACTCTAGTAGTCTTTTGGTGCAATTTTTGACGTCTTCCATGTAAAGTATCATGTCATCTGCAAACAATGATAATTTAACTTCCTCCTTTCCTGTCATTATTGTTTTTATTTCTCTCTTTGGTCTAATTGCTCTGGTTCATGTTTCCAGAACCATATTGAATAAGAGTGGTTATAATGGACATCGTTTTCTTCTTCCTGAGTTTTCAGTGAAAGCTGTCAGTTTTTATCTATTTAGAATGATGTGGTGGCATTGCAAGTTTGAGACCAGCCTGGGCTACAAAGTGAGCCCAAGACCAGACTGAACTGTATAGTGAGACCCTGTCTCAAAAAGACAAAAAAAAAAAAAAAAAAGAAGAGTAATGTTGGCTGTTTGTTTCTCACAATTTTCTCTATGGTTTTTAATATGAATGAGTCTTGAACTTTATCAAAAGCATTTTTTGCATCTATTGAGATGATCATGTGAATTTTGTCTTTTGCTCTGTTGTTGTGGTGTATTAAGTTTATTGATTCAGGTATGCTGAACCATCCCTGCATTCCGGGATGAATCCCACTACATCATGGTGTATAACTTTCTTGATAGTTTGCTGTTTTCTGTTTGTTACTATTTTTTGCATCTATGCTTATTAAGGAGATTGGCCTGTAGCTCTTTTTTGTGTGTGTGTGGGGTCCTTCTCTGGTTTTTGGTATCAGAGTGATACTTGCTTCCAGGAATGAGTTAAGGAAAATTGCTTCCCTTTCAATTTCATTAAAAAGTTGGAGAAGTATTGGCATTAGATCTTCTCTAAATTTCTTATAGGATTCAGCTGTGAATCCATCAGAATTCTTTGTTGGTAAATTTTTAATTTCAATTTCTTAACTGATATTGGGTTATTCCAAATTTTTATATCTTCTTCATTGAGTTTTGGTAATTCATACATTTCTAGGACTCTGTCCATATCTTCTGTTTTCCAGCCTACATAGTAAAGATTTTCCAAGTAGGTATTGATCTGATTTTTCACAGAATCTGTAGTGGTTTCACCCTTTTCATTTCTCATTGCATGAATTTGAGTTTTTTCTTTCCTTTTCTTGAAAGTTGGCCAGGAGTTTATCAATTTTGTTTATTTTTTCAAAGAACCAAGTCTTTAATTAATTAATTCTTTGTATTATTTTCTTAGTCTCAATTGCATTAAATTCTGCTCTGATCCTTATAATTGCCTTCCTTGTATGAGCTTTGGGTTTGATTTTTTTTTCTCTAAGCTTGAGGTGCAGCATTAAGTTGTTTATTTGTGCTCATTCTGTTTTCCTGACATGAGAGCTTACTGCTATATACTTGCCTCTTAGGACTGCTTTCATTGTGCCTCACAAGTTCTGGTATGTTTTATCTGCATTTTCATTTGATTATAGATATTGTTAATTTCTTCTTTAGTTTTATCTGTGACTGATTGGTTATTCTGGAGGGTGTTATTTAATTTCCATGTGTTTATGTATGTTTCTGCAGTTTCTTTTGCCATTAATTTCCAATTTTAGTGTACTATAGTCAGATAATATGCATGAGATAATTTAAATTTCTTTGCATTTTCCCAAGCATGTTCTGGAATAGTATATGGTGTACTTTAGAAAACATTCTGTGTACAGTTGAGAAGAATGTATATTCTTATATACATGTATCTTGTTGGATGAAACACTCTAAGTGTATATTAAATCCATTTGTTCACATGTTTGTTTCCATTCTATTATTTGTTTACTGATTTTTTGCCTAGTTAATCTATCTCTTTGTGACCATGGGGCACTAAGGTCTCTCATTACAACTGTGTTTCTGCTTATTTTGTCTGTTAATGTTTGTCTTATATAATTGAGTGCTCCCATATTTGATCCCATATATTTATGACTGGTATCTCTGTCCCTTGAATTTTTCCCGTAACAAGTAAGTGATGTGACCTTCTTTATCTCTTTTGATCATTTTTGGTTTGAAGTTAACATTGCCTACAAACAGAATTGCTACCTCAGCTTTTTTTCTGGTTTCCTGTTGCATGGAGTATTGTTTTCTACCCTTTGAGTTTTAGTGTATGAATTTCTTTTTGAGTTAAATGTGTTTCTTGTATACAACATATTCTCAGATTTTGTTTCTTGACCCATTCTGCCATTCTTTTTCTTTTGATCAGTGAATTGAGGGCATTTACATTTATCATTATAACTGATATATTTTGGCTTATCTTTGTCATGTTACTTTCCTGTTGTTGGCTCCCTACTTTTCTCTTCTGTTTAATTGCTTACTCTGGATGGTGGTTTCTTTCTGTTGTTCTGAGAATTGTGGTCATTTTTATATCTATTTAAAATATTTTTCAGTACTTTTTCTAGGGGTGGTTTGGTAGACATGAATTTCTTCAGTTATTCTTTGTCATAGAAGTGTCTTATTTCTTCATTAATTTTGAAAGATAGTTTTACAGGTTACATCAATCTGGGTTACAAGTTGTTTTCTTTCAGGGCATGAAATACTTCACTCCAAGCTCTTCTTGACTTGAGTGTTTGTGTTAAGAAGTCAGCTATGGTTCTGATGGGCATTCCTTTATGAGTGATCTGTGTTTTTGTGTGTGTTTTGTTCTGTTTGGGTTTTCTCTAACAGCTTTTAATATTCTGTTTTTGTGCTGAACTTCTGGGATCTTGATTATTACATGTCTGCATGTAGATTTATTTTGGTTATGGCTATTTGGAATTCTATATACCTCACTTATCTATCTGTCAGACTCTTTTCCCATGCTTGGGAAATTTTCTGCTATTCTGCAAATAATTTTTTTTATAACATTTGTGTTGTCTTCTGCATTTTTCATTGACACTTATCATTCTTATATTGCTTTTATTCGCATCATCTTGGAGCTGCAGAATTGTTATTTCATGGTCCCTTGTCATTTTTAACAAATTTTTCCTTTCATAATCATAGGTTGTGATCCTGTCTCCAAGATCTGAAAGTCTATCCTCAGTTTTGGCCATGCATTTTGACAGCTTTCAATAGAATTTTTAATTTCCTCTTTGAATCTATTTCATGCATTCTATTTCTTTCCTATATTATTCATTCAAGGTTTCTAGTATTTTGCTATGCTGTTGTTATATATATATATATATATATATATATATATATATATATATATATTCTCTAGCTATGCTGAGCAGTACCTTCATTAAAGTAGTCATTTCTTTTTTATCTGAGAGGTTATTTCTGATCTGTTTCTTTCTTTGGTTCATTTGCTATCTTTTCAGAAGTTTCAGGTGTGTATCTTCCAGTGTCTTCCAATGTCTTCTATGTTGATGTCCACTGTACTTGTTCTGTGTGGCCTGGAGGTCTGAGATTACATTTTGCTTTATCTTCTTGTCATTTTCACCTCTTTTTGCATATTTTGGTCTTTTCAGTCTTGCTAGTCTCATCTGCCTGTAGTGTGTGTCTTAGTGTCCTACTATGTGGCTGTCATTCTCCTAGTTGCCAGGTCTCACAGTGTAGGGGAGGGGCCACACACCTAAATTCCTCTTTTGGGGCCAGTTAGATGAGTTCTGGATTCTCCCTGGGATGACTAGTCTAGGAATGTTGATGTGACTCATCCTTTAACTCATATTGTTACCACTGTTTCATACTTTTCCAGGCTTCCAGACACATCTATCCATGCTGTGCATCCCTATCAGGGCCCTACTGTGTCACTGGGTATCTCACAGGCTTACCTAGGTTCATCTGAGTGTATGGAGGTCTCACTGACATTCTCACAGGCTCACTTGGTTTCCTCCAGATGGAGGGAGGGCTCAGCCACACTCTACCTGGCCCACCTAGATCCTCCAGATTATGAGAGAGCTCACCCCATCTCCTGCTTCCCCACTGAGGTCCTTTGTTTGGGGTATTGTTCATCCAGACTGTTTATGGCCCACCAAGTTCCCACAAGTGGAGAGAGAGGTCACTGAGGTTACTGCTGGCCTGCTGAGGTCCTGGGTCTAGCTTATTTTCTTACATGTTAAAAAGAAAATAAAATAAGTACAAATATATATATATATATATATATATATATATATATATATAAGGTAGAAATAAGGAAATTTAAGAGCTTTTTTTATTAACAGTTGAACCAGATCATTCTCATGTGGAATGGCACAATAGGCATATTGTTCACAGAATATTTAATATTATATTCAAGATGGTCAGAAAAATTATTCTGACATGAGCCTTATTGCAGCTCCTGTGGCACAGTTATCACTGTTTTAAACTGAGGAAACCATGGCTTAAGGGGTTCGAGTGACTTTTCTAGGCTTACCCTATGTGTGGGTACAACAGCTGGAATTTAGGCCCCTGATTTGGCCTCTCACCTCTTCAGTGCTTTCCTCCAAATGCAAAGTTCTCTTCTCCCTGTGTTGTAGTGAAAATCCAGGGAGAATCCAGAACTCACTGCTGTATTTTTCCTTCCTGTCATCCTCTCTGCCCTCTCAGGCACCACTGTCTGCTGCCATCTCTACCTGACCCTGCTGGCTGAACATGTGTGTTCCTCAGTGCCTGCCCTTGGTCTGCTGTACTTTCAAATCTGAAGACTTTTCTAGACAGTTATATTAGGTCACTGCAGCAAGAACTGCCAAGCACACAAATGCTATGCTTAAAACTCTATCTTCAGCCTCAGTTCCTGCTCCACAACTTAGTCTACCACCTTGGAGAGTTATATAATTTCTTATGCAGCAAGTTCTTCACTTATAAAATAATGATGGAAAATAGTGCCTACCTTATAGAGGGAATAGAAAGAAAAAAAAACAGAATTCATGCATAATATTTTAAGAAGTGGGCACATTGCAAGACCTGAATTAATATGAATACAAACCAACAAATTAAGTTGGGCTCTAAATCCAAAGCAGAGATGATGAAGAAAGGAAAAGAGCCTAGGGACCCGTAGAATGCTACTGGAGAATTGGCCACTGGAAGACAGCTAAGAAAATGAGTAAGAAAAGGCACACCAAGATGCAGATAGGCTATTTTTTTTCTGTTCTGTACTAACTTTGCTGGTATTACCATATTTATCAGTTTGCATTTTAATTCCCATTTAGATGTCTGCCTTTCCTTGCTAGACTGTGAGAATTTTGATTCAATTAATAGGCTGTAGTAATCCTTTTATCTCTGGCACCTAGCAAAGTGCATGATATGCTGTTAGTACTTCATAGATCTCTGAATGTGCGAATGTACAAGCTAGTGAATGCAAGTGGACAGCGTTAGAAATGCATCTTCTAGGTGAAGCACTTTTGGATCACATTGCTCGTGATTGTCACAGTTCTGCAGCAGTGGCTGAAAAGACCACTCAACAACCAGTTCTCTCCCTTTTAGAAGCAGTCATATGTTACCTATGGCCTTACAGCTTTAGCAAAACTGTGGTCTGAGTCATGGCCTCAAGGCCTTCGACTCTTTCAGAAGCTTTTTTTTTTTTTTTAATTTCAGTACTTCTGTTACACACTGATTTTCTCTCTGGTCCTAATGTTGCCTAGTATTTCACAACTGCACTGTGATGTGCTGCCTCTGTATGACATAAAAGCCTTTGTAATGGCCTCAGCTAAGCGCAGCCATGCCAGAGGCAAGGGTTAGGGTAGGGGTTAGGGAGCTCCAAAGCCTTTAGCTCTCCCTTCAGCATTAGAAGTCCCTGATATGGAGCCGAGCAGCTGTTCTTCTGCACTTGCTATACTGTTGGCCAAAATTTAGTAGTTAGAATTATTCCTAAACAAGGACTGCAGAGAGACCCAAAGTCCAGGTAATATACTCGTCCCAGCAAAGTGACAGAGAACACACGAAAAACATATCTATGTCTGTGCCCGATGAAAAATAAGGAAAGCAGAGTAAAAAAGGGCCCAGTGAAGATATTTCAGTCAATTTTCTCCGCAAATAAACAACTCTACTCTTAATAAAAAGAGGTTTCTTTTGATGATAGCCAGCTAAAGTGCACATTCTCTATAGTAAAATAGCTTTTAAAGCAAGTTTAAGGGGTTAGAAGGGTCTGGAAGAAGAGTTTATAACTAGCTGTCTCCTGCTTTTATGCCCTGCTAGCAACACCATCTTCTAACTCCTTCTCTCTCCCCAAGCCAGAGAAAGAGCAGGTTTTCCCCAATGCAGATTATTGCTGAGTGATGACTGTTTTGGCATCCAAACTAGTCAACTCAGTCTACCAGTTCAATTTCAGGTTCACAGATCCAAGGGTGATGTTTTGGCTGCTGACTTAAATGTGTTAATTTTTTAACACTCACCAGGTCACCTTTTGAAGTTAACACCCTTTTAAGAAAAGTAAGGAAAATTCACACCTCTTCAAAAGTAACTGTTTTCAGAAGGCTTACAAGAGCATAGTGTATGTTGATCCATGGCAAAGCCCATCGCTTAGAAAATGCATAAAACACCTGCACTGGAAATTTTTGTTTTTGGAGATCACATCTATATATAAAGAATAAGTTTATTCATTTTTTAACAAATATGTATTAAAGACATAGTATAAAATAGCCCTGTGCTGGAGAAAGTATGGTACAGAGGTTATTTCTTTTCTGGTGGAACTCAAGGTCTCAGGGGAGTCATTGCACTTTTCTGGGCACATCCTGTCTTCTCCACCACATTGCTGCAGGCCACTTGCTCTTAAACCCTTTGGTTTTATTTATTTGTTTTTGTAAATTGTAGCCCGCCCTCAGGACCTTGCCTAGGGACCATACTACTCTTTGTTGATTGTCACTCCAAAGCTCTGGGAAATTAGAAAATTTTCTTTTTAAGCTTGTCATCTTATGTATCAGTAAGTCTAAAAGTATCACTGCAGGCCAAAAAGTACATGAAGATAATCCACATTGTTAATCGCGAAGGACACGCAAATAAAAGCCAGAGTCATATATCATTCCACACCCATTTGGGTGACTACTATCGAAACAACAACAAACCGAAAATAACAAGTGTTGGCAAGGACATGGAGAGACTGGAACTTTTGGGTCATTATTGGTGAGCACAGAGAGTGATGTGGCTCCTAAGGAAAACAGCCAGATGGCTCCTTACTGAATACGAATTAATCTTACCACATTCCCAGAAATTCCACTTCTGGAGATACATATATTTTTTTCAAAATAATTGAAATGTGTTTCTCAAGAAAATATTCACACCCATATGGTCATAGTCCTGTTATTCATAATACCCCAAAAGATAGAGGCAACTGAGGTGACTTATCAATGGATGATTAAACAATAGAATATTATCTAACTTCAAGGCAATTATGACACATGCTATAATATAACCAATGCTTGAAAACATTAAGTTGAAAAGATGTCACAAAAAGACAAATATATGTTTCTGCTAAGATGAAGTATCTGTGGAGACAGGAAATAGTGGTTGCCAAGGGTTGGGCAGAAGAAAAAATGGAAATTTCTTATTTAATGAAGGTAAAGTTTCAGTTTTACAAGATGAAAACAGTGCTGTGGCCTGGTGCATAACAACATGAATGCACTTAACACTAGCAAACAATGCACTTAAAAATTATTAAGATGGCAAACTGTGTTTTGTTTTTTATTTTACTGCAAGTGAAAAATGATATCATCCAATACAATGAATAAAGTGCTTATCTAGGTGAAATGCAGAAGGTTGTCCTAATTCCCTCGGGATTCTTAAATGTGAATGATGTAGGTCACAAATAAAATATCACTCCGGTATTTATGAGCTGCAATACCGAGATTGTATCAATTTCAGAGTCCATTAACTTTTGATAACCAGGGTTAGTGACACACAGTAGGTTCCGTGTGTACATTGGTGTGCAGGTGTGTGAACACACCCAAGTCCCACCCCCTCCATGTGTACCTTAAACTTGGTGATATTTGAAAGAAGCCAAGGAAAATGTTAAATTCCAAAGGAGTAGTGGCATTTTCCCTTTGAAAGAAAAGACATGGAAATTAATGTGATTTAAATGCAGCATGACAAATATTTAGCAGTAAAATGTTCATTTCATCAGTGATACTTATCTCTAAAATGAGACCTTGAAAAATGCAGCTGAATTCCTTGTATTACTCTTCCCATTGTGAGTGTCTCTGTTTATTCTCAGTCACGTCAGTGCAGTTTTGTAACACTGACACAGAAATTATGATTGTCAATTGTCAATAATATAGCTGGGAATTTGGACCGTATAGGCCATTAGGAAAGAAATTCTCTTCCTTTCCTTTCCTTTTTCTATAGAAAAAAAAATCCCTAAACACCATGATGAAATATTTTATGTCTGTACTGTCTGCAGTAGGAAGATGTGGAATTAAGGAGAGCTATAAAATATAAAGACTCTAGACCTGCATATGATTATCCATATTAAATTGAAGTAAATTTACTTTATATTGCTCACTGAGTTTTTCACTTGAAAAACAGGATTTTTTGTTTTGTTTTGTTTTGTTTTGTTTTGCCCCTGATCTCCAGCTTTCTACAAATCTAAATACCTAGAAATGGTTGGGAACTCAAAGCTATTTTGGGTTGCCTTTCTCCTTTCACAGTTTTGAATTAATCTATATTTAAAGTAATTAATGCAAAATAATGTAACTGGATTAATTTTTCTAGTCATTATATATCAGCTAAAGAAGGCAGAAATTCAATTGTTTTTGTATTTTGCTTGATTAAAAAGTTGAAAAGAACAGATTTTCACAAAAGACCCTGTGGTTTTGGATTTTGACTAGAAAAAAAGTGTGTGTGTGTGTATATATATATATTTATATATATATATATATATATATATTCTTCCACATAAAGAAGCCAGGATTAGACACTGGCCCTTAGTATGTCATGATTTGCACATGTTTTTCAGGAAACACTATCAGTCATCTCTGTACGTCCTTTGTCCTTTAGATCCACAACCAACCAATTCCCAAGTAGTCACCGTCTCATTTGGTTTTGCCCCGTTCATTACTATCTTTCCAGTTCAGAATTTTAATTATTTCTCTCCTAAGATTATTACGGCCATATTTCTGGTCCTAGGATTTTTCCAACCAATGTATAGTTTTTATTGGTACAGAATTAATCTTCCTTCAATCATCTGGGTTTCACCACATCCTTCCCTGACTCATAAACTCTCAGAGGTCTGTGTGCCTCACTGTATTTAATCCAGCTACTTGGCTTATGTGTAACACCCGCCACAATCTGGACTTGGCCAGTCTCTCTAGGCTTATCCTTCCCAACCCCATTAGCCCTAACTGCACCACGATTGGCTTTAAACATTCTCAGAACACTTTCTCCTGTGCTACTGTTCCTAGCACCAGCTCCTTGTCTGTTCTTTGTCCATGAAGACCACTCTTAATATACTGAATGAAATTGACGTCTCTTTTTCCTAAATTCCCGAATCAGGCTTTGCCTTCTCATACACGGAACTCAATCTTAAAAATTTTATACCTTAGCTCTGTGCCTATAATCCCTTAACTCCCACATCTTTTTCAGGAGTTATGCTTCACCCACCTTGACATTCTTGTTGGACCTATAGCTTTGTGTTTTACATAGTAATATTTATTGATGGAGTATGTTTGATTGACTCAATTTCCAGAGCTTATTGAGTGGATGTGTTGTTAGTTTAATTAATCAAGTTCTCAGTAGAGAAGAAATATCACATGTTATTCATTCAACACAACAAATGCAAGAAACATTTGTCAACCTGCTGGGTGCTAGAAGATGAAGAGGCTCTGACAAAGAAATTCCAAGCCACCAGAAGAACAGAGTCAGGCAAACAATGTATAGGGAAAAACTATCCTTATGTGCCTCCACTTAACCCTTTACAATGAAGAGGAAAGTAGAACATGGTTTTCACAATTATCTTTTGAACTTGATGATACTCCATAGATACCAAATGGAAATATTTTACCAAATGTAGTATATGTCCCTTCCTGTTTATCTTCCTGGTTCTTTTTTCCTCCCCAGTGAAGTCTAAAGTCAAATTCCTTTCCCATTCTATTGATGTGTTTTCTCTCTCATAGCTTTAGATTTTATTATTTGGCTTCATTGCTCTTAAATGCTACTACAGGTAACCAGCTACTGGGATTTTTTTTTTCCTTGTTAAGTTCTTGTTTGGAAATATATGAGTATTTCTAATCAGAGGCATTTCATTTCTATATCTAGTAAATTCTCAGTTTTGTTTAATGTCCAGACATTTTTCATTCCTCATAAAACCAATTTTAATATAGTGTATTCTTCTTGAAATTTTACTTTGTTTTATTTTTATTAATATGTGTTTGGAATACAGAACGTTTACATTCTGTGTATGAGATTGGTAAATGTGTGTAATGCATCTTAATTACATTTTTACCCCCTTTCGCTCTCTTCTCTCCTCCCTCCCTCCATCTTTCATTCTTGGATGTTTTGACAAATATTCTTTTCTTAATTTTACCTCCTCTGTGCTGTCTATATTCACATCTCAATATTTCTTCTTGTAAGATTCATGTCATTTTTATCTGACATATTATTTCTTTTTTAAAAATTAATATATATTAATAGGGTTTGGTGTGATATTTCCATACAAGTCTACATCTTGCACTGATCAATCTTACAGCCCTTCTTCTACTCTATGCCTCTTTTTTCTTCTAATCCTCCAGTTTTCTGATTTATGTTGAGACTCAACTACCCTACACATTTATAGAATTCTTAATCTATCACATATTCGCAGATTCCATCCCCCTTTATAGTTTTTATCATGCTTCTGACACTGCAATTTATCTACCTAACACTAATCATTATGCTTATTTTAGATTCTTGAGTTCATTAATTGTTTAGGGTTCATTAATTGTTTCATTTACAGAAAATACACTGATTTTTGGTACTTCACAGTGCTTATATACCTCAAACACCTCTTAATTTCTCATTTTGAGCTCATATTACCCTAAGAATATCAACTACCTTGACTGAAGAGGGGGTAGAGATCCAGACCCTACCTTATGTTCTTCCAAGTGAATTTAGGAAGTAGAGACAAGAGACCAACAAATCAGGATTGAAAGTCCTCCAATATTATTCTCTCAATTTTATCACTTCCTATTGCAGGCAAAAATACAATTTATGAGGTTACATGACCCTTAGGAAAATTCTTCATAGCTCTCTCCACTTCTGTCCAGAGTTTCGGCTCTTGGGTGTAATCACCTGGCCCTGGTCCTTGGTGGAGCAGGGAGATAGAGAGGGTATGCTCAACAAACAACAGCTCTGTCTACCCTTCCATTTTCTCATCCAGCCAGACCACTGCGCCACCCTGCTGTCACTTCAAATGCCTCTGGCTGGCAACATGTTGCCACACCACGCTTTGTGGCCTCGTGATAATTTTGGAGTAGGTAATAAACATATTGAAGAAACTCACCTCTAACCTGTTACTTTTCTATTCTGCAAGCTTTTGTACATTCCAGTCCACTTGTGTTTTCCTTCTCCATACTCAGAACCCACTTCTGCCTCCATACCATCTTTTTCTCAGATCTATCAGCCTCTATCTTCCATTATGGTATTTCCAAAGTTGGCTTTGGGGGTTTATTTACCACATTTCACAGAGAAATTTAACGAACAGGACATACTGTGTACAGGTTGACCATCTCTAAGCTTAAAATATAAAATCCGAAATCCTCCAGACTCCAAAACATTTTAAGCAATGACATGATGCCACAAATAAAAATTCCTACACCTGACTCATGAGACAGTTCACAGCCAAATGGTAGCACACTAAAAATATTGCATAAAATTACTTTCAGGTTTTATGTTTAGGATATGTATAAAACATACATGAATTTTGTGTTTAGACTTCGCTCCCATTCCAAGGAGCCACATTATGTATATGCAAATATTCCAAAATTTTAAAAAGAAGCAAATCTGAAACACTTCTTGTCTGAAGGATTTCAAATAATGCATTATAATTTTATATACAGAGAGTTATTATAACAGATTTGCTCATACAATTGAGACTGAGAAGTTCCATGATCAGCCATCTGCAAGTCAGAGATTCAGGAAAGCTGTTGATATACTTCAGTCTGAGTCTGAAAACCTGAGAGACAGAGGACTCAGTGGTGTAAATTCTAGTGGAAGAGCAGAAGGTGAGATGCCCCAGCTCAAGCCCCGAGGTAGAATATAGAAAAGTGAATTCTTCTTTCTGCTTTTTTTACTCTTAAGGTTTTCAAAGGATTGAAGGATGTCCAATCTACGTCAACAGATTCAAATTCTAATCTCATGTAGACACTCTCCCAGGTACATCCCAAAACAGTGTTAATCTGTTCACCCTGCAGCCTTTTTTAGTTGACACACAAAATTAATCAGTTCAAGGGATATCAAACCAAATATGTGTTCTTTAGCCTTTCTTAAAGATTTTTAGATAACTGCACAGTTTAGATAATCTTGTTCATGTTTATATCCATTTATCAAATGGGGTATTTTAGGAAGGAAGATATCTTTGTTTTTGATGTGATATTAATGAATTGGTCTTGGCTGGTATGTTCTTAGATGACAACATAAAAAGTAGATAAAACTTAAAGAGAAGATGCCTGAAGAGTAGGCTTTTAAAGAAGTGTAGTCAAGATCCAATTAAAAGCAATAGAACTGCTGGAATGTGGTGTCTGTGTGTGTGTGTGTGTGTGCAAAATACATGTAAGATATACAATGCTGGAAAATAAGTAGATATATAGAAATATATATTTCACTTATATATTAATATATACAGTCATGTGTTATTTAATGACATGAATATATTCTGAGAAATATGCTGGTTGGTGATTTTGACTTTGTGGGAACATCATAGAGTATACTTATAAAAACTAAGAAGAAGACTATGGTGTCATAGGAGATATAACCTTTAGGATCATCAGTGTGTATGCATCCATTGTTGATTAAAATGCTACATGATGCATGACTATATATCAATGAGATAAAGAGAAATAAATTCATTATAGGCATTCATTCTTAAACAATCATAAGAACATGCTAAAGAGTCTCTGGATGGGTATTTCCTTCACATTTCAGACTAGAGCTTGAAGTCCCTGAGTTAAAGAAGATGAGCATTAAAAGCCGGAGAACAAGAAAATTTGGAACCCACAAAGACAGCGCTGGAACCTCTGTCAGTTCTAACCTTGATGATAATCACAGCCTGCCGAGGTCAGTCCCTCTCATCATTGACCTTAACACTTTCCCCAGAAGTTGAAGAAGCTAAAGGAGAATCCAGAAGAAAAAGAGCAGCTTCATACACAGCTGCTTTTCCAAACAATGAAGTAAGTGAATATATAACATGAGCTGCGAAAATGCCTGGGAACCCGGCCAGACCTTTTGAGAATACAAAACAGTATGGTGCTGCTTCAGTGCCACCTTCCAGTTGCCACATAAAAGAATGTCTGATGAGACCCACCTTAGCCTGTGACACTCAAGGAAGGGATTCTGGGCAATAGAGCTCAGCCTTGCTAAACATTTATAATTTCTCATTGTCTCAACATATTTAATCTGAGTCCTATCAAATTAAAACTTGAAGTCAAGATCTTGAAGAGATTAGGACTTTCACATTCACCTTGATACTATTTGCAATAGCCAAAGTGTGGAAACAACATAAATGTCCAAAGGTGGGCAAATGGATGGAAAATGTGATGCATACAGTCACATGTCATTTAAGAATGGGAATATGGTCGGAGAACTGCTTTGCTCAGTGATTTCATCCTTGTGGGAGCAACACAAAGTACACTTCCTAGACTGAAAAGATGAAAATTTTATGGGACCACTGAGCCAATGTGCGGGTCCATTTTTGACTAGAATATCATTCTGCAGGACATAACTTTACACGCAATGAAATCTTAATCAGCCTCAAGAAAAGAAGGGAATCCTGGGGCTGGAGATTTAGCTCAGCGGCATAAGCGCCTGCCTTACAAGCACGCAGTCATGAGTTCGATCCCCAGTACCGATAAAAAAAAAAAAAGAAGGGAATCCTTCCATAAGCAACATGGATGAGCCTCCAGCATGTTATGCTAAGTAAAATAAGATAGTCACAGAAGGACAAAGTAGATGATTGTATTTAAATGAGGTATCAAAAATAGTCAAATCATGGAGGCTATGAATATAATGGTGGTTGACAGAGTCTGGAGGAAGGAAAAGGGATCATAAAGTTCAGTTACAGAAGATAAATAGAGGCTGGAGATGTAGCTCAGTGGTACAAGCACCTGCCTGGCAAGCATAAAGTCCTGAGTTCCATTCCCAGTACCAGAAAAAAGATAAATAAGTTCAATAGTCTTGCTGTACCACATAATAACTATAATTAACAATGCTGTGTTTTGCACTTAAAACTTTGACAAGTTTTAACAGTTTGGACAGATTTTATGTTATGAGTTCTTATTACAATAAAATAGCAAATAAAATTAAAATTCCTTTTCTATGGCAAAGAAAATATTAAACTTTATAAAAATAAATACTCTCAGACCCTTCCTTAGAATGTCTACCTTACATGGATTCTTGTCAAGACTTCACTTATCACTTTCAAAAACTGAAAAAACATATAGTGTATCAACCAAGGTCCTGGCAGAAAACAGACAGCATCTTCAAATTGGGAAGATTTGAAAACAGTTTGCAAAAGGATAATTTAGGGACCAGAGAGCAGGGTGCAAGGAGGCTATGGCAGGAAAAAAAAAAGAGCAAGCAAAAGAAAGAAAGAAAGAAAGAAAGAAAGAAAGAAAGAAAGAAAGAAAGAAAGAAAGAAAGAAAGAAGAAAAAAGAAATAGAGAGAGCAAGTGAGCTGTGGGCACAGTGGTACTTTTCCCACACCTTCACCCAAAGGTGTGGTGGGACGTAAGTTACTAAGGGTGGAGCTGCATATACAGGGTCACCTTGAGAAAACCAGAGACTTGCAGCCTGTCCAAGTCATTCCTAAAAATCTTTGAGTCTAAAGAACAAGTATTCTGATCCCCCTTTCTCATCTTTTATGGTTAAAGAGGACAAATTCTAGAGGCTGGGCTACGCCCTGCCAGTCTTCCAGGGTAGAAAACCAGGTAGAACAGAATAGAAAACACGTGAGAAGGAGCAAGTGATGAGATGCAATAAAGTAAAAATAATCATCAACCACACAGAAATTAGAATGATCTAAAAATTATTTAGGCTAATTCTGTTATTTTAGAGGTGAAAAAGGCAATGTGTTGATAAGCTGTGTTTTATCAGAATAAAAAATCCATTAAGGACAGGAATATTTTGTTCATTTCATATTCCTAATACCTAGCACAGTGTCTGGCTCATAGTAGGTGCTCAATAAATGTTAATTTAGCTGATTTGATTGAGTCAAATTGGATTATATAAAACAGAAGCACAAGTTAAACACGAATGTCCTCTCTGCTAATTGTGTACCACCACCTCCAGATAACATTTTAATTTTAAAATATCAGACATGTTAGAAATTGAACAATATAACTTCCTTTTTACTCCCACCCCTACCATAAGTGATAAAAATCGGAAAGCAGGAAAGAAGAAAATTAGAGGGCCTGCGTGATTTACCAATTGTGTAATTAGCCTCCAATTAGATCCGGGTAGGCTACAGCACTTTCTCCTGTTGAATCTTTTAGCACTGAGCGTATTGAGTGCTTTATCATGCCTTCACAATTGCACAATAGCCAGCCAAGGGCTGAAGCCTTCTTATGTTTGGAAAATGAATCCATATTTCTAATACCAGTTTTTCTTTTAACCTATTTGTAAATGATTTATTGTGGTAGCAAATCAGATCATGATAAGATAAAGCTTTTTAGAGGTCATTAAAGAGTTTTGGGAAAGTTCCTACAAAGACACTAGTCTTACACTGTCTGGATGATAAGGCAACTTAACAATTTATGTCAAAGTTTGCAAAATGTGTTTGTCTGATAAACAGTTTGCTCTGCGGGCATCAATCATACTTGCTCTCTGTGGTGTGTTGTATTTTTCATGAAGTGAACTTTAGTGACTTTGCCCATCTACAGGGTTTTTCAAGATTGCAGCTTGCTAAAGAGAACTCCCCATCTCCCCCTGCACAGCTGCATTTTGAGTCTTATAACATAGCTGCCATACGCCAGGTGCCAATATAGGGAGCCTCAACAAGACTGGTGAGGTAGGAAATTCGGCAGAAGTTAGTGTCATTGGGAAGAAAAGAGTCAAACAGTCCTTGGGCTGGGGACAAAAGAAATCTCAGAAAAAAATCAAGTATGCATGTGAATGCACATGTATCCACGCACAGTATTTCTAGGCATGGCAAGGACTGAATGGAAATGACTGCACTGTGTAAGACTAGAAATGTTCTCCAGCGCACAGAGATCTTGATACAAGGTAGGTAGAGTTGACTCCCACCCTCAGCTCTGGCCCTAGCTGTATGTTTTCTTTAATACACTGAAAGAAATAACACCTGCACTACCCGCCTCATCACATCAAACCCAGATCAGACACAGGAAGGCAGATGAGACCACTTTGTAAACTAAATCACTATGCAAATACAAGCCATTGCGATAAATGTTGACTCAGGAGAGAAGATATGTTTATGATTCTTTCGTAATTTTTAAAAAAGTAAAATAAAATACCAAAGACTTCAGGACAACTTGGTTAACATACATTTTGGCTTTCTCAAATCTTACTATTTTAGCAGCCTTTGCAACCACTTATAAATCACTTCTCAAAATTGCCCTGAGCTGAAATGATATTTCTAAGCGCATGTTAAAAGCCTATAAGTGCTTCTGTTCTTGAACAAAGTGAAATCAGGTTACGTTAATAGAAGTATTAATTAATTTGCTCTAATTTTATTCATCAGAATTAGCATTAGTGAAAAGTCTCTCCCATCCTTGAGTACCCTAAAGTGCGTGAGGCTTTAGAGACCGGGCTCCAGCTGTAGCACCTAGCAGCGAAGATGAGAATGTGGAAAATTATTGTCTAATTTGGAAACCTGAGATGTTACTAGGAAGTGCTGTGGGGTGTGTTATAATGAAAATACCAATCCACATTAGCCATGGTTGCCATAAGCAAAAATCTTAATATCTTGGCCAAACCTACTTAAGGTTCATGTAATAAACCCACATTCCTAATTTTATTAGTGATGTGCCAAGTTAAGCACTTTGCTGGCCTTTGGACAGATTTATAGCTTGCCTGTGCTGAATTAGTGGTGACTGACAAGAGGACATTGTTTTATAGGCTGCTATTTAGATAAAAACCTGCAGGGTGTTTCTGTAATGTTGTCACTTCAAGTCCAAACAGGAAAAAAGAAATGTGTATTAAGGAGGACTCTTCATTAGCTTTTATGAGTTTAATCTAGTGCAGTCAAATGCTTCCTTATAAGGCAAGACATTTTAATGTACAGAGACAACCTTATCTCTTTTCCAGGTTTCAGAATAAAACAATCTCTTAGGCTTAGAGCTGCCTCATAAGAGAAAGTTCAACGAGTTAATGTTTGTTAGGCACTTAGAACAGTGAGTGGCACATAGCACTCTCTGCTTGTTAAATAAGCTAAATGCATAAATTAAAATGTGTTTTTCTCATTCCACAGTGTATTTCTATATATGTTTGTCTCCCCACCTACACACACACACACACACACACACGCATACACACACACAAAAAAAAACCCAGCCAATTTTCCAGTCTTTGTTGACATTTTCTTGCTAGTGGAGTTTACCAAATTGTTAGTCATTATTTTTCCTGATGGTCCTTAAAATTCAGATACTTCTTGTTACAAGGAGAAAGACCAGGACCTTCTGTTTATTCATGGACTATGAGAAGCCCTGCTAGGCTTTAATATTTAATGCAGTCTTCCTGTTTGTTATGAGAGTACGGTGGCTTCCGAAGGTTGTCATGAACACTGAAGTTTGGGACCCTACTGTACTGCACTATCACCAGCTGAATGACTTCACAAGCACAGACCTTGGGCACAGTCTTTAGAAACTAAAGCCAAGTCATATAAATATGTTTTCCCCATGACCTAAACAGATCATTGACCTGAATGTCAAATTCATTAATGTAAACTCTGACTCTTCTTTCTTTTCTCATTAAAAAAAGAAAAAATCTAAAAAACAAGACTCCCTGAACTCTCTTCTGCCCTTAGGGACTAAAGAGGAAGATACCTGTAGCCAAAGCTGGCTTTCTGTACTCAGTCACCAGCAATCTGCATGTGAAACTCGGAACTCCAAATGAAAGATCATATAGGGGATCTCTTTAAATTCTCTTTAAAATCCCAAACAAAAGGAGTCACCCAATAATTATGATTCTGTTCTCACATTTAGCAAAAATAACCCCTAATGCCAGACTAGCATTAGCAGATATGCATAATAACCAGATTGTAATGCACTAACATGTAATTGTGAGAAGTTTCTTGGTGTCACTTGAGTGTTCTCGTAGATACTTTGGGTCAAAGTGGGAGTTGCCAAAGGTACTGTCATGCTTTTCACCACCAGTTAACTGTCTTATCTGAGGGGTTTAGAGTACCCAAAAAGTATTTATTGTTTTTCCCAGCCCTTTTCTAGTTGAACATGAGAATCTTAGTTTGCTCAAGCATAAACTCAGAGGTTAAACAGGCAATGAATGGTCCTGATACTGCCAACCTGTGTGTATCATGACATTCATGTTCTTCAAATATTTCTCCACCCTGTGAGCTCTTAGCCACCTTGGTAAGTCAGCTACATCTCTTCTATACATTTTTCTGGTATTCCTACTTTTTGTTGTTGCTGTTAAATATCTGGCTTAATATTGTGCAGACTTACTGGGTCCCATCCTGACTCTTTCATGAATTAGTGATAGGATAGTCCAAAACTCACTTTCCTGCCTAGGAAATAAGGGTGATAATAGTGTCTCTCTTATCAAGTGATTGGGTGGATTACACAGAAAAAACAAAGATAAAGTACTTACAACAGTTCTTAGTAAACAGAAATTTTCTCATAAATACTAGCTTAAGCATTGCTATTATTATTTTTATTAGTCTGTCCATTCAAAAATTGTTTAAACTTTAAGTTAGACAAGGCATGATTCCTGCTCTATTTTATATGCTTGGCTACTTTCTAGGTATGCACAAACATAAGGATGTATAAATGCAGGTATGGGAAACAAAGTTCTATAAAACTGTCATTGTATGTATACATATGGATGTCCCTTGCCTAGAGACAAGCCTTTTTCACTCTTTGTCTGCTCCAATACTCATATTTAAATGTGTATTCATATATGCATATACATATATATGCAAATGTATTTATTACATATTCCTATGATAGAATTAAGTGGTGAAAATGAATGTGAATGGAAAAATGACACTAAAACATTGTTTTAGGGCCACTATAGTATAACCTCCATTAGACTAAATTTACTTCATAAAATTTTTGTTTTGTGTACATGTATATTGACTCTTAGGCAGAACTAATCTATTTGAATTCTAGTTTGAAAAGTCATCATACATTGATGTTGTGGCCTCCTCTTTTTCTTTCCCCTTCCCTTCCCTTCCCTTCCCTTCCCTTCCCTTCCCTTCCCTTCTCCTCTCCTCTCCCCTCCCCTGCCCCTCCATCTCCTCTTCCTTCCCCCCTGTTTTGCTCTCTCCTGAGGCCTCCAGGGTGAATGATATTTCTGTTCCCCTTGGCCACTCCATTCATTATACTTCTTGCATTTTGGAGCCTCAATAAAGTCACATGGCTAATATGCCACCTCTAATCCCACTTTCCATTTGTATATTGGATTTTGCTAACCACTTTTTAAATAAAAATACAGCATGATTCTAATGTGCTAAGGAGTTCCAGGGATAACCATATAATTCCAAAATGATACTGATTTTGTTTATATGCAGCATAATTTTTTACAGTCCTTAGTCTTTATTTGAAGCATTGCAAAGTGGATTTTTATGAAAGGTATTATAAAGAACTCCTTGTTTCTTCATAACAGATCTGAATGTTAACTGATCAGAGTTCAGATAAATAGTCTTTACTCTCCATTAAAATATTAAAAAGCCTTTGGTAAGAAACTGGCATAAAGATCCTTCATTCTTGTTTAATGAACACTTGTTGGCAAGTATAACACTTTAATAGCTTTGCAGAATGAATTTTGTGTGTGCATCCTCCATTTCCCTGTCAGACACTTGTCCAGGTGCTGGAAATTTATTGGTGGAAGCATATTTTTACTCATTAGTTTTGTATTTGATTACAGAATAGTAAAATATGAACCACCGAGTCCCTGAGGCATAGCTGTGTACATTGAGATTAGTAATTGCATGTCATCGTGTTTTCCATTGGAATTTATGTGGACAGATAGGATAGGTGTTTCTTAAGTGGGCCTAAAAGCAAGGCAAATTTGTATTTAATCTTTTTTTGCCACTATAATTTCCTTAATGGAGGAAAGGTTAGGCTATATCATATATTTTAAACACAGGTTTAATTTTTTTCTCTTTTCTATTTTTTCGTTCAGAGTTTAAGCATATCAGATTTTCATGCTAACCACTGCTAAAAATCTCAGTGTCTATAAGGATGATATGATATAAAACCTGTCAACAGAGACTAGTTTTGCCCACATTCCAGCAAGCACAGTGAGGAGGGATGATTATAGGTGTAGACAAGCCTCACCATTCAAACAAGGAGCTTAAATACAAAACAGAAATTACAGGCTGATCCTCAAGTACATCTCTCTCTTTTTTTAATCTGCAAAGTAGGGGCTTTCATAATGTGAAGATTGTAGTTTCCCCCCCTCCTTAAACAAGTTTTAAGTTGTGAGGCTGTGGTTGTAATTTTTTCAGTTATGCTTGCTAAGAGAAATTATCATTTTGTTGTTTTGCAGGACAATAATAAAAAAAACTCCATTAAATGATTTTTGTTTTAGATTGTGCTATGCTTAAGCAGTGCCAATCATGTTGTGCTCTTTTCTATAAAGATGCACATAAATGCAATTTCCAAAACAGAATCTAATGAGGTACTTAATGGTCACAAAACTGGCACATTTGATAATTAATGTTCCTTGCTGATTTTTTGCTGATGCAGCATAGTGATAAACAGTGGTAGAAGTTAACTAAACATATCCTTGAATCACTAGTTAAACCTAGAGCACAGAAAGAACTTTAATAACGCTATTTACTATACAATGAATGAAAACTTAATGACATTTTTCTAGGGTCAATGAGGAAACTATATGCAAAGAGCACATATTCTGAGAAATAGAAGGCTCTTCCACACATGGAGGGCTGTGAGACACTATCTGTGACTTACCTGCTTACACTGTGCCCACAGTATAAGGTTCTGAGCTATCAAAAATAAATCACAATTTACTGAGCACTTACTGTGTGCCAGGCACTTATTATATATTTCCTGATTATATTCTCATAACAATTATGTATGTAAATTCTCCCACACAAATAATTATCGCCATTTTAAAAATTAAGTACTGAGGCTTAGCAAAGTTAAATTCACAGAGTTTAGTATGTAACAGTTCGTTTATAAGAAAGACAGTGACATAAAATGAAAAGGCCGTGGTGTTATGGAATACATGAAACCTCAGTTTAATCTGTTTTTTATTTTAAAGTACCATGAGACCCTTAGCCTCCTTCAAATTCAGTTTTCTCATCTGTAAAATGAATGTGTGAGGATTAGAAACCATATGTGTACTACAATTGAGGATTTGACTTGAAGTTTTCCCCCCTCTCTCTCTCTGCTCCCAAAGAATTTAACGAAATTGCAATTAGAAGACAAATGCCCCGCCTCCAAAGCTCAGTACTTTTCCAGTGTACTAGTCTGCTTTTTATAAGCATTAATTTTAGGCAATTCCTTTCTCACAGCATACAAAACAAGTTTAAATCACAGTTGATAGATAGTTGAATTGTCAAATACAACACATGATTTTCGTAAGTGTCTTTAATAAACGTACCCTAAAGGCCTAGCCAACCTCATGATCTTTGGTTTTGTGTGGGCTTTGTCTGACATTTTACCAACATTTTTAATTATGTTGCATGAAATTCTATTGTTTAAAATGCATGGAGAAATTCATTACTCTTTACCACCAGTTACTAACACAGAGTCTGATTTGGGGGGTGTGGGTGTGTGTGTAATTCTTGACATTACTTTGAGTAGTCGATTTGAATCTACTTTTTAAATGAAGAACACTCTGATTAAAATAAAAATGTAGAAATGGTTGGAGTAAAAGTGATCTAAAATCTTTACCAGTTATTGCTCTTTCAAAAGAAGGGAAGATAACATACTATAGTTTAAAAACTACCACTTCTGGTTTTTTTCTTAAATTGCATCAATGTTTTATGGCTGAAAGATCGTGTTTATTTTCTTATTGTTGTTGTTTGTAAATTCCCATTGACTTCAAAAGGGGCAATGCCTACTAAGAATAGTGTGCATTTCACAGCTTAGATTTAAGGGATTTGAGGGGCTCAGGAAAGCTGAGAGATAATTGAAGACTCACAGGGGAGGCATAGAGTGGATCAGAACAGCCAAAGGAGGCTCAGGGAGGATTGCAGGGGCTCCAAAAGAGCTGTGAGTGGATCAGTGTAACAACCAGAGGTTAAAGGCACTCCTAACGGCAGGGGAACAATGAATGAGAATTAGAATGTCACACGGGACAAACAAGAAAGTGGATACAAGTGGGAGCTGTCTCATTCCAAGCTACCTCATCTATCCCTGTGGACCCATCCAATCTACATGCTGATAACTCATCCCTAGAGCCAAAGCATGAAGCCAACAGCCTACTGAGCATCTTGGTTGGGTTGGCCAATAGGTCTTTTACACTCAGTGTGCCTGAGCTTGAATTCATCATCTCTTCTCCCCTGGCATGACTTAGGTATCAAGGGATCTCGGAAAACTCTATGCTTTGTACTCTGCATTTATAATCTGATTCTGCAACGGCATTCTTCTTTCAGAGTCTCCGCCAGCTCAGCTGCCTGAATCAACGCGCCAGCTGCACTGTCTACCTGGCCTTCTGTTTTATTTCATCTTGTGCTTTGCAATTCAGCAAGCCATTTCTATACCTCACCTAGCTCGCATCCATTGAGAAATCCAAAAGTATCTGGCTTTCTACTTGCCAAAGAGAGGAAATCATGGCTTTCTTTAATCTACAAATCAGTATTCTTCTGGATCCCTCACTCCTCTTTACCCTCTCTACTGGATAAGCCAGTAGGTCTTATTGATTACATCTTCAAAGTACTTTTCCTATTCTTTCAAGCCAGTCATCTTTTTGCTCACTGCCACTTGATGTGAATTTATTATTTATTCAATCCTTGCTGTAATATTGCCATAACCTCTTACCTGATTTCTCCATCTATACCTTCCACCTCCACTTTCCACTCTAGTTGCCTGAACTATGGTTCTAACAAATGAATACAAATATATTAAGTTAATTCATCCAATTGAAAATATTTCTATATTTCCCCACTATCTTCAAAAGAAAACCCAAGCTCATTAAACAGTATGGAAATTCTTTCCCAGACCACTTTTCCCTTATTCTTGTATCATCATTTTCTGTCATTCCTCACCTCCAGTGTCATCCTCCAGACACCCTGAGCTACATGTACAATTGTGCCATTCCATGCTGCCGCATCTGAAGCCTTTGTCCATTTAGTGTGTCTTTGTGTTGGCTTCTTCCCCTATGTCTATCAACCTCAAAAGCAACTCATTCTTCAAGATTTCAAATGAAATTTCAACCAGTGAGACACTTGTTAAGTAACTCTTTGCTTCCTAGGACGCTCTTCCAGCCAATCTATATAGTTATGTGCAAAACTACCCAAGACATATCACCATGGAATAGAAGAAGCCAGAAACAACCAGGTTTTTCAAGTATAACCACACTTTAAACTGAGAGCAATGGGAACTGAGATCATAACCAGCTAAAGATGCTGGAAAAATTCTGGTCTAGTATGTTAATCAGAGAATGTTTGGGAAGGGTAAATATGCTCCACTTGATTGTCTAGATCTAAGGAAAGTCCAATGAAACTCATGGGTTTTCTAATCAGGAGATGGAGCTTGACAAAAGAAATTCTATAGCAGTCAGTTAACTTGAGTAGACAGATGGTTGATTGACCTGGAGGAATTTTGTTAGAGACAGCAGAAGTTCAATTCCTATGCTGAAGAAAAGCAGGATAGCTTTATAAAATGAGGTCCTATACTCAGAACCAGAACTAGGGAAACCAAGTCTAAGAAAAGCACAAATCCACCCATGAAAAATGGAAGCATTAAAGAACACATCCAGTGAAAGTTGACTTAGTACTTAGCTCCAGAGGGACTCAGTGGGGCTGGACCCCAGCAGAGAAAAAGTAGGGGCAGCCTCACTAGGAGGGAGACTCCGAGCTGCAGCCAGGCAGGGCTTGCACCCTCCACACTACAGCTGATACGAATTCTGTCAAGCTGGTGGTTTTTCTTGACATCTGGCCTGATTTTTTCCTTTCTTAATTTTATTCAATGCAATCTAAAGAACAGTTATTTTACATTATCCCTCACTTTGAACATTTTCTTTTCTTACACTCTTCTTGGAAACCTCTGTCTGATATTTGCACACTTTAGTGTTTAGAAACTGTCAACACATTCCTGTTAATTGTTGCTTAGTCAGCCCTCTTTCCAGTTTACCTCCTTAATCCTTCTTTATATTCCAGGCCATTTGTTACCTAAGTGTCTCCCTAGATCAAGACTGTCCTCCTTTTCTGGTGTGACTAAAGCCTCATTCACATGGGAAAGTCCAGATAATGACTCTCTGAAAGCTGTAACCATCTCTGCTGACTAATGTGAGCAAAGCATCACTGCACTGCAGAAGCATCATTCCCCATCCTCTCTGCAGGAGATCTGGTAGCATCCTATTTATTCCTTTAGGAAAACATCAGTCACCTTCCTCACATCAAACCCTAAAGAATGAAGTTAGAGGTCATGGCTTAGTGGCTATCTGCAGCAGTTCAGCAGACCGAAAAGACCACGTTCTAGTTTTGCAGGACAACTTTGGACAAATTTGCTAACTTCTATAGGTCTTGGGTTCTCTACCTGCAAGACAACCTGATACATAATTCTAAAAATGGTTGTAAAGAGAACATACATTTCAATGATTTAACACAGTATTACACACATAATTGTTTTAACAGCTGTTTTAGTAACTATGATATATGAAGAAAAATTCTCAGATTCATGTTTTTCCTAAAGGTGTCTTTTTCCCCTAAAGATATTAGAGTAGACAACCCTAGAGACTGTAATGGTTGACAGAATGTGTCATTTGGGATTTGAGAATTTTCTTCTCCAAATTCATTGTGTTCTCCTTCTCCCATGCCACCAAGGGAAGACTAAAGGTTTTATACACTTTTTAGAAAAACACCTCATTCAAAATTCTAGGAATTTTCTGTCATTTTCTGTTCAAATGTTGATAGGCATTATCCCTGACTGGGCGTTTTACCATTAAATATATTTTATAAGTGCTACCCACCTCCTCCCCAACTGACACCAAAATAATGTTACATAAGGAAACATAAAGAAAAAGTCTAATTACTCAGAAAGTCTTTGGGCCTTGCCAGCTTTGTGCGTCTTGCACATACATCATCCTTTCATTTTTCTTTTTCATTTTCACACTAACCTTATAAGGTAGGTATTATTTTCTCCATACTATGTAAGAGCAAAGTAGGGCTCATTGTTTATAAGTACATTACAATTAATTAACTGCAGAATACAGATCTCTTTATCCCATGTTCTCAATAGGCTTCGAGAGAAGTTTTACAAACCTCTTCTTATTTTATTTTATTTTATTTTATTTTATTTTATTTTATTTTATTTTATTTTATTTTATACTGGGGATTGAACCCAAGGCCTTTGCTCTGAGCTACTTTTACTTTTTAGTTTGAAACAAAATCTTAACAAGTTGGCCAGGCTGGGTTCAAAATGCTCCTGTATCAGCCTCCCAGAGCTAGAATTACAAGCACCGCCACACCCTGCTCAGAAAGTAAATCCCAAGACCTCTATGGCCACCACATTGTCACCACATCCAGCAGCTTTAAATTTGAAACCAGTGTTTCTGGGTTTGAATCCTAGTTCTACTTCTTATGAACTGAGTGACTGGGCAAGCTGCTTAGCTGTAATCAGTGCTATTTCTCTCCATAAATTGTGTATAATAAGCCCTTTGTGGGATAGTTGAATAGAATGCCTGGTATGTCATATGGGCTAGTAAATGATGATCTAGTCGTGCTCTTAGCCTCCTTTCCAGGTCTGTAACAAACATTCTCTATTCCCATTTGTATTTCTGAGAGCTGGGGCTTGAACATGGCCTTTTCAAACTGTAGGTGTTGCCAGTGTAATAATACTGAAATGTGGAATTTTTAAGGGGTGAGTAGCCTGTGAGGGCTCCTCCCTTGAGAGTGGGATTCAGACCTTCAATGAAAGTTGTGCACAGTGTTAGGCTACACATGCAGCCAGGTTTCTCTCCCGTGCTGTTACCTTTCCACATTCCACCACCAAGGACTCAGCGAGGAGATGCTCATCAGATTCTAACACCTTGAGCCTGGACTTGCAGTGTGCAGAGCTATAAGAAATAAATTTTATTCTTTTTTAAACTACTTGGTCATAGGTATTTTGTAACAGCACAAAATGGAAAAAGACACTAGGCGACACTCCTTTGTTCAGGAAATTATTAATGAGTTTCAGGTGTATTTGGAGCAAAGGTCAAATCCTCCTGTGTTTTAGTGTCCAAAAACATTAAGAATGCATTTCAAATTTTCACCCAAAACACTTTTTTATGATTTTAAACATAGTTCCGCTTCACTTTATTTAAACAAGCAGTTATCTGATGTTTAAGAAAAACTGAAAAGTAATCCTTTGTTAGTTGGAATGAGAAGTGGCTCAGTAATATTTCTACTTTTCTTTTGAATATCATAGAACGCAGGTCCTTGCCCCCTGCCCTCAGCAAAACAGATTGCTGTAGTATTTAAAATTTGTATTGAATGACAACATGCCACCCATTCAATTATTTCTGAAACCTCAAAATTGTTAGTCAAAATTGTTTTGGAAATTACCAAATAATTTCACTTCCTATTCACGTTCAATGCTTTTTTTGTTACCAAGGTCATTTAAACCAATTTTCTGAAAGCAGCCAATATCATCACATTTTCTTTTCTGACTTTGATCTACACCCAAACTAATAACACTGTTATTTCTCAGGTCTTCAATGACCTGATAATCTCTGCTTTGAAAGCCGTGTGGCTCTGTGCAAGGAAGACAGGGCAGCTCTCAGAATTAGGTTCAAAGGGCAGCTCCTGCATTTAATGTTCTGATTGACCTTTAACAAGATTCTAAGTCTTAGCCATCTCATCTAGAAAGCAAGAGTATTCATTCTTTCTTTAATGAATGACAGTGGCCCAGTGGGTACAGATATAGATACTGAGGATATAGCAGTGCAGTGAACACAACACAAACATCCCTGATGTCAGGGAGCCTGAATTCCAGATGGGAAGCAGATGAATAAGTGAACAAATAGATAACACGCAATCTGGATTATGTCTGATGGTGTAAGTAATGAGTAATGTGGAGAAGAATAAAGCAAGGTAAGGATGACACTGCACACTGGGAAGCCTGGGGCAGGCTACTTTGGATAGTGGGACACCAGAGAACAAACACAACTCCCCTTTTGCCAAGTGCCCTGAGAATTGCATAAGAGAATGTGAATAAGGGTTTGTGAAGTTGTGGTTGGTTATGAAGGAAGGCAGCTGAACTGGTAAGACAAAGCAGACGATGAAACAAATCAATTAAATTAACACACACACTAGGAGACTGTACATTTCCCAGCTTTAATGCATGTTAAATGTATCTATCTTTTTAATGAGTTGTGAAAGCATAAGCCACTTCACCCTCTGAAACTATGCACTTCAATTTCCTCCTCTGTGAAATGGGTTAATACAGTGTATCCTTCAGGAAACGACTCCTTAGTATTATTGTGCATTCTTTTCTGATGAGGCTGTAGCTGAGTTTTGTGTGAAATGTCCTGCACTTTTAGATGTGGCCAGCATTCTAGAACTATTGTTGTAAAAGTCCATCTAATAAAGACACTGCACTCGTGTCAAAATAGTACATCATTGTTCAAACTCCGAGAGTCAAACTTCTTCATTAAATTTATAAAGTTCTCCCTCACCCTCTTCACCAGTCTGCAGAAATTATCTTAAACTCAGGTGAATACAAGGGTCTTCATGGTGATTCCCTTGTCAGTAAATGAAATTAAAGTCACACCCATGAGTGAGGCAGACGGTTGCAGCCTGGGCAAACTACCAGGAGCCGAACAGAAGTGAAATAGCACAGAAATCTCTGTTGGGTTTCTCCCTGTTTTGTGACCCGTCTCTGCAGCTGGCAGGTGCTGTCACCTGCTGCTTACTATTACAGAGGTTTTCACTCCCAGACGTTTGGGAGAGCTCTCAGAAGAATATTGCTATTCTGAGATTCTATATTCACCTCTTGTGCGATTCATCTCCACTTGAAACCGAATGGAATCCCATTAATTATCACTTCAGGTAGTAAATCAGCTTCTCCTGTGTGAAAGGAATGCAGCAACCTGAGTCCCTCTTTTTGTCTGGGATGCCAGGGGGTTATTATGGATGGTATTGAACTCATAAGAATAATTTTAGCATTACTGCAACAACAAAGCATTTTGTAAATGTAAACCTTGTTTTTCTTAAAAAGCCCTGAATAACTGTGAAGTCACATCGCTGGCTTAAGTGTGTAGCCCTTCTCTTTCTCTGTTCCCTCCAACTTTAAAAGCGTGTATTCAATCTCCGGCTTTAAAGTCAAGGCAATGCGCTGATTGACTGTGCTGACATAATTGTGTTAATGACAAGACGCGGAGGCTACATTGTTAGATAGCTTGCTTATCATCACTATTTATTTGGTTCCCTTTGCCAAGTCTGAATTATACTTTTTATACATTGTGGTTAGAGCCAGTCATTTAAAGTGCTTCAGTGTTGAAACGACATTTTTTTTACAAATCTTTTAGCTGTAGTTCAAGAGAGAGAGAGAAAAAAATAAGTCTTCCACACCATCATTAAACAGGGTTCAAAGTAAGCCCTTGCTGAAAGATGTGAAGTTTGAGCTCTTAGGAAATGAAATCTTTGATCTCCAAAATGATTAGTGAAAATATTTTTATACATAGGCCCATTTTTATCTCATTTTAAGGAAAATAATACAATTTAATCTACATAATACTCCTTTCTAATACCTGAAGTCAACCTCTGTTGCTTTGTGTCTAGAGCTGCCGAGAGCCCTCAACCCGCCGCTGAAGGAAGGATGGGGCCTGTCTTTCAAGGAATCACAGCATTTGGCTAAAAGCTGAAGGACCTTATTTGTATGGTGCCACTGTCATGTCTTCAAAGGATGCCATTTCAACAACGTAAAATTCTCAAGGTCTTTTCCAGATAAAATTTAATGGTAAAATAATATAAAGACCTAAGAAATACGTGTGCATCATGAGGTAAAGCTGTGGAAGCAACAGATCATCCCCAAGCCACCATTCTGTGAAAACAAACTGAAAGAGTAAATAAGACCCAGAAGGTGCAATAGGTATCACGAAAGGAAAAGAAACTTCTCAAAAGGAAAGAACTCGGATGGGGGAAAGAAGAAAGAAAGGGGGGAAAATACACACACACGCACACACACACACACACACACACATGCACACACGATAGTTAAGATGATTGTTTTACTTCCTATTAGTTCATTGAAAAGAATAGTTACTGCTGATGTTGTTTGATCAACTTTACATGTCCTATATCTGGTAGTCTAAGCAACTATTTTAAAGACGATAATATGCAATACAATAACCATTGTTAATTTCCTATCATCTCGTTTAGAAATTGTGCTTTTGTTTTTTATTGTCTTTAAAAAAAATCCAGGAAGTATGGCCTCTGGGGTAAGAAAGAAGGGTGAATGGTAAGGTGGCTAGTAAACTCTAGACTGATGTATAAACATAGACACCAGAGCAGAATGATTAAACTGAGAGCTGAATTGTCCTCAGGTTCATAGTACTGACCTTCATGATTATCTCATTCTTATCCCTGCTTGCTTTAGATGCATTTTAAAGAAACATAAATTTATTTCCTAGGGGCCAGACACTGTTCTGGGTTGTGGAATATAGCAAGGAGCTACACCAAGCTCCAGCGGTCATGAAGTTTTCACTCAGTGAAAGAGATGTGTGAACAGTCTTGTACATGAATCCTATGCACTGAAACTCAGGTTCCCCTAGGATACACCCATGGATGCAATTGCTGGGTCACAAGACATGCTCCTCTGTGGAAATGCTGCTAATGCCAAATCGCTTTCCAACATGGTTGTAGCAGTTTAAGCGTGAGAGAGTTTCTGCTTATTTCATCAGCCTTTGAGTTTTTGACTGAAAATATCATTGAGTCAGAAATTATAAATCATGATAAACAAAGCTTTTATTTTGTGACTGCTAAGAAAGTTGAGCATTTTTATGGCTCATCGGCTCATTTTGTGGTTGGTTGATGGTCACTGTTTTCCCTTTTGCCTGTTCATATTGCCTGCTCTCCGTTTTTTAACCCACTTATTTCTAAATTGGGCTGCTTGTCTTATTGTTTTGTTAGAAGTTTTCAGAAAATAATTTTTTTTTCAGTTTTATGATGCAAATAACTTCACCCAATGTATGATTGTTTTCTTTTCTCTTTATAGTATCATTCACTGAATAGAAGCATTTAATACTGTTAATGTTTTCTATATTTTTATGGGTTTTCTATTGAATTATTTTTTCCTATTTTCAGACCATGAAGATATTCTCTAGTTTCTTCTAAAAGTTTCTAAGTTTTACTTTCACTTTAAATTTTCTGATTCATCAGAATTTTAGTTGTCTGGTATGAAGTATAATTCAATCTTCCCCCATATGGTTAACTGGTATTAACACAATGGGTCATGAATTTATAGTACTTCCTCAGTCTTAAATTATAGTCGTGTGTGTTTATGGAGCTCTGAAGACAAGTCCTCTTCTATTCATCATCTATTGCTCCAATGTACCTATTCCTGATTCTATATCACACTGTTAATTATGCTAAATGCAATAATAATGTTTCTTGCTGTGTAGTACAGCAATGGAGCCTCTTTTTCTTCTGAATTGTCCTAGCCTTTCGTATTAATTTTGTAATTCTTATCAGATCATATTTTAAAGAATTTATTTAAATTCTAACTGACTTTAAAGATTCATTTGAATAGAAATTGTGCCATTATAATAGCAAGTCTTCCTATCTATGAACATAGTAAATCTTCTCACTTATTTAGCTCTCCTTACAGTTTTAAGTGTTTCCCTTTAAAGTTTTGTACCCCTCAAATATTTTCTGAGGAAAATGTTTTCTTAATTAAATTTTTCTCTAAATATTTTATTAATTGCTGTTAACTAAGAAACATGCAGTTTGGTTTTTTTTTTTTTGTATTTATCTCAAAATTTCACTGGCGTTTCTTTTAAACCTTCTTTGTGCATATTTTCTTTTTGTTTTTAAAACACACGTTCACTAATATAGTGATATTATTGTTCCTTTTTCTAACTTTTAAAAATTCTTCACTGCATATTACTGATGTAACTAGAATGCAAGTGGTACAAATGCATCTGAAATTATGAGATTACATCAAGTATAATGTTTGTTATAGATTGAGGAAAAAGGCCTTTTTTCAGTTTGAGAAATTTCATTTCCATTTCTATTTCATATCATAAAGAAGTGTTAAATTCATGAAACACTTTTTCTGCATCTGCAAAGTGATTCTATAAAATAAAATCCTGATATTTTTCTTTTTTATTAATATAATGAGTTATTCAAATGAATTTCCTAATGTTAAGCCAACTTCAAATTTCTGAGATATACTCAGCATGAGCGCAACGCATATATTGTTGGACACCTTACTTAAAACTTTTTCATTGCAGTCAACATAATTGCAGCAAACAATATTCTACTTTCTGTTTCTATCAATTTTTTAGTCTGTTTTTTTGTGGCTATACCAGAATGCCTGAAGCTGACTATTTGACAAGAAAAGAGGTTTATTTATCTCATAGTTCTAAGGCTAAAAATCTAAAATCAAACCACTCATTTATTCAGCATCTGGTGAGGTTCTTTGGTGACATCACAATAACATGAGTGCCCGCAGAAGTGATACACAGTGAGGCAAGGAGCCCGAAGTATTCAGGGTCAACTTGATCTTGTGATAACTAACCAGGGCCGTAACGAGAAGTGTACTAATCCTTTCAAGGGCAATGATCTAAGCCATCTTTCACCAGCCTCACATTTTAAATGTTCTACCACTTCAGCACAAGTTTCCACACAGGAACATTTAGGGGACACACTCAAACCTTATCAAAACCAAACCAATGCACCAAGGAATGTACATAACTCATATAAATGGAACCATACAATATTTGTCTTATTATGACTGACTCATTTCATTTAACAATATAACAATGTTCTTAAGGTTGATTCATGTGGTAGCATAAATCAGAATTTCTTCCTTTTTAACACTGAAATACATTATCCTTTAATCTATTGATGAGATGGGTGCTTGATTCACTTCTATCTTTTGGCTGCTACTATGAGCATGTACAAATATTTTTTGACCATTTTAATCTATATTTACAGTTAGATTGTCTCGTGATATCTTCTTTTCTTTACATACAGTGATCTTATCTGAATTATGAAAATTTTCTTTCTTTCTTTTAGTTTGGTTTTATTCATAGAGCAGTTTTAAATCTACAGCAAAAGTGAGAGAGAGGTGCAGAGATTTCTTGTATACTTTCTCCTTCACCCAAGCATGGTCTCGCTCATTTATTAAAAACCTCACCAGAGTGGTACATTTGTGACAACTGATGAATTGACAATTCATTGTTACCCAAAGTTCATAATTTATATTAGGGTTCATTCTTAGTGCTGTACATTCTATGAGTTTGGACAAATGTGTATCCACCAGCACAATATGACGCAGTGGAGTCTTACAGCCACCAGTCTGTTTCACCTGTTATCTGTCCTCTACTCTAATTGCTGGCAACCACTGATCTTTTCACTATCACTATAATTTTGCCTTTTACAAAATACCATATAATTGGAATCCTATATAATGCAGGCTTTCTAAATTAGTTTCTTTCACTTAGTAATATGCCTTTAAGTGTCTTCCATGTCTTCTCATGGCTTGATGGATTATTTCTTCTTAGTACTGAATAATGCTCCTCTCTCTGGATTAGTAATTGTTTATCCATTTTCCACTGAAGGGCATCTCGGTTCCCTCCAACTTTAAGCAACTACAAAAAAACCTACTATAAACATCCATCCATGAGCAGGCTTTTGTGTGGATATAGCTTTTCATCTCCTTTGGATAAATGCCAAGGAACAACATTATAAGATTATATATTAAGAGTAGATTTAGTTTTGCCAGAAACTCCCAAACTGTCTTCCAAAGTGCTGCACCATTTTGCATCCGCAACAACTATGAATGGGGTTCTTTCTCTGTCTCCTCATCAGCATTTAGTGTGGTTTATATTCTGGATTTTAGCCATTTCAATAGGTGCATAATGATATCCCATTAGTGCTGTAATTTGTATGTCCTGATGACATATGATGTCATGTGCTTATTTACCCCTTTTATATCTTCTTTGGTGAGATGTCTGTTAAGGTCCTTGGCCTTTGCTTAGGTTTTAAAGTTTTAATAGCCTAATAAAATTAAGTAAAAACTATTCCCTTTTTATTCTTCCTAGAACAGTTTGTTTTTGATTGGGATTATCTGTTCCTTGAATGTTTGGTAAAGATGATCTTTAAAATCATTTGGATCTGTGTTTTTAATATGGAAGAATTTTAACTCTTCATAGATTTGTTTAATGTTTCCCTGCCTATCCATGTTTCTATTTGTTTTAAGTCAATTTCAGCAAATTACAGGTTTTTGAAAGTTTTGCTATTCATTTGATTTTGAACCACATATACATAACTTGCTTTTAGTATTACATTAAATTTGTAAGCTCTGTGTCCCTGTTTTATTCTTAGTATTTTTATGTCTTATGCTACTTTCTTTTCTCATGAGCTAGTTTTGCCATATGGTTAAGTAGACGTTAAAATCTTCAGAGACGGTCCAAGTTTTTAAAATTCTTTGTCTCATATATTTTTTGTTTTATTAATTTCTGCTCTTTTAAAAAAATATTTTCTCCCTTCCTCTTTCTTTTGTTTCCCTGGTTTTGCATGTATGTATTCTCTATTTTTGAGTAGAATGCAACTCCAAAATATTCACTTTTTCTCATAAGCGTTTAAAACTATACTGTTTCTTCCATGTAATACCTTAGCTGAATAGCTAAAATTGTGTTATGAAATATTTTCATTCTTATCACATTTTAAGTATTTCTAAGCTCTATGATAATCTCCTCTCTGACACATTATTTACACTACATTTTTAAAGTTTAACACAAATTTTTGGTTAGCTTTTAAAATTTCTTTCTATTAGTACATGTTTACACTATGTAATGGTGCATTCTCGTTGTTGAGAGTTGGGATATGTACACAGAGTGTCTTAATTCACTTATTTCCTTTCCCTTTCCCTTCTTCCCTCCTCCTGCCTATGTTTCTTGGTCCCTTCCCATTTGCATAAGCTATATCTCCCCGTTTTCTATTATCTATCTTTTATTTTGCTCTTTAGATTATTTATACTTTGAGTTTTTATGTAAGTTAAAACATGCAATATTTAAGCTTGTTTGCCTCATTTATTTCATTTAAAATCATATTCCCAAAGTACATCCATTTTCCTGCAAATCATTCAACTTTATCCTTCATTATGGTGGGGTAGTATTCTATTGTTAGCATAAATTTTTTAAAGCTAGTTTAAAATTTCATTATGATCACTAAATTATTTTAGTGCTGATCATATCTTCAGCTAGAGCCAAAAAGCTTCTAAAAATTGTGCAGAGTAGAGCTTTCACTAATACTTTATTTTTAAAATCAACCTCTATTACCAACAACCACACTGATATCTTACGTTGTTTTTTTAGTTTTTGTTTTCTGCTTTGTTTTGTGTTTTGAACATCAAAGCAAGGAGAAATCTTCTATGACATTCAGTGTTCAATATAAATCTTAAATAAATATTGGCTTATGAAAATTCCTCATATTTTATATTATTTAAAATGACTTTCTTTGATCAAGTTCAGATAGAGAAACTGTTCAAAATTTTATATTAATTTTGAAAAGTTGTGTTTCTCTAGGAATTCATCTACGTCTATGTCGCTAAAATTTTCAAATTGTCAGCATAAAGTAGTTTGCTTTATGTGCTTAGTAACCTTTCAATGCTTCTAAGATCTATAGTGATGTCTCAAATTTTCAGCTCCAGTATTGTTATTTTTATCTACTTTCTTCTTTTAACAATTATCCTTTGGCCTTGTTGAGTTTTTCCCTTGTATATTTGTTACATATTTTGTTTTAATCTGAGCAATTATTTCCTAGCTTTCATAATTAATAGTTCTTTTCTACAATTTTTTGTTTTCATTTCTTGTGGTTTTGCTGTTGAGACTGAGTTTCACATTACTGATTTTCAGCCTTTCTTTGAATATACATTCATTCATGATCAGATTTCCTTCTGAACATAACATTAATAGATTTTAAAGGTTTTGAAATGTTTCATTTTCATTGTTAAAAATATTTTCTAATGCTTCTAGTGTTCATATTTTCTACATAAATTACTTGCAGATGTGTTGCTTAATTTGCAAATACGAGGATTTTTTTCCTAGGTTAATGTCAACAAAGAACTGTCTGATGTCGATACTTTAAATTTGAGACTTATAGGATGATTTAGGATATTATCTATTTTGGTAACTATTCCACATACGATGAAAAACGATGTATGTCATTAGGTTTGGTAATTTTTATTGACTTTTTCAGATTTTTTTATCAATCAATAAGGGATGTATTGTAGTTTCCCCCTGTGATTACAGACCTGTTTCTAGTTTTCCTCGGTCCTAATTATTCTTCAGTACTGAACATTGAACCCAGAGCCTTTGTGCTGAGATACATCACCAGCACCGCCTCCCTCACCTTTTCCCTTCTTTGTTTCTTTCTTTTTCTTTTGAGACTGGGTCTTGCTAATTTGCTAAATTGCCCAGGTTGGACTGATATTTGTTATCTTCCTGTCTCTGCCCCGTGTCGGGATTACAGGCAGTTACCACCTTGCCTGACTGCTCTGTCCATTTTTTATTTTCATATTTTGTAATTCACATTATACAGTTCAAAAATATTGTAATACATCTGGATATCCGACATTTGTATCATTTTGAAATGTCACTGCTTTTATCTAAAATTCTCCTTTATCTGATATCAATCTGTCAGTCTTTTGTTAGGGTTGGTTTTATTTCTCTGTCCATTTCTTCTACTTTCAAATTTTCTCAGTACTTATGGTCAAGATGTATTTCATTCAAGCAGCATATAGTTGGGTTTTACTTTTCATCCTATTTGACAATCTTTATATTCAAATTGTAATATTTGGTCCATAAATATTAAATATCATTACTGGTATTTGTAATTTTATAGTGAAATTTTACTGCATATTTTCTGGTTGTCTCTTTTGCTTCGGATACATTTTTCTTTCCCTTATTTTTTTAAAATTAATTAATAATTTTACTCATCCTATTTTCTACTGTTTTGTTAGCATACTAATGTTATTGTAATAATTATCCTAGATATCAAATTGTATTTTCTTATTTTATTGAAATTCAACATAAATGAATAGTTTTACTCTTTGTCAAATAATGATATTACATGTTGGCTCCCTTTGTCCTACTTTTTTTATTTTTCCATGCATTTTAATTCTATATACATTTTATACCACACAGTAAATATTTTCATTTATCCACGTCATTTGATGCCAGCATCTCTTCCTTCTCATTGTGTTTGTTCTTTCTTTTCTTTTCTTCTCTTTCCTTTTCTTTTATTTGATATTGAGCTATTTTACAGATTGGTTGATCTGCTACTTGAAAAACTGGCTGAAACCATTTGTACAATTGATTCTAAGCAGGATAATTCATGCTGTGTAGACTGAGAAAGGGTGATCACAGAATAAGTCTGAAAACCTCAGATTTGCAATGGGCTTGCCACCAACAGGCTCTAGAGTAATGGAGAAATTTCTTAACTTGCCTACACATACTTCTTTGTCTTTACAATGAAGAGATAGCATTATAGGAAGTTAATCCCTAAAAATTTTAGTTTCTGTGACACTTTCTCAGCCTAGGGCTACTTACACAGACACATGACTATATCATACTGGTCTTTATTAATTAAAATTCCTAGATTATTTAAACTTAATTAAATTATAAAGTTATTTATGTTAAATTAAACAATAATTTTTGTTTTAGTGAATTGTTCTTAATGCAATTATAACCACAAGTATAGTTACCATGAGCTCTCTGTTTTTTCTGTTCAAGTCTAGAAGTTGAACAAACTCCAGTATTTTCACTTTTCTTCAAATTACTACATGAAAATTCTATTTTCAACTAAATATAACATTTTGAAAGACTTAAAAATTCTGTTGCTTTCCTGCATGTGCATTGTCTACCTGATTATCTGTGATTTTACTTCCAGTAACAAACACAACCACTCACGTGTCCACATGCGTGAAAACACACTCACACATACAAATATCGAGCCAGTTTTTCTTCGGAGAGATATTGTTTTATGCTTCTAATTATCTAAAGAGATGTAATGAAATTCCAAAAATCTATTTTGCTTCACTTTAATTTAAAAAATAAACATTCCATGTACCATTTTGGGTGCTGGGTAAAATAATAAGAAAATAGTAATTAGTTTTAAGTGAAACAATCCCCAAGAGGTTGGAAGTAAAATTTAAAGAATAAAAAAACTCTTCTTGTTTCTTGTTGCATAAGAGAAATGTAGTTAATGTTGGGGGAAGGAATGAATGCCAACTGTGAATATAAGGCAATTAAATTTTTCAAAATCATTTGAACAGGAATAAAATTGAGAATGATGCCATAATTTGGCAATTGGAAAAAATCAGAATTATTTGATTCACTTCTTTTTCTTTCTTTTTCCTGCTCATTATTGCTGCTTTAAAGTACAAGAGATGAGGATGAGAGCTCTGACATGCTAAGTATATGCTCTACCACTGAGCTATACTCCCTAGCAATTAATTCATTTCTTTAAACCAGAAAGAAACATTTACCAAATGGGCCAGCATTCTTGTCCTCGCAAGCCAATTGTACAGTAATTAGCAGCTGCCAGCAATATTCCTTTGGAACCAGTATAGCTACTTAGAAATCAATACTTATCTAAGGAAGTCCAAAGAAAGAATGTTCGTGTCTGCTGTAAATACTGCTCTCTCTTATTTGCTGTTATCTTGAAGACTTTGTGCTGAAATCTATTCTTAATGTCTGACTAAAGTTAGAAATTATCACCTACAAAGTAAAAGCAATCTATATTGCACACCAATCCAAAAATGAACTAACCTGGAAGCAATTAGATTAGTTGAACTCAAGTTCTCCAAATCAACTTGCTTCTACTTTTTCTCTTAGAAATTATATATGTGTGTGTGTGTGTGTGTGTGTGTGTGTGTGTGAATTTACTATAGAAGGATAAGAAAGAAGCATCACTGTTTTCAGCAACTGAGAATAAACATAGACAATAGAGAGGCCAAACCTTATCCTCATAGAGAAAGGCTAAGATCATTCTGGATGAATATTCAGCATGCCTACAGTCTTCTGGATAGTGCTTCAAATTTAGTTTTTACTCACAATATATTTAAACAGTATATATTCATAAAATTTGAAAACATATGTTGCATAAAGAAGGAAAATAAACCAATCAATAATTTTACATGAGTGTAATATCTGCTAATCCTATGATACATTGTCTTCTTTGCTAAATCTAGACAACATTGTATGTATACTTCTGTACTGTGTAATTTTATTTTTTTTTATTTTGCTGTCATACTGAAATTTATTTAGTCACTTCTCTGTTGCTGAACATTTAGACTAATTCTGCTTTTTTAATACTTTTAAGTAATTTTGGATATCCATCATTGTCTACATTTATAACTATTTATTTCCTTATGATGAAATATTAACCATGAAATCATGTATACTTTTGACACGGCATTTTGTAGCTTTAGAGGAAGTTTCAAAATACCAAGAAGATAGTTTTTCTTTTGTACTCGCTATGTACAAGATTTACAAGAATAGCCATTTTAGCTACCTTAACAACCTAAGGGTTTGTTTTTGTTTTGCTTTTGAGCAATTTTTAGAAGAATAAACTTTATCTGATATGCATTTTCTGTATCTTATTCTTTAAAACAGATAAGTTCAAATGTATCATAGTCTTAGTTACTTTTCTTATTGCTGAGACAAAAACACCTGACACTCAAAGTTATAAAAAAAAAATTTTATTGTAGCTCACAGTTTGTAGAGGTTTCAGATCAAAACTATCTGCCTCAATGCAGAGCAGTGGCAAAGGAGAAAAAGTCCATGGCAGGCAGAAGACAAAAGGCAGAAAGCACTGATGTGACAAAGCATCATGCAAGGACGGCTTGTCTGCTGTCTCTTATATGCTATCCAGGCTATGTGCTGTTAGGGCTGGTAGCAGTCACAGGCAGGCTGGGACTTCCTATTATCCACACCCAGAACTGTGCTAACCCAGTCAGTGGACTATTCCATTAATCACATAACTCTGATCCCAGCATCACATACTCTGGATCCAACCGCTACTGAAAAAGCCCCACCTATGACCACATGAGGCTTTGAGAGGACATCTAGACACCAACCATAACAGTGGGGAAGGATTTAAGTAAAGACTGAATGCAGTGAAATGCAGATATTTTCTCTACCTAACTTTTCCTAACAAAGTAGGTTTCTGTGTGTCCCTTCCCAGCTTGTGTATGTGGTGTCATTGCTTCTTCTTTTCCTTGATGGCCCATCAACTCCTTCCAAACCATGCCATTGAGATCCATGCCAACAAGATCAAGGTACTGCTAATCTTCTGAACAAAATGTCAATGAGTTCCTCTCATGCAGGGATGACCGTAATATTCATGTGAAACACCCAGGGAGCTAGTGATCCAGATCTACAGAAGTCACACTTACTGTATGGATATTCATCATCACACTTTGGAATGACAAAACAAGGATCAATTCTGGACTCGAGGCCAAGCGCAATGGTGGTTTGTGCTCATCAAACATAAAAACTATTTTTAAAAAATGAGTATAAGTCAAGACTCTCTTTGAGTATTCACAGCTCAAGTCTTTTCAGAGAATAAATATATTGTAGACAAATGTTTGACTTCCTTGTGGAGGTAAATAATAATGAACAGATTTGTGTGTGTGTTTGTGTGTGTGCACGTGTGTTTTACTGGAGACTGAACCCAGTCCCTCTCCACTGAGCTATCTACCCAGTGCTTATTTTGTTTTTTGTTTTAAAATATTGTATTGTTAAGTTGCCTAGCTTGAACTCAAATTTGCGATCCTCCTGCCTCAGCTTCAGAGCACTGGAAATACAAGCATGTGCTGTCATACCCAGGTACAAACTGATTTTTATGCACTCTAATGGTTTTTTGTTTGTTTTGTTATCTGAGCCAAGTATGCTTAAGAAACCCTACAGTGGTAAATGAAATCACATTAGGATTGCTAAGAAACTCCTGCTAACTCATTCAACATTCAAACAATATTTATTGACCAGAGGCCATTAGAGTGTATGGGTGAAGTGCCTCTGAGGCCACACCAGACTGCCCAGCTCCAATCCATTTTCTCCACTTAATAACTGTAAAGTTGGCCAATTTAGTTAACCTATTAATGCCTCAATTTTCTTTGTAAAGTGGGGATGATGTGGCTCCTAATTCAGGAGGTGATACAAAGATTTAATCAGATAACAAGTGTTTATAACAATGAGTTAAACACAGTAAGTATTCTATAGACAATGCCAATTCATGTAAGTCATCTATAAATCAGATAATTTCTTGGTGTAGTATTATATATAAATACAAAGTAGACATAATGACTAATCTAAGCTAATTTACAACATACTAGAAATGATTAAACTTGTATGCAAAATATACAGACTATTCAAGGCTCAGATTACATGCATCAAAGTCTTCACTAATTTCATGTTGCAGTATAATCTTTCCCGTGGCAGCTTAAATAGACTTTTTATCATGTTCTACCAAACTTCGTAATGAATTATGCCCACATCTATTCATTCCTCCCTGATTCTAATCTCCTTGAGACAGATTCACTTCATTCTCCTTCTCCATGCCTGGTCCATTGGCTGGCATATATGGAGTAAGTGCTCAATAAATTGTTTGATTAATGAATAAATAACAATACAAGGTGGTATACAGCCATGGCCACAAGAGCACTGAGTTAAAGCACTATGAACATTTCACTTTCTTCTGCTGCCATGGATGCTAGAGCAACCCAGAGAGACCCGCTCCTGATTTGCATTATTGTATAAAAACATGGCATTGGAAAAGGTTCTTAAATAATTACTGAGCCTTGAGTTGTTTAATCGGCCTTTTCTAACCCTCTCTCTTTCATATGAAATTTGGGAACTGTATTTCTCTCTTGAATACATACATAGGCCTCCTGAAATGTATAGAAATGGCCCACATATTGATTTTCAAGACATAATTCACCCCCAGTGCACATGTCCTAGGAAATGGAGAGCTACACGACAGAGATACACATCTTGGGTCCAAAGATAACTTCATAATGGTTTCTGGTTTTTAAAGTAGGAGGAAACCATTGCCTTTTAGAGGAAAGTTACAGTAAACGTCACTGTATGAATAAACATTGTAGTGACATGCTTAAGCCTGCTTTTACTTGTTATGATTATGTTGCCTGACTCTTACCACCAGAAGTGCTTCCCTCATATTTTCCTTCACATTAACATTTACGATGAAGGGGCAGCATTCCCCTCCGCTCACATCAGCCAAAATGAGTCCCTTTACACACGGCAGTATTTCAGCAGTCACAGACCAGGGAGAGTCCAGCATAAACCCAGCTTGCTATGGACCTCAGCGTTCTCCGCCAGCTCTCCCCCAGCCAGCAGCCCTGCCATTTGAAACCCATCTGCTGCGTTTCGTGAACCTAAATTCTGACCTAGTGTATAGAGGTCGAGCTCGAACTGAGCAGAAAGAGCCAGAGATTCTAAAGGGAAACATTCTTCAGTGTGGCTGTGCACTCCCCAAGACATGAAACATCTTAGACAGCACCTTGAGGCATATATTTCAGTGCAGAAGTACCAAAAACAACATGACTCCCCACCCCTTCTTTATATTCCAATGAGATTTGCTAGTTTAACCAGAGCTGCAGTACAAAAGCACTTGTGGTTCATGTTATATTAATAGTGTGGCCTGATTATCAAAAACCATTACTCTTGGTTATCTCACAGTAGCTGTACGGAGATGCTATAAGTCAGAGTGACTGCCCACACAGTGTTTGCTCCAAGCTTATGATAACAGTATTCTTAATGCAAAAGTGCATTTGTAAAATTATTGCCTTGTGAAGATCAGATTTGTAATAAATGAGATGTGATCACTCCATTGCTTTTCCTCATATAAAAAAATTAAATACATAAATTAAATGTCAGTGGTGTCTTCCATTGTCTTGGCTTCCTATGGGTCAGTTTACTTGTGGTCAGACTCAGAGGTGACTCTTTCAAGGCAGATGTGGGACTAGCTTAGTCCTGAGCAAGGGCACACGCAGTGGCTGTACTTTGATGTTGTCTTCAGTAGCAGACTGATTGTGGCCTTTGTTTTGTTTGTTTGTTGAGGGGTGCTTTGTTTGGTTTAGTTTTATAAAAGCAGCGAGATAATGGATCAGAAACCATACCATTTCCTATAGATTCTGATCATTGTTTCTGGCTCTTTGCAGAGCTCCATGTGGCTTGGAATAGGCATTCACAGCTCCTTAATGCTGAGGCCACTGTGGCTGACTTTTTACTTTAGGTCTCCTTACTGTGACACTTTCACTGCTCTGGTTTTGTGTAGAAGAGACAAAGATGGGAAGGAAAGCAAGTCTAATAAAGTAAAAGAACCCAGTTTTAATGCGCACTAATCTCCTTCTCTAGGTTATATGTCTCATTATACACATTAAACCAACCAGGAATAAAGAAGGTAGGGCTCGACTCACACAAATGCAAGGGACCCCATTACTGTGCACCTTCCAAAGCTCCCATGTTCCTTCATAAACAAAAATATAAGGGGTAAATATACAGGTCCTCCTCTCCCCTTATGCCTTTTCTACGGGAACAGCATTTTAGAATCCTCGATTGTTAGAGACAGTTAATCTTTTCAGAACTAATTCATTAAAAAAATATATTCATGACAAGTTGTTTGAAATGTGGTCCCTTAAGCTTTTTCTGTCTTTTAGAAACTGTTTCATATCACTATCTAAGAAGAAAAGCCAGCCGAGATTTACATTTTAATTTAGTTAACCAAATAGTTCAGACTGTGTTCTCCAAAGACAAAAACTGGTCTGTAAGTGGCCCGGATTTTCCTGTATTTTATTGCTGTAATTTGCATGAGAAACACCAGATCCTGTATAATTGTTGCTTTGTTGTTGTGATACGAGTAGCTGTTTCCAATGTCAATAATTATAAGTTGAAATGAAATTTAGTAGCAGCTAGGGGGTGGGGAGAAGAGGCAACTGCCAGCCAGTCAGAACCGCACATCAAACTAACCACAGTGCAGTCTTCTAATGCTACGTGAGCTGCAGCCAGGTTTCCAACAAAACTCCAAGCGAGGTCAATCGTGAGCAAGTGGCTCAGGCCTCACCACGCTCCGCCTCTCGCACTGTGCCATGTTGCTTGGTGTCTAATGAAGAAATAGCATGTTTTATATATGATGCCCGCTAATTGCTTCATCATCCATGCAAATCACAAAGGCAAACTGTGTCCTATCGTAAAATCAGTAACTAGGCCATTTGAAAGTGAAGCTCGGGAAAGCATTATTACGTCCATGCTTCTTTTGCTCCTCCGTTCTCTCTCTCCCTCTCGCTCTTTTTTATGACTTTGTATTAAGTTGTAGCATTTCCTCCGTGGTCATTTGTTCCTTTAGATTAGTCTTCAGTTAAGATAAGCTTGTAATGGATGGAGCAAGGGGCTGCGTGGAGATTGCTGCTCACTGCCGCTGTGTCAGCAGACCCACCCTCTACTTTGCCCTGGACGCTCCCAACTTATCTGGGAGAAGGACTTGGGAAGGGAAGCCTCCAAGTCCTGGATCTGCCTGTGGAGTCCTGCCTTTGTCAACAGGGGAGATTCCACTGCAGAGCCTCGCTGCTGCCCCAGGCTCATTAAGGGTAACACAAAACCAACAGAGTGGAAAAAAGAAAATGAAAGGGTGAGCACCATAGAGAACTGAGCACCTTCTAACCCCCCAGCAGAGTGGGGCGTGGTGACAGACAGTTACCTCTTCATTACTCCAAATTCGGGAACCTCCTGAGCGCATTATCCAGATAATTAACACCTCAGTGTTGACTAAGGCTAGTTCCCCATTTCCCTGATTATCAACCCATGGCTAATAAGTAGCATTTTGTTGTCCTTGTTCTTCTCCTCAGGGAGACAAGAAAAATCTTCAATGAAGGAATTTAAAAATACTTGCATTCATAATAACATAACAGGACCATTGCATCAGGTACCCTTCATTAAGAGCACTCAACGCAAGGATTGCAGGCATCTGAAGAAGAGCGAGGAATGCTTTGCAGGAAATATAATTCTAGACTAACTAGCAGAAGTAGTGTCAAGGTAACAAAGAAATTCTGCCTGTGCGTTAATTCCTCACCGCAGCTGTTGGGGTGTTAGATTAGGAGGCTGTACACCTTTCCCAGGAATATGAAAGCAGACTGTCTAACTGCCTGTGTTTGTCCTCGTAGTCTCATTCTTGCTGCTAGCAGAGCATGTCCCAACTGTTGTCAATTTATCACTGTAACGTGCACTGGTGGGCACAGTGTGAGCAGCCATTAGGACAGGTGCCTCTATCCATCACAGCCAGTCACTTATTCCACCTTGTCAAGGAAACTAAATGGAGCTTTTGGAGAAATGTAAACAACTCTCTAATGGACAATCAAAGCACCACTTTCTGAAGCAAACAAGAGGAAGAAATCTGACAGGACATTTGGTGGGGGGGTGATATTTAAGTGTTTTTTAAAAGAATTTTTAATGGCTTTGGTTTTCACACACGGGGTGGTGAGGGGCATAAGAGGAAGCAAATGGGAGAAGTAAAACAATGAAAGCAAAGTCTTTCTTGTGGCCAAACATTGAGAAATTAGGACTGTGAAGAGGTGACATGCAAATGCGGGAAACAGCAAAGGCTGTAAGGAAGATCCAGAAAGTTGATGAGAAAGTCAACTTCTTTATAAAAGAAATAAAGACCACTAATAAAAACAGAAGGCTTGTAGTTAATCATTTTACTAATGTATTTTTAAAGTTCCAAATATACATGAGGAAAACAGAAAAGCACTTTTTAAAATACCCACTCCCCAAACCTACCCTTTGTGGCAGAAGCTTAACTGAACAGATGGCTTTTTCACTGTGTCCCAGAACACAGGAAAGTTGGCTTTGTCAAATCAGAAGTAAATTCCTCAGAAAATGCCCTGACCCTAACCCCCTGCTCGGGACCATTCTTAGCTGATCAGCATCCCACTGCTGTGATGTTGCTGAGGGGGAGGAGACAACTTCCAAAGTGGCAATTTCCAGCCTAGGCATTCAGGATGGCACCTTGTCTGCCACTGTGAAGTGATGAGGTAGCCAGGGCCAACCAAGGAGCGCAGGTGTTGCTGGAACTGTGTGACTGGTGCCTTTAGGCAGATGGACAGCACCACACTGTGCCAGCTGAAGCTCCGGGGTGGTCTGCCAGGGAAGCTTTGTGGTTAGCCATTCCGGAGGCAACAAAGAAGAGAGTAGCTGCCAATATCTGCACTGGGGTGAGGGTGGGGGGGGCAGATCTCAGAGCTGAATGCAAATGAGGAGAAAAGAGCAGAGCAAGATGCGATTCTCCAAGGAGAGGTTACTTACCTGCTGGGAATCCGGTGGCAGCTAGGGATCAGGAGGTCATTGCAGCCTTGCTGGCTGACATGTCTGGAAATAAATAAGAAGCCTGATTTGAAAGTGTTCAAATTGGCCCTGACATTCTCTCACAGGAGAATGCCTGCCTGAGTCAATATGGACTTCCGTGGTGCTGTCAGCTACTTTATTCTCATCAGTGTCCCTAATTTATGGTTACCCTGAGATATCAGGGTCAGTATTCCATTCAGATAAGGTGAGTAAAAGTTGGGTGTTAGTAGCATTCTGTGGACACTCTGACCTCAGTTCTCCATCCAACTCTCCTTCATAGCTGGACCCCACCAGGGAGCTGGTATATCCCTGTTTCCACTCAGGTGAGCCATTCTTCCAAACCACGGCCTTCCATGAGAACTTTCTGTAGCAGTGGAACTTTTCTCTATGAGGCCCAATATGGTAGCCACTAGCCAAATCTAACTTTCAAGCAGTTGAAATGTAGCCAGCATGAATGAACAACAAAATATTTTACTTGTATTTTATTTTAATTAAGTCACACTTTAGATAACTCCATGTGGCTAGTGGCTACTTCGGGAAAACACAGCTCTAAACACATTTACTGAAAAAATATGACAGCATGTGAATCTTATAATGATCTTCTGAGACTGTGCCATCCAGTGCGATCATCCACATGAAGCTACTTAAATTAATTGTAATTAAACATAATTGAAGAGTTAGTCTCATAGTCTCACTAGCCATCTTCCCAGTGTCCACACATGGCTAGTAGTTCCTGGCTTAGTTAGACAAAAACGTGTAGAGCGCTTCCATCTTCCCAGCAGTTCCTGTTAGTTAGAGATACTCTGGAAGCCAGCATAGATCCCAAAGCAAGGAGCAATTAAACAACTGAGGAAAAGTAGAAAAAATCCCCCTAATTCAACTAAGTACTCACTGTGTATTGCAAAAGTGAAAACTGAGACACAATGAATTTTAGAATTTATTTGAGCAAACTTCCACTCAAGTACAGGAAATAAATCCAAGAGAGAGTTTATAATTCTTTTAAATAAAAGGTGGGGGTTAGGCTTTTATAGGGCAAGTGCAAAAAAAAAAAAAAAAAAAGACAATCTCTGCTTACACATATACAGTTGCCTTATTTTGATCTGCCCCACTAGGAAATCCCTAGATAGTTATATATGTGACTTAGAAGCTTCTACTGGTTGAGTTTAAGTGTTTTGTTTTGCTTTTCGGAGTTGTTTGTTTGTTTCTCTAGTAGAGATTCTCTAGGACCAAATCAAGTTTTGCTTATGTTTGCATTGCACACAAGGTTAAGTTTACTTTCAAGGCTTAAGTGTTTTTGTTTGCTCTGGAATTTTCTGGTTCTCGACTCCATTTTATTTTTTTAAAATTTTTTTATTTTAAAGAGAATAAAACAAAAGAGGACAGATCTAAGCAGATCAGGACAGAACAATGTAAGCAGCACAGCACACATTTTAGCTGGCTTTAGTAATATGTACTCTTTAGCAGGCACCCTATCAAACGTCAGGGTAACAGTAGTAACAGAAAATGTATGTCTCTGCCCACTGGAACTCTGAAACAAATGAGGTATCAAAAGATTAATATTGTGCTCCTATCTTGTAATATGGAGCTGCAGAACTATTGAGAGCTTTTGAAACACTAGAGTAACCCAGACTGCAAAGGACAGAAAGTTTCCCCAAGGAAAACAGGCCAAAGCTAAGCAGTAGAGGATGAGGAGTCATTAATCAGCTGTGTTAAAGTCCTTTTAAAATATTTTTAATGGGTATAGTGATCAGAAAAGGGTAAAATGACCAGAAAAGGTAAGCAAAAGTAAGGCTCAGACAAGACATACTGCTAACCTAGAGTATATTACAGTGGAGATGCAGGAAATATTTGGAAGTTAATACACTATCCCACTTTGTGGTTCAAAGAAATCTGCTTACCTACTCAAGTTAAAGTTATTTATTATTTTTCAAAGTTAACCATCTAAAAACAATAACAATTAGAAATTTCTATGTTACTGATATTCTATTGAAGTTTCCTCATAGAGTGATATGATTTTTATCTGCATCAGTGGTGAATGATGTAGATTAAAATCCTCTTAAGGCCAGAGCAAAGCTCACTTCAGTTTACAGATCATTCAGTGCTGCCTCGGAAGCAGATGGCAATGAATTAAAGCTTTCTGATATCTGGAAAGTTAGTTAAAATACCCTTAAGACAAGCATCTGTACTACTGCCCGTGTTACAGGATGTACTTATTTTTAAAACGAGTAAATTTGAGTTGCAGATAAAAATTGACATGATAGAGCATGCTAGTAAAAAAACGTTTGGATTTCTTGATTTCAGATTTCTTAATTATTTGCGTAATTAATTTGGCACCTGGCCTTAATCCATTCAGGATGCCATAAAGAAAATACCACAAACTGGGTGGCTCAGGATTCTGGAGGCTGTGAAGTCCAAGTTCAAAGTATCAGCAGCTTCAGTTCCTCAGAGATGACCCCTTCTGGCTGTGTTGCTACTTGGCGGGGTGAAGCACCTTTCTGGAAGTTGTTTTATAAGGGTACTTTTTGCACTTATGAGGGCTCTGCCTCACGATCTAATGACTTCCCAAAGTCCCCACCTGTAATATTGTCATATAGGTGATTAGATCTCAATCTAAGAATTTGGGGGAAATGCACAATCACACCATATCACATATCTATTGCTGTCAAAATGAGGTTCCTTAAATAGATTAAGCATTGGCATACATTAGTTGACAATGGTAGGGACTGAATGGCCACCGCTTTATAACTTTCAGTGGATACTGGGTGACTTCCTTTGAATGGAGTTATTCTCTTATCCCCAAAAGCAATGGAAAGAAATCAGAAAAGTTCTAGTCTAGCCTGGAGTAGAGTCAAATGCAAGCAAAAGCTAGTCATGAATCATTGTATGGCTTCCTTGGAGATCTGAATTATGAGTCCAAAACACTTCAGAGATAAAAATCAAATCAGGAAATCTATGTATTAATTCCTCATTGCTGCCAATCAGCAAATCTGGTTCACAGACCAATCCAGAAGTATGAAAATGTCTGCAATTTGGAAAACTCAAAAGTGTTCTATCATTGACATTTGAACAGTCAGATTGCATTATGGGTCACAGCATTCTTGGATTTAACATTTCTGGCTTTTGTTATTTGAGAGTAGCCCTGGATGAGATTTATCCTAATGGTAGCCCTTCTAACATGCTTTGGAGTCTCCCAGTTCAAACACTTCACAGGTGATACTTCTGAGACTCCCAGGCCTTACCTTACCTCGAGGGCCCCTATAGAGTGAGTTTGCAAACCTAGGCTTGTCTAGCTCCAGAGCTCCTCTGAGCACAATGTTATCTAGGCAGGAAGTTCAGTGGCCTCTGCTACAGCTGAGGCAGAGACTCATTCACCTAGTGGACCTGGCTGCCCACCCAGCCTGGCCTCTGACTGCTCTCTACTCCCAACAACAAGCTAACAAAAGCTGTTTGGTGTGAAAAATATAGTGATTGACTCAGACTGGTGATAACACAGAAAAGAAAGAGACACATTTTCAGAACCGGAGTGTTTGCAACAGTCCAGGTGGGTGATAATGTTTCAGAACCCAGATACAGGCAGGTTACAGAGTATGCAGATGTCACTTGGAAATATCCCAGGGTTCTTGCTGTCTTGGCATTGTTTTTTACTCAGCTTAGGGATCGAATCCAGGGATTTGTACATGCTGAACAAGTAGTCTGTCACTGAGCTACATTCCAAGCCCTGGACTATTTCTTTCAGAAGAGCAGGGATGGTTGAAGTAGAAACTTACATTCTGTGGCATAGTCAATTCATCGGAACATAAATGCAGCACATACCATTTTTGTCTGGCTAACACCACGTGACTGGTTCATATAAGTCATTTTATAAAGACTAAATCACTATTGTCAAGAATATGCATGTATATTTTCATATATCAGTTGTCCTTCAACATGGGAAAAATTATTGTAAGACTAAATTTTCCAACTTTTGTATTTTTAAATTAAGTACAATAAGAGGAAGATCACATTTAAGGATGGGCCTTCTGTGTGTTGATCATTTTAATTGTGATAGAAAATCTATTCAGCAAAGATGTGGAAATCAACTACACTTCAAAAATAGCCATTATTTTAGAGAATGGAATTCTGCAAGGCTCTGTTTTAACTACTTTGGCCTGGCATCACCCCTTCAATGATATAGGGTGGGGGGAGGACAGGGAGAGAGAGAGATGGAGCAAATAAATGTAGAAAACCATAGTACTTTACAGAGAATTCTAAAAATCAAAATTTCCCCTCCTTTCTAATCTAATTCCATATTCCCCGTATTAAGAGGAATTGTACTCTATATGAGATTTTTAACTTGCTAAACTATGAAGATTGGAGTTTCTCTCTCTCTCTCTCTCTCTCTCTCTCTCTCTCTCTCTCTGTCTGTCTGTGTCTCTCTGTGTCTCTCTGCCTCTGTCTTTCTCTCATCTCTCTGTCTCTCTCTGCCTTTTTCTCTTTCTCTCTCCTTCAACATCTCCCTCCCTTCTCTGGGTTGTCAGTGAATTAGTGATTTTCTTCTTTAGACTTCTTTTCTTTATCATTTATTTTAGCAGCATCTATAGCAGCATACCCTAGTCACTTAGAGAACTTTTATTTTTTCCTTTAATAAATATATACTGAGCACCTACAAATGAGGCTGTCTCTGTTTTAGGCACCAGTGATATATTGTTTTAAAAAGAAAAAAAAAGGAAATCCTTTCTTGGAGCACTTAATTGTTATATATACTGGTGATTCTTAACTGGAATAATGTTGTGCTTCCTCCCTCTTAGTGACACTGGGCAATGTCTGAGAATACTTTCGACATTTTTGTTTGTCATAAGTAAGGCAACAGTACTACCAGCACTTAGTGGATAGGAGCCAACACTACTGTTTAATCTCCTGCCATGCACAGTCACTGAGTCAAAGATGTCAGTAGTACTGAGGTTGAGAAATACTGAGGCCAAGAAATGAACATCAAGTGTCATGTTCATGAAGCACAGAGATTCTCAAAACTTGTGCACATACCTGTTCTGGACATTAGAGTGAGAGATAGTTGGAGCTCTGAAGAGAATGCTTCAGAATTGGCAGCATGAATTATTAGGTCGTTTTAGTTGTGAAGAAAGGCATTTAAAAGAACTTAAAAAGCCTGCATTGGCTGCAAGGCCAGGAAAGATGCCACAGAGCTTTCAGGAGTGAATGAAGGGGACAGTAGCAAAGATCACAGTCTGAAAGCAGGGGTGTTCTGTTGGCAGGATTCTCCAGGTCTCCTCTCTTGTCTTGAGTCTTTCTTCTCTTTACACAATGCTCCTGTGCATTTGATTCGAGCTGGTGGAGAACTGTGTTTACATGGCTAGGTTTAGACATCCAGAAGAGAAAGAATGTTTTAGGCAGGGGATCCCTACATTAAGCAATATGCTCAGCCTTGTTCCAGACACATGCCCACCCCATGCACTGACCTCCATTGCTTGAGGAGGAAGTGCTATGACTGGTCAAACCAAATGCCCAGCAGCTTCAGAAGGAGCAGTAGAGAAGCCATAATGGAAGCTGGAGTGGTGTTATTCATAATCTCATTGCATCGCAATGAGCAGACCAAAGGTAGATCTGTAAGGGAGAAAAAGATGGAAAGAAAAATAAAATATGTATAGTAAGTATACTCAGTAAAGAATGTAAAATCCTAGCTGTGCCTTAAAGCAGTGATTTTAAACCATTCTAACACCAAGAAATTCTACATGCATACTTTCATTTTTCCTAGTCTTTGGCCATTTAAAATATTTGAGGAAACATTGGGATATTTATTATATTTTAGTGGACTTTTTCCTCATCAAGTACATTCTGAAGGTTACATGGAAAATTTTGAGAAAGTTAGAGATGCTTAGAATGACTGTACTGGCCAGTTTTAAAATATTATACTGAAACATTAGGCCCAGCCTATTTATTTCACCTCATGTCTTTGGAGGTTTAAATCCATGATCTGTTTGTATCATTGACTGAAGCTCTGGTAAGGGCATCACATCATGGTGGAAATGCATGGTGGTATAAACACTCATAGCTCAAGCCAGGAAGCAGACGGAGGGGCTCCCCTGGGGAATCACATTCCCAGTCATCTAAAGACCTCCCACAGGATCTCACCTGGTAAAGGTTCACAGAATCCCTAATGCCACCATGCTGGAGACCAACACTTTGAGAGACGCTGATTCAAGCTACAGCAGTTACTCAACAAGAAAATGGAGGTTGGTATATTATTTTAAACCAAGAGCTAATTTATATAATCTATAGATAATGTTATGGTGTCATTTTCCCTTTTAGGCAGAATTAATATACTAGGATTAGTCAAACTTATACGATTAAGAAAATATCAGGAATATCTGGTTTATACATCAGTTAGAATATAAGCTTCAAAACAGGCTGTGCCTTCTTTATCCAACTGATCTGCATATATGAATTGGACATTGACCATGTGCAGGGATTTGCACTATTTTTACACATTTCTCCTATATTGAAACATGCCAACTACCCTCAGATATGGCAAAACTGTCTGTTTTGTGTCTCATCTGCCATTTTCTAACTTGGAATCTGAGGCAACAATAAGTTATTTCCCAGAATGATTAACTAAGGGGACCAAGGCCACAGACAGAAGTCTGGCTATGGTTGAACATATTTGTCTTTTCTATAATCTTTGCCCTTCTGATTGTTTCTCCACCTTCTTATGCAACCTCAATCCCAACTATCCCTTAAGAAATACTGACCCATTCAAATGGGAATTAAGAGACCCAGCCTTTCTGCTGGAGTCTCTAATGTGTGCACCATGCATTTCTCCAAAGTAAGCAGAAAAGCTTGTCCCAGCACTGAGGATTCTATCCATCTAAAGCAGGGCTAGTGAGGCTTTGCTTTTTGTAAACCTGGTAATTAAGTTTTGTCAAGATTTGTAAAGATGTTAACAGGGTCCTGCCACTCTTCGCCTGTATATCAACATTATTACTTTTTAAATACAAGACAACAGTTTCCTCCCGTGGAAAATGCATTTGGCCTCACTGTCTAAGGAATTCAGCTACTAAAATCGTGTTACAGGAGAAGTATAGAATGCAGAGTCAAGGGTACAGTTTGTAGATCTCACTTATTTTTGACATAAAAGATAACTTCCAAAAAATGACATGCGTACAGAGCTTGTGTGATCTCCATTCCCAGTGATTTTTCTTTGATTGATGTGCCATTAATACTTTAATTGGCAACAGGTGCAGCTGATTGTTGGTTCCTAAGCTGGGAAATCTGAAATTGAACATAAGGTTCTGATAAATTAATAAACTCCTCTGCTCTAAACAGTTGTCACTGAGAACTAACTTTGCATGGAGCACTGCTCCATCAAGCACACTGAATTCTTTATGTTAAAAAGCAAAGTGTTGCTTAATGATAAATTAAAATTACACAAAGAGCCACAGATAGAACATAATAGCATCCCACTCCCAGGGAAAAGGGAAATTGCTGGAAGGAGCAAAAGAATGTGATTTATGAAATAAATTGGTTCTCTTTTGTAGACCAATGTGTTTTGTCTCTAGATTCCATATCATATTATTAAAATAATTTTGTACTATTTAATATAAATGGGGAAAGGAAGAATAAAGAATTTTTACATAAGGTCATTTTTCCCCCTGAGGAAAAAATTAATATAGAGTAGAAACCTAAGGAAAGAATCCTGAAGATTCTATGAAAGATCTTAAAGTTATGTTTTATTTATTGACCCTATATATGTTGAAGTCATTTATGATAGTTCTGCTACAAGAATTTGCCTCTAACAGACACTCGAGCTTTATACCTTAATTTCCTAACAACGAGAAACAGATCGTGTAGTCACAGCCCTGGTTGGGATGCTGAGTGGGTACCATTGTCCCTACCCCCTAAACCAAACATGGGAGAAGACTCAGAACAGAAAGAGGCTGATGGGTATCGGAGCTTCACCCTCTCATCCGCTCTAGCTACTCAAAAAGCTGTGAGAAATCCTAATGGAGATAGGAGGTGGTCATAACAAGGGGTGGGGAGTTGATGGCTAGAGCATGAGAGGGTCAGAGACCTATAGGATATAGTAGAAGGGGAAAGACTTCTGCTTTTACAGTTTTCCTCCTCCATATGGGCATTGTGTTGCTGCCCTGTAGCTATTATGGATCAAAAAGGCAACCATGGAAGCCTAGTGCCATTTTGGGACATTGGGGCTCAGTTAGAAAGGAAACAAAGAGGGCACAGAGTCAGTATCACTGGGTGTAGTGAGCCGGCTGACCCCGTGAGCTCCTCACCTACAACCTTGCTCTCCACACTGGCAAGCTGGGTCAGGGCCAAACTGCTATGAGGTTAAACTTGTGAAGAGGAAAAAGTGATGATGAGTTGAACCCAGAAAAGTAATCTCTAGAGTTCTTATTCCCCATTGTGATCCATCTGAAAACCAAACCAAATGAACCAAAAACCTTTCTAGAAGGACATGAGCCAAGATCTAGACTTTTATCCTTCCTTCTTTCCTTCCTTCTTGGCAAGGGCAGCTATGGATCCCAAGGGAATTGAGGATGAGCTCACAGAGGAGCAAAATAAGACAACAGAAAAGGAGAAGCATCCCCAATATGAACAACAATCAGAGAGATCCTTACCAAAGAGAACCAAATACATGAGACAGATAAGAATTTGAAATAGCTAAAAGAAATAACTTCAGAAAGAGAAAAGAATATAAATGCATGAGGTGGGAGGAAACAGTATAAAGGAAAATCAAATAGAATTACTGGACATGAAAAAAATAACAACTGAATTTAAAAGATACATTAGTGGATCCATCAGAAGCAGAATGGATACAGCCATAGAAAGGACAGTATTGGCAGGAATAAACTGAGAAAGGAAATACCCGAAATGGGCATTGAAGGAAATTTTTGCAAAATCTGGCCAACAAGAGTTCAATATGAAAAAGAGGGGTAGGAGATTTAGCTCAGTGGGGCAAGTGCCTGCCTGACAAGCACAAGGTCGTGAGTTCGATCCCAGATACATTAAAAGAAAAAAAATCTAAAATTCCAAAAGAGTAATATTTAAGATATCAAAAGCCATTATCAAATTCCAAAAGCTTACACAACTAAAGAGCAAAGGAAAGTGAGATAGTGCTAAAATTCTTGTCATGTTTAGGGGAAAAATAAGCTTTGATGTTGATGGAAGAAAATGGTGCAGAAATGTGGATATAAGCAAGTGAAATGTATTTGTTGAAAGAATAAAAACAAGGTGCATAATCTCCAGGAAAACAAAATTGATTTTAATTTACTCAGTAGAAAAGAGAAGGAAAAAGAATAAATAATAAATAGAAGATATTAAACTTCAAAAATAAGTCTTAGTATCAGAAAAACCAAACAGAAATACTTCATTAGAAAAACAGTCTTGTCAAATCTGAATTCCAAAAGACACAGGCTGGAACAGAGGCAGGCTGTTCTGGCCAACTCCCTCCTTAGCTCAAAATTTTAATGAGACAAATGAGAACTTAAATTGTGGGAGAAAAAATTATTTACAAGAAGGAAACAAAATCAAAGATGTATAATTGTGAACATATATTTATCTAATAATAGAGCCTGAAAGTTTCTAAAGCGAAGCCAGCAAAACTAAAATAAAATAGTAACTTAAAACAGTGATAGTAGTTAGGTATTTAACTGTATCTCAGAATCTAACAGATCAAGTAAATGAAAATTAGGGAATGATATGAAAGATTTGAATATTATTCTCAATATACTTCCTATGTATGCAATGAGTTACTGTATGGTACTAACTAAAGTATAGTGAGGTTTTTATCACCCATGAACTTTCATTTTAAATTAACAAAGCTCTCTATAGCATTTTTTTTGTGTGTGTTTCCTCTCACTGAGCTATACGCCTAGATCTATTTTATTTTATTCTATTTTATTTTATTTTGGAATGGAGTCTTGCCAAGTCATTAAGTTGTCAGAGTTAAGCCTAAACTTGTGATCATCCTGCTTCAGCCTCCAAACATGCTCGGGTTGTAAGTATGTGTCACCATACTCAGCTCCCTTTAGCATTCTTTAAGGATATCATGGACAAATGCTCTATCTTTTTGATCACGCTTAGTCAGTAAAAGTTTAGTGTAGTTAAGACTTCAAACTTAGTTGAAAAACAAATCTCTTTCCTCCTCCCCTTGATGGGGCAGAGAGAGCTGGCATGGGTAGAGTTTCTGGTGTCCTCTCTGTCTGCTCCTCTCTATTCGCACATGGGAAGGGAATGAAGTAAAGATCACTCTGGTGATGACTCTGCCTTTTCTTTTTTTGAGGTCTAATCCTTTTCTTGCCTAGAATAGGAAATCTAGTGTAGACCAATAACTCTTGAGAGAAAGAAGCATTATCGTACTGTTTAAAGTCCATTACTCTACCTGCTGGCTGATTCCAAAGACAACAAAGCCCAGTGGGAACTTTAAAAAAATACTGAAGAACATGCCCAACAAATATGAAATACCTATCATTTTAAGCACATATAATATACTATTAAAACCGTCATAACATAGGCTCAAGAGTTAATGTATTACAAAATTACAGATTGAAATTATTTAAGTGCCAATGTTAAGCCATATTTGACCTACAAAAACTGATAACTTCTTCAGTTCAAACTAATATATCACACAGACTACGTGTTCTCTGACAATGACACCGTAATGTTAAAAATCAGTAACCAAAGGAGAACATCTTAATTTGTTTTATGCTGCTATAAAATTACTCAGACAGGGTAATTTTTACTGAGCAGAAATTTATTGGTTCATGGTTTACTGGCAGCTAGCCATTCCAACATTCAGGGACCAACATCTAGGAGAGTCAGCTGGGTGTCTCATCCAATGTGATGGGAACAGTCCTTGTTAGAATTTCAGACTTTTCATGGAGGCATCAGAAAGTCTGCATCCTAAGAATAAAGACATAAAGAAACATAACAGGCCTAGAATAAATCTTTAACAATAATTAGGTAATCTGCCTGTTTTTCTCTCTTGCCAAGTGAGACATTAATAGTCTTAGAAGGAAAATAACACCATCCACATTGCTTTTAATGCAGTTAGTATGTAATGTCCAAAATCCAAGTAAACATTATTAGGGATTTTTTTAAAAAGATGTCCCAAGTTAAATAAAAATGGATATAAAATGATCCAAATAGTACCATTATTAGACAGGAACATTAAAATAACTTATATTTATGAAAATAAGCAGTATTTAAGCACAGACTTATAATCTACATTGAAAACTCAAAAACTGAAAATAAAAATTCAATATGTTCACTCAACAACTTAACAGAGTGTAATAGCAGATAAACAAAGTGAAAAATACATTTTTCAAACTAGAAGACCAGGTCAGTTTAAAGTATGCAGAATAAACTACAGAACAGAAAAATATGAATGGCAAGAAGATGAGTAAAATAAATATACAGCACATAGTGAAAATTATATGCCATGAGAGCCCTAGAAAGGAAGAGGAATCAACATGTGGAAAAAACAATATGTGAAGAAATATTAGTTGAGAATTTCTAAAACTGAGAGATCAAACCACAGTCATGAAATTTTAAAAACCTATGCAAGACAAGGATGAAGAAAGCAATATGTAGGCATAAGATAGTAAAGAACATACTAAAAATAAAAGACAAAGAGAAATGTAAGAAGTATTTAGTAGTTAGAGGTTAAAAAAATGACTCTTTGCCAGCAAAGAAGCCATAGTAAGATATAGGGCTAATAGATCAACAAAAGCAATGGATGTCAGAAGACAATGGAAAGACATTTTTAAAATGTTGAAAGAAAATAACTACTAATCTTTAACTTTATAGGAAAAATATCAGAAATAAAGTTGATAAAACATCTTACATGAGAAACAGAAGACATGCTGAAGAAATTATGAGAACATATCAGAAGACACAAGAGACAGCTTGAAGCAACTCCCATTCACTAAATCTAGGAAATTAAAGCATCAAAATGAATAATGTCAATAAAAAAAATATACTTCACTGAATAAAATAAGAATTCAGGAGTCCACTCTGACTCCTGAATTATCCTGAAGAGTTATCTTTCTGAATCAGTTGAATTATAATACAAACTAAAAATGTACAGAGAATTATAGAGTTAGAAAATTACCAATTTGAGAGGAGCTAGAGATGGCCAATCAGTGAGCAACAAAATACAAAGCCTCCCAGGAGAAACAACTTATATGCCAGAATAAAACATCCTGGAGAGATCCAGACAGAGGGAGATGGATCCTCTTGACACAGGAAGAAATTAAAACATAAAAAAGCTCTTCAAATATGCAGTCTCAGGGCTACAATTGGAACAGCTGGAGTTACCAGACACAGTGTTTTCCGCTGCGACCCAACAAGTTTGCACCAGCCTGAATTCACAAATTCATGCCACCCAGCAGAGCCACCCAAACTTGTTCTTGCCGTCACTCACAGGAGTCATAGCTGCACTGAAGTCGGGGTTGGGTGAGCCCAACAGAGAACGGAGCCAGCGAAGGGACCTTCATTAATCCATGGTCAGTACTGGGGATGAGACCCCCTCTATGGGAAGGGTGCAATGAAATGGGCAACATGTTGGAATCGGGCAGGAGGAACCTGAACTAGGAGCAACAGTGACTTCAGTTGGTTGCTCCCTCCCCAGAGAAGATTTGTGGGATTTGCTTGGACTGGGTCACACCCCTGGCCAGGACCCAATGAGCTATCCCAAATTGATTCCCTCTGCCTGGCATGCACTAACCTGGTGAAGACTCCTGAAGTTTGACTGGCCCGGAGGGGAGGGGCCAGCATACGCGGCCCTTGCTTACACCTCAGTGACAAGGGCAGGCAGGAGAGGGTAGAGGTCCCTTGCCAGCATGCTTCGGAGGAACTGTGGCCTACAGGGAAGGGGGCTGGAACCTCCACTGTACACCTGTGTGGAAGAGAACAGGACCATGATGGGAGAGAGAGGCAAGAGGAGGCCCCCAGCCCAGAACCCAAAGAACACTGATCCAGGAGAGGGAAAAAACAAGGGAGACTGAGGGTAGCAAACATGCAATATCAGACATGGCTTTAATAGACATTAAGAGATACCTTTGGGATCTTGTAGATGAGCTCAAAAATGAAATATTGAATCAGGTAAAGCAAGATATGAGGAGAGTAATAAAAGAAATGCTAAGCATCTCTCAGGAAGACATAGATGGAAGAAGGGAGGAACACAAAAAAAGGAGAGAAACATTCAATAAAGAATATAAAGAAAATGTAGAATGCATGAAGCAGATTCAAAGAGATTACCAGGAAATTAAAAACTCCATTGAAAGCTGGCAAAACTCCTTAAAAGAAACTAAGGATAGACTATCAAAACTTGAAGACAAGCTTGCAATGTATGATCATGAAAGGAAAGATCTCTAAAATAACAAGGAAACAGGCAGTAACAATACAAAGGCTAGAAGATGACAAGAGAATCTACAATTTAAGAATCAGAAATGTGAATGAAGAAGCAGGAATACAAACAGGCAAATTTCAAAGGCTATTCACGGAAATAATTAAGGAAAACTCCAACCATGGGAAAAGAAAATGACACTGGGTTGTGTGAGGCATACAGAACTCCAGCCACCTACAACCAAAACAGATCTACACCCAGACATATAATAATCAAGATACCAGAAATTCAATATAAAAACAGAAATATTAAAAGCCATCAGAGAAAAGAAACAGATTACCTATAAAGGTAAGCCCATCAAGATCACGGCAGACTTCTCGACACAGACCATCAGATCAAGAAGACCTTGGAGTGAAGTATTCCAAGCCCTGAAAGAAAATAACCTCCAGCCCAGATTGATGTACCCTGCAAAACTGTCACTAGAAATTAATGGAGAAACAAGATGCTTCCATGACAAAGAGGAACTGGGGGAATTTGTGACTACCAATCCAACCCTACAGAGAATACTGAAGGACATTCTAGAGAGAGAAAAAAAAATACCAGGATTTTAGGAACAGTGGCAGAAAGGCCTCAGTGAGTGGGGCAGACAGTGGAATGAAGGAGAAAAGTAGACAAACAAAAGGCAGAAAAATAGCATAGCAGAAATGAGGCAGAGAAGGAGGCTAGAATCTCTAACATAGATGGCCTTGATACACTATATTGTTAGTAGTGTACCAGGTTTTAAAACCTACATTACTCACACCATTCTGCTTAGATGTATTATATTCTGTTCCAGTCATTCTACTTGTACTAGATTTGAGGGCACAGACAGTTATCCTGAAAATAACAGGATATAGTACAGTAATCATCCTTAATTTCCTATTAACTTAATCTAAAGCTCTGTATAACCTACACTGTTTTACCATGACTGATTGTAATCAAATCTGGTTTGTTGGATCGCTGTTTTGTATTGATAGACTTTATTCAAAGCTGTTATGATTGATAGTATCAAGTCTGAGGGTATAGGCAACTGCACTGAAGATGACAAGATTCACTAGATTATCCACTCTAGTTTGATTATTACCTGCCTTTGAAGTTTTACACTGTCTATAATGTTTTGTTTTTACTAATATTGTTATGTACTGCTATATAGAATTATACTGCTATATTCAATTATGCCTGATGATATAGAAAATTCTATTGAAGATAATAAGAAATAACACAGTAACCATTGTAGATCACCTTGTACTGTGGTTTTATATGACTTTTTGGTTTCATGTTTTTATAGGAATTTGTTTTGTTTTGTGTTGCTATGTTTTGTTTTTCCCTCTAATACAGAAAGGATAGAAATACATGTAGACTCATGCATGCATAGCTGTTTACAGTGTCACTGTTTGAATACCTACTTTGTATGCTTTAATTTTGTAACTTGAACAACTATTTCTAAGAGGACAAGATGAAATTTATCAACTAGTGATTTCTTACTGTTTATCTTTTTTTTTTTTAAATTCTGTATTATCTCTACCCTTTACATTTTTTTCTCTTTAAATAAAAAAAAAACTACCAATTTGGAAGCCATTTTGATACTAATTTATTTAGGCAATAATCTTCAGTGGTTGATGTAACTATTGGTGAAAATCTGAGGAGGAAATACAAGATTTATATAGTCTTAAAATACTGTAAGACTATACAAATATGGTATTTATATAATCTTAAAATATCACTTACTAATTAAAAAGAGATATTATGTGCCTGCTAATGCAATGCACAAAGAAAGGATATATTGTATTATTTCTACCAAATTGCACAATTTGAATCTAAACATAAAGAAACTCAAATAGAAGATCAGTCTGCAAAACATCTGGCTTATGCTCTTTGAAATGTCCCTGTAATCAGGGAGCGAGGAAGCTGCTATCATATGCCAAAACAGAGATGTGGAACAATAGCAATGGCAATGAAGCTTTTGAGGAGGGATCGAGGATATGAAATATTAATCTTATATATTGGACATTGTTATGGTCTGCGTCTGGGTGGCCCTCCAGTTTCACGCAGTCAGGGAGGTGACTGAGCCTAGCATTTGTGATTGGTTTGTTGTCTAGCACAGCAGTTAATGGTGTGAGTGCTGTACCCACCCAAGGGTGAGGAGCCCACATACAATATAGGGAGGGAAGTAAGTGTGCTTTTCTCTTTTTACCCCTTTTGCTCTTGTCACCTGCAGCCTCCATGAATGGCTGCCCCTCAGCCAAGCCTCCCTGCCTTAGAGCAGGTGAATAGAGACTGAAAGCTCCAAAAAGCCGTAAGCTAAATAAACTTGTCCTTCCCTAATTTTGGGTATCAGGTATTTTGTTTAAACAATGAGAAAAAAGTAACCAAGACAGGCACATAAACACTGCTTGGATGTGACAGGGAAAAGAGATGAAGAAATCTATGTTCTTCATCCAAAATATATATATATATATATATATATATATATATATATATATATATATATATCTCCATCCTATCTATAGATATATATATCTATAGATAGATAGATATGGATATCTAGAATGGAATTTTGAAGAATACCTTCAAATGACGAGGTAAGATGAATTTATTTTATTTTTCACGTCAGACAGGTAACCTAACAAGGTTTGAGGGAGGTGCATCTCATGCAAGCGACATAAACACTCCATCATTATGCTCATAAACTGAAGGATAAGATGAGTTTATACATTCAGGTTCACATGGATCAACCAATTAATGACCATCACTCGGGCTGAAGGGAGAGACCAAATAGATTGTGAAGATACCTGTTTTAAGAAATACAGTTTAGGGATTTAGAAAAAAGAGAAATGAACCTAAGTCCAGCCAAAGCATTGAACAAAGAAAAAAAAAGACAGAAAAGAAAAATAAAAGGAAAATTTATAGGATTTAGAAGGCAAATGAAAGTTTATAGGATTCAGAAAATCAAAGAGTAAAAAATTTGAGGACCACGTACCTGACACTATGCTAGATCAGTAACTACAGAAGATAAAAAAGGAGGCCCACACCCACAAAGCTCAAAAGTTTGTCAGAGGAAAAACCAAAGCCAGCACAAAAGATTTAAATATTGATCTACATGATTCTCTGGGAGAAGATACAGGTTGTGCAGAGGGAGCACAATCAGGAAGCTCTCAGCTGTCATAAGAATAAGACACATGGGAGTCGGACATCTGCAGATTCTCTGAAATGACTAATTCACGATCATGGACGCCCTCCTTTTGTGCTGGGCAGTACTAACCCAGGACAATTATTGATGCGCTTTAGTGAACCAAGTGAGTATTCATTCTCACAAGGGCATGAAAGCTAATATAAGGGATCCTGCTATGTTTACACAGCACAGCCAATTCTCTTCTCTTGCATTTCTTAACCTAAAGAAAACCAAGAAAGCCTTTCCTATTTTCCTGTTTGGTCTTTTCCTTACACGTTGATGTTTGGCAGTGGTAAAGAAAGGGTATTCTAGATGGGGGAGGCATTATACTTAGTCATTGATACTTCAGGAAACTTGGTGAGAAGTTTAGTGAGAGTGTGAGAGAAGCGAGAGATAAAATTGGGGGGAAACCCGGGAACCCTATTAAGAAAAGCCACAGTGGTGAAGAAGGAGCAGAAACAAATACATAATTTGTACAAGGAACTGCTCTATGTGTTGTACAGTTACTAATTCAATTATCTTTCATCTGACGTAGCCTCTACATTGCTCCCATTTTGCAGATAAGGAAACTGAGGCACAGTGCCTCTGTTTAATTTTATTTAAGTAATTTGCCCACAAAGTTTGTGTATGGTGCTGAGTGGATTTGAACTCAAGCAGTGGAGCTTTGCTTCTGCCTTTAACCATCACAACCTAAAGCAGGAATAAAGCAGGAATAATGGCAATTATGATGAATTGTGGAAAAGAAAAGAACAGGCAGCTGAGAACCATCTCTCAGCTGGAAAAACCTTAAAGGAACTGAAGGCAAGTGATTTTTTCATGATCATACCTCATTAGCAGTGCCACTGTGTTCTAATTCAGATCTCCAAGCTCCTCTGACAGTTTAGGACTCCTTTCTTTTCCTATATGTTGCGAACTTGAAAAGACAATTTAAAGCAAGAAAGGAGTCAACTATAGATCAACTGATATTGCGTTATTGTGGGTCAGAGAGAGGAACGCATGGAGAAGCCCTAGAGGTCTAGCTTTGCCCTGCTCATTAGCAACTGTAAGACTCTGTGCCTCAATTTTTCCTTTATAAAGGACTAGATAATATCTCTGGGACACTAGAAAACTGCCTCGGCCCTTGCAGCTCTCACATTTTGTGATCATGTTGCATTGGCTTTTCAATGAGACTGGACACTTTCCCGTCACCTAGTGCTTTTGAGACAATTGTCAGAGGTCACAGAATTACAGTGTCTGGAAGAATAATATATTTTAAATATATGTTAATACAAAACAAATAGATCTTTATTCTTTAAGAAAGAAGACTACCTATCATATCTATATAAATAGTAAAAACCAGCTCTGCTTGAATTAGCTAAACTACCAAAAGTATATGATCTAACTAGTTTCTGTATGTGACTATAACCAGTAATCTGCCAACTCACTGTAGACAAATAATATCGCATTGTTTTCCTTCTCTGCTATCCATTATTTTTTGTTCTTTATATTCTCTAATTCCTGGTGGGTGCTTTCTAATGAACCAGTTGTCTTACTCTTTTTAGGTGATTAGGAAATTTACAAGTATAATTTTTCTCCCTTTAAAGTGTTCTAATCTCTTAAATTTTTGTGGTTTTTAGTTTTTTAGTTTTTTCTGGAATTTCTGGGGGGTTTTGCCTTTTTGTGTATGTTTCTTCGTTCATTTTTTTATAATACTTTCATATAGTTGCCAACTTTTGGAGAAAGACCTTTTACTGAGCAGGAATAAGCATTGTCATTGGTAAGTAGACATATTTCTAAGCATTTTTCAAGATAATTATCATTGGTTTGATTGAAGACGTAAAGTTCAAAGACTCCAGCTTTGGAGAAAGTAAAAATTTTAGGACAAATATAGAAACTAAGCCTCCCAGCATGATTGGTGTGTCATCAGGCTACTCACACTCTTAAGCATCAGATGCATGCATCATCATGACACTGGTGAATACAGAGACGCTGGCAACATATTGGAGATGAGGAAAAGTTGAGATTTGATCAAGCAACTCTTCCTGCAGTATATATGGACCCTAATATAAATTCACAGATCCCAGAAAGTTATAAAAAGAATCTCAGAAAATGGCAATGTCAATAAACTATCATTTATGGAGCACTGCCTATCTGTTTTGATATGTGAGGGATTTTACATGTATCTTTAAAGTTAATCCTTACAATTCTTTTTTTTTTTTTTTTTAGAAAGATCTGGAGTAACTTTAATATCCAGCTAGAGGAAGTGTAAAATGGTACACCACTTTGAGAGAAGTTCTAAGTAGTTTCTTTTTTTTCTTTCACTATCTATCATATTGTCTCTTGTTTTCTTCCAAATAGTTGTCCATATCTTCACATACAGAGAATTCATACAAAACCATATAGTATAAAACTGATGGGAACAGAACGAGGGAGGCATTTTAGGTATTCAAAACCAGACAATTGGGAACTCACTAATGGCTGTCATAGTGTCTCTCGTTCTCTTCAAAATAGCTGTCCATACTTTCATGAATGTTGAAATTAAACAAAACAAGGAGGGGAGTGGTTGCTTGGTTTCCCAGCACCCCAGTTCCCAGGATGGCATGGGTCTCAGGAGATGACGGTGGCTCCCACCCTGGGATGCTGCAGCCTGCCACACTCACAGCTGCTCACCAGGGAGGGGATTTGATTTGTTTGTTTTTTGAGACAAAGTCTCACTACATAGCCCAGGCTGACCTCAAACTCACAGCAATCCTCCTGCCTCAGCCTCCCAATACTGGGGCCACAGGCCTGTGCTACCATACCTGGATAAAAGTTAATTTTTTAGTAGTAAGCTATTTCTTTCTAATGAATTGACCATTTCACTGCCCAAGTTTTGAAATGGCCATCAGACCATAGAAAGACATCTCTTTAGGCTCCTGCTTGAAACCAACAGCATCAGGAAGCTGGTGGCCTTGATTAAGGGGCCAGAATCTTTACAACTCTGAGAGGTATGCATTACAATTCCGGTATGACAGATAAAGAAATGAAGATTTAGAAAAGTTAAGCAACGTGCACAGAATCACTGAGAAAAGACAGGTCATCTGTGAAGAGTGAGTGACATTGAGAGATGAGAGATGTTAAGACACACTTTATTGGACTTGCTTCTGTAACAAATAACCACGAATTCAGTGATAAAAACAACAAAAATTAATGCTTGCACAGATCTAGAAGTCAGAAGTCCAGGATTATTCTCAACAGATGCAAATAAAGGTGTTGGCAGAAGTGTACTTTTTCTCTCCAGAGAATGGGATAGAATCTATTCCTTGCTCTTTCAGATTGAAATGGCTGCCAGCATCCCTTGGATTGTGTCTGCCTCACCCCAGACTGCAAGATTACCACCATCAAATCTCCCTGTGCTCCATTTTCACAATCCTGTTTTCCTGCTCAACTTCTTAAGAAGGTACAAGTGATTGCATTTAGGGACAACCTACATAATTCAGGATAATTTTACCATCTCAAGATCCTTAATTTAGTCATAGCTTTGTGCAAATAAGGTAATAGTCACAGAATCCAGGGGGAGAGAGATGGACACTTCTTAGGGCCACCATTCATCTTGTCATAAGGAGAAATGTCATTCTCACATGAACCTTCCTCCTGTACCCCCTAATTCTCTCTTGGATTTCATGAGGTTTCATTGAAATACTATACATTCACAATCTCATGCTCACACTTCTGAAATCCTAAATACTCTGAAAGCAAAAATGTATTTACACAAATTTACTACAGTAGAGCCTAATGCAAATCTACTTGAAGTTCTCTGTGATCCTTATTTATCCCCTTAGCATAAATACATTCATTACAAAAATATTAATTATTATATAGCCATGTTACTGCTAAAGACATATCACCTATATTGTTATCACTACTCTAAAATCTAAGAATATCTTAACCCAAAAATACATTGAACCTTAAAATTTTAGGTAAGAGATTGTGACCTGTAGGAAGCGGCATTGGAAATAATCACACAGGATTTGGGTAAGGCTGAGAAATGAAAGGCAGACTGAAAATTCCTAAAGGACCACAGAGTATATCAGGAAATAACTCAAGGAGTCATGACACTAGCACATTTGGGAATCCCTATGAAGTAGCTAAGACCTGATTTCTAGGAAAATAAAGTGTCCTGTACAAGTGTGAAATTATAGGAAGAAAGCCCTTTTATCCCTTTAATTCCAAGAAGTATTATACTCAAATTGTTTGTCTCTGTTTCCTGGAGTAACAAACAGTGTTGGAGCCCCAGTAGCTGACTCCTAGTGGTACATCTTGTGGTGACCAGGAAAGTGTGGTCACCAGGAAAGTATGGTCACTGCTTCTACTTTGGCAAAAAGATCATCTGTAAATAACTTCCCCTTGTCCTGGCAAAAAGCCTCCTCCAAGCTCCTAATCAGGGGGCGGGTGTCCAATTCAGATCACATCATGAAACCATACACTACCACCATTCTCCTCTTTGGGGTATTGTCCAATCTCCTTTATTTCTTCCCCTCAAAAATCTCAAATACATACATGCCTTGGGGAGAAAGCTCTTCAGCAGCTTTGAGGTGGATGGTTTCCTTATGTATATTCACACAAAACAAACATTCTCACTTGTACTTTCTTTGACAATCAACATACAGACCTTTAACAGTTATTTAACAGTTTCTTGCTTAGTTTTTAATTTTCATTTAAATACACTCTTCTTGGGCTACCCGTTGTGAAAATGCTCAGCCTTGGTCAGGAAGAATGTAGATGGCTGAAGAAGGCAAATCCATCACATCAACTGGAAAAAAATTATTCCAAAAACGTGTGCTATTTTGGAAAGATGTAGAATGTCTTATAACATCAATTTCCTTTTGATAAGATAATATATTGTTTATTGAGATATTCAGAAGGAGATCTAACCATCTCACATGGTGATTCACTCAAATTTGTCTTAAACTTTTTCCTCCCATTTATATTTATCATCAACATAAATGATATCCCTTCATCATCAACCAAAGTCTTATAGAAATTAAAAAAGAATGAGAAATTCCATACAAGTAAAATTTCCAAAGAAGTAAAATGTGCTTGTATAAAAGTCAAAATATAGAAAGAAAATTAGAAGCATTATCACAATAGTATTTGAAGTGCATTGTTCTGCTTTTGTAAGGAAGGCATAGGTAATGTGTGACTTCTGGAGATCTAATGGTTAGTGATTCCTAATAATGGAGCTAAGGTCACCATACTCCTAGATTATTTTTAACAGAAAGGGCAGGACAGTGACAAACAAGTGTCTTCAGATTATTCTAGAAATACCCTAGTAGACTTCACATGAGCCCACTGACTTTAGGCTTAGTGTGGCTCAGCCCATCCACACACAGACTTCTTCCAAATGTCTGCAGCAAAGAGCAACCACATTCATCCCTCAGGTTCCCAAGGAAGATTAAGGACTTCTGAGAAAGAAAGAAGGTAAATGGCATGGTGACCATGTTTCTAATGTAACTGAGAAAACATACCTGAAAACAAATTTTCTACAAAAGATTTTAAACAGTTACACCAACATTTGAAAAGGTACCCAGCATGGAGAGTACTCAGCAGAGGGGAGAGTTTGGGGGAAGAGATGGGATTGCGCCCCTCATGCTTTCACTCATGAACAGCATCGCACAAGGAAAGACCTTTAACCTCATCAGTCCTCAGTCTTCATCTACAATAATTCAAAATGACAGCCCCACTATTATGCTGTACATAAGAGGGCTCTGTGAGACTACAATGAGTTAATGTGCAGGAATTTTTTTTATAAATTCCAAAGTAGAACATAAAAAATATTGATAGTCTAAATGGGAAATTTTCAGTATTTACTAACACCAGGCTCATTTCTTTATAACCACATAAGACATAACAGCTCAAAAGTTTTCTACCAAAAGGGTAAAGCCACTGATGATTATTCAGACTCACTCAAACTTGCCCCAGACCTGGATTAAACCTTTGATGGAATTTTCTACCATGTAAGTAAGAACTGTGACATTGTAGAGAGGCTCAAGATGAGAAATTCAACATTTTAAGATGTGTTTTATGTATGGATCAAAATCTACATTCCTTGAGCAACCATGGTACATAAGGAATGGGTGATAGTCCCAGTGAAATGGCAGATTAGGAAACGGAAAGACTTCATTCTCGATGCAAGCAGAAAAGACGTCTTGGGTACCAGATCTTACTATGGAGACCATTCTGAGAAAAAGATGAGAGCAAACATGACCCATTAATTCCTTGTAAAGGCATTAAGCAGCCTCAGTAACTCCCAAAGTTTTCTCAGAGATGTTTCCAAAAGATTCTTTCTGATATCATGGTACTAAAATTCCCATCAACTGCCAATGAGAAAGAATGTCAGGAAATAAAACAATAACTTTGTTTAATATTTATGCTATTCCCTCATATTAAATATAATTTATGCAACTGGTTTTTGTATTATGCTGTTTAATTATGTATACTTGAAGAGGTTTTATATTATACATGGCTATCATTTATAATTAATTAATTCAATATAGAGTTTGTGTTCATGCCTATAAAAAGTTGGGCACAGAGCCTCGTGTCAAGAGCATAATCCTCATCTATATCATTCTCACTACAAGAAAATCAGGTTTAGCCTGCGGTATATTTTCTAGAAATAGCTCACCCTAAACACAAACGTATTTTTTGTTATGAACATCATTGACTATTTCTTTTGTGAGTTAGAATTATCATTGAGAGAAAGAAGATGCAGATAAAATGTAAATAGGGAATTCCTGGAGCTGATGTTTGAAAGGCAAATTACATGAAGTTTGTTTCTCATCAAACTGCTTTCCTAAAGTTCATTGGCAAACTTCGGATTACAAACGCCACGGCTTTTGTTGTTTCTCCGCATTCTGCTTAAAGTTACTATGAAAACTCCTCTTTCTGGAAAGGTGCCTCCTCCCTGTTCACACTTCTGTGTGCTGTTTCTGACATGCACCCCCCGACCATCCTCACTCTTCCCAGTTGGCTTTTCTCCCGTAACTCGTTCCTTCCTTGTCCCATCCTTAGCCATCCTGGGCCTTGTTCTGTCTCTCCGAAAAGTCTCCACCTCTTCCACAGCTTCACTATTCTCTATGACAATGGCACCCAAACTACATCTTTACCCTGGCTGATCTCCCCATATACTTCTCTGGAAGCTAGTAGGACATTTCAACACCAATATTCCATAGACTCCCTAAGTTCAATTTATCTAAAACACGATTAATTAATACCTCTCCTCCCATGATTCCTTCTGCAGTTAACAGCTTCATTATCCCCTCCTTCCCCAGGGTCATCAGCTTCGAAGTCCTCATCCAATCAAATCCCAATCATTCCACCCCTGTCACATCTTCATAGCATCGTAACTATCCCTTCATCTCCTCTGCTCAAGCTTTTATCCATCAGCGGAAAGAAGAAAGCTCACTTATTTTGCAGTACTTACTAGACACTTAAATACATGTTCCATACATTCCTTTGAAAGTGCTCACTTATTATTTTCATCATCTTCCCTTTTAGAAACCCAGGCTTCTCCACTGAACGTAGTCAGCGTGCAAATTAGCTGGCAAAGCTGCTGGCCTGAGAAGCACCACACGCGTAAAATGCTGGACTGTCCTCCTCACCATCTGATGTGACTGCCTCTTGGGGTGAGCAATCATCTAGGGAAAGGAAAGATTACATTTGGAAGGAGGTAGGATAAAGGGAAGGAAAGAGCAGAAGATCTGTGTTTCTCCTGCTTGTTTCACCTGCGACTGCACCAAATGTCTCATCAGATAATAACTAATGTTGGGCAACATTATTTTTCAGAGCATTACCCTATGTGCTGTTTAATTTCAACCTCAGTGTAAATGTATAAGGTATCATTATTCTTCTTAACCTCCTCACTTTATATAACCTCAGAGATTTAGAGAAATACCCAAGACCAGAGAACCAATTTAATAGCAGAAATAGAACTTGAATCCTAATCCTCTGGCTTCAAGTCCTACACTCTTCCAGTAAGGCTACAGAAGTCTCAAATTTACAGGAGTCAACTGATTGACGTTTCATTGTTAGGTATTCATGCTGATCAAAAAGCAGGCCAGGAGAAAGATCAAAAAAATAAGTAAATTAGATGACAGCAATTGACTGGGCTTGGTGGTACACACCTGTAATTCCAGCCCAGCACTCAGGAGACTGAGGCAGGTGGATCTCTGTGAATTCAAGGCCAGCCTAAATTATACAGTGAAACCCTGTCTCAAAGAAGCCCCCCTCCACAAAAAAATTCAAATCATTCCCAAGAGAATTTCTGAGGAATCCATGGCCAATGGCTTAATAATTCAGATATAATAGTGGAGACAACCAGGGAATTTTCCATGGCTGTCCTACCTGCTAACATGCCAATGTCTCCATCATTTTAACAAATCACTATTCGGATAATTATTTTAATCTTCTCTATGTCACGGTACCTGCAGCTCTCATAGAATGGACACTGCCCATGATCCATGTTCTTGGACAAGTTATGCAATCCAGCTGGACTGTGGCACACAGGAAGAGGTACTGTCAAGCGACATCCCTGCAAGAAACGTGAGCCCTTCCCACTAGCCGAGCACGCTCACTCAGTATGTTGCTCATAACTTCCACCTCACCTGCCTTGCTGTCTCCTGGCTTTCACCACTGTACATTACAGCACATGCTCCAAAATCTATCCTGATCTTCTGCACTCACTGTTGCTTTGCTGTCATCTAACTCACTGCCCCACACTGGAAAAGGCCCTCATTCCCCTCTTCTCCTGTTGTCACAGAGAAGCACACGAGTGCAACTCGCCCAGCTGCCCCCAGGCTTCCTTTCCTTACTGGCTCCCTAGAAGAATGACTTCACTGGTTTGCAAGTCTGGCAGAAGGAGAAGGAAACATGAGGAGAGTCAGCCTGCCTTCAGGAATCCCATTCTCTCTCCACTGTGCTGAAATCTTACTGAGCGAATTGAGCCATAAATTTAACTCGGAGAGTGCTGATTATGTTAGTAAGTCTATATGGCCATTTCTCCAATCAGCTTTATCAGTAATAAAGTTGATGTTTCGATCTGCATGTCTCTGACCATGCATCTATCTTTGAAATGGTTCTAAACATGAGGCAGGAGAGGGTAGTGTTATTTATTAAGACTCTAAAACCCTAATGAAAGTGCTTAAGAAATGTCTGTGGATGGAAGAAATTAATGAATGTGTAACAGCATGTCTGATCAGGATTCTTTGAAATGCTACATCTTTCACAGAGAAGATTTTTTTTTTTTTTTTACCACATGCTCAGAACTGTACTTTACAGTCAGGAACTTGTACCTTGAGTCTCACAAATATATACATGGAAAGTAGCTCTGTTTAAAAACCCTGAGCAGTATGAATCATTAGGGGGAGGCTCTGATGTGTAGTGGGAAGCATGCTAGGTGATTTTACATCCATCTGCATCTTTATACATCAGTGTGTGTCAACACATGACCTGTAGCTAATTCTAGCCTGTTACATAAACATAAAATTGCCTTTGGAATGGTCAGCCTGAAAACCTTCTCATGCTTCTCCAAGGTTTTTCTGGCTTAGTAACCCTGTTTTCTAGTTTGTGTTTATACTCAGGGAAGAAAGAAAGAAAGGAAGGAAGGAAGGAAGGAAGGAAGGAAGGAAGGAAGGAAGGAAGACAAAGAAAGAAAAGAAAGAAGGAAGGAAGGAAGAAAGAAAGAAAGAAAGAAAGAAAGAAAGAAAGAAAGAAAGAAAGATCATGTAATTAGAAAATGTAAGGATGTCGTATTTGCTATTAATACTTTGAAAAAGTTTGATAAATTATCATGATATATGATCGCAGTCATTTTTCTTAGCTGCCAATTCTATTTAAAAGACAAAAATCAGGACAGTGAACCAGCATGAAGTAGCCAGAATCCTACATAAAAATTTTTAGAATATAAGAGTCAAAGCGTATAAATTCCCCCCAGAAGCCTGTAAGATCAGATCACTGTAATAAGCTCTCTGGTTTATTCTGTCTGGCCAGTAAGGAAAAGGAGCAAGAGTGGCAGAGAAGCAAGGAGAGAAAGAGGCAATGGGATACATAAAACACACAGGTGAGGTATAAAACCACTGTGAGCTGTGAACACGCCTCTCCCGGGCACTGAAGTGGAATTGCACTGGTGATCACTACCGCTTACGACTCAAGAGAAAAGTGCCTCTGTCTCCCTTGCACAGAAATCCAGGATTCTTTTCTAGCAAGGGGCCTACTGAAGGGCCTTGCTCCTAGCACTGTCGTGAATGATAGCTGCCTCACAGAGAGAATCGGAGAAAATCACCAGCTCTACAGAAGCAGCCAGAAACTCCTGGCAGTAGCTTCCTCTCCCACACAGCACTCCGGTCCTACAGCAGCTGCATGGACACCTGGGTGAGCCATTTGAGCAGTCAGGACGGACAAAAAACTGCCATTTACTTATGCCCAGGACTCATCCAAACATGGTCTTTCACAAAATGATCTAAATAAAATGGCCAACTGAGCTGATAACAAAAAGTTTATAAATGAAGCTTCAGAGCAGAACTTTTCCCCACCTCTCTGCAAAATGACACATTGCAAATATCACACACACACACACACACACACACACACACACACACAGATCAGGATGGCCATCTAGCTTTTCCCCAAGCATAATACAGTGGCTTTGCTGTCTTTTTTGTTCACAGGGTCATTTGTAGCTTACTTCTTTCTGGCACATAACATGTTAAATTCCGTGGTCATACAGTCATATACTATCATCCACTAGCACTCGGTGCTTGGTGTAAAGAAATAATTAAGTGGATACCCTCTCCTCTCTTTTCACCATCCAGAATGGAGCAGATATTTTCACCAATACATATGAACATTATTTAGAAGCTACATTCCATGTCTATTTGGGGTGGAACGGAAGGTCAGAGGAAAGTGGTCAGTTGTCAACAGGATGAAGCAGGGAAGGGACAGTTATTGAGGACAGGCTCCCTGCCTGGTTTCCAAGAGCTTAGATGCCTCACAAAGCAAGGTGCTGTTTTATCCTCTGCAGGTTTCACCAGAAAGCAGCACTCTATCAGCCCTGTACATTCAAGAGCCAAACAGCACATTGTTGAAAAATGAAACGGTGACAGCATTTGGCTCACAGGTCATTATGGTGGGTACTGCGCTAGGAAGAAGAAACCAAAGTAGAAATCAGTGATGGCCAGCAAGGGAAACAATGAACCAGAAGAGAGAGAAGAAGGGGCAAGAACCCAGGTTTCAAAGGACAAAAAACTTTTAACAACATCTAACAAGAATTAGGAGTTATTTGCTTGTGACTCTCACCATCTTCCCATGATATACAGTTAATCCTGTGAAACACACAAAGATTCACATGAGTGTTCTTTTGTTGTTGTTGTTGTTGTGCTGTTTTGTTTTCTGTGAAAGTTAAACTAAATGCTGTGATTGAATTAATGACATGCAGAACAGACGAAGCTCTGAATATCCATCCATTCATAGCCAGGGGACATGGGGCCCAGAGGAGGATGGCCTGGAATTGTATTTCACAAGTGTGGACCAGGGCTGTGGTCATCTTTTCTACACCTCCAAATCTAAGGAGTCTGACACATGGGCTAGTAAACTAAAATTCATTTGGGAAAAAATGGCTGAGTCTGTAGCTAAAGCTAGTTTGAAAGCCATTTATTTGATCTAAGGCCTTCATTCTATTGATGAAAAACCACAGTCTCTGGAGAGGAAAAGGGCGTGGTGTGAATCTTGTGTTGTCCTCCAGCTCTTCATGGTCAGAATCAGACTCGGAGCCCAGGGCTGATCTGGGAGAGGCCAGGCTGCTGTCCACTGTGAGTGGAGTTGGTTAAGCAGTCTCTGGTGCAACCACACAGTACTACTGGTGGGTAGAGGGAGCAGAAGGACCATACACTAATGCATCAGAATCACAGCCCAGCTTCACACCAATGCACAGTAGAAATGATACAATACAGGTTCTGCATTTTTGTTTGTATTTGGCATCAGGACTTGAACTCAGGACCTTGTGCTTGCCAGGCAGGCACTTACACTGCTGAGCTATATCCCCAGTCCAACGATAGGGGTTCTGGACCACACAGAATCTGTAGACTTTGCTGTGAAATCTTAGGCTAGAGATTCCTTCTCACTGGGCCTTAGGTTATAATATACAAACAGAACAATAATATGTATCATGTAAGATTTTTAAAAATGTAATGAAGCATAAAGCAGATCATGTAAAGTGTATGCTACACAGGAAGCAAAGGAAGAACTGTAGCAATTATTATTGCTATCAAGTGGAGGCCTTTACAGAAGTAACACAAGATTTATTCTAGAATGCTTTTTGCTTACTTATTAGGTTACTATATACATCATTAATTGAGAAAATTTAAAGAAAAAAAATTAAAAGGATTTCCTACATTTCTACTACGATGAAACAACCACTGGGAACATGTTGGTGTAATTCAGCAGGAAAGATTGAGAATGTGCCATTTCTTGTGCCTTGTAACCTTCCAGTAACACTCAATTTAGAATGAAAAATTGGCAAGAATGCAATCAGTTCTAAAACCAATTTTTTGTTTGTTTTGTACTATGGGGGGTAGTGGGAGGAGAACTACACATGGATATAAACAATGTCACTACAAACATTATCACATTTTAAAATCATATTTTTATCCTTTTTATCAAGCAGATTTGCAGAGTACTTTATGGTCCACTAAAAACATTCCCAGCTTGTATCTTTTTTGACGATTTTAACAGCCCAGGGCACCAGATACTGTTATTATACACATTTTACAGATGAGGAAATTGAGGATCAAAATAGTGAAATGATTTACAGTCTGCTAGACCTTTTTAGCAATGAGAGCTTGGATGGCAGCCTAGGATTCCTGACTCAAAGCTGGTATCTGTGCGCTAATTATCCTTACCAAGGAGAACTCTCTCCAATTAGCCTTAATAATCTGCACAGCCTGGAAGATATATTGGGAAGGAGCACTTTGAGCTAGTGAAAGCCTAGGAGTGTAAGTTGGGAGATCTAAGTCAAATGCGGCTTCTGATGTTCTCAAATCACTTACCTCTCTGGGTATAAGGCTTCCTCATTTGGCAAAGGAGAGCAGGTGGCCTCCTGAGCAAAGAGGCAAGGGTGTATTATCAGAATCCTATTACTAAATTCTATCATTCTCAGACACATGTAAAACATACATCGTTCTAATTTGTGGAAACACTGCTGATACGATGCTTCAAGAAAATACCTTTAAATTCTTAAAATACTACAGTGTTAGGGATGCTCTTCCTGACCTAGGCCTGGACTACCTAGATAGCCCCTGGAAGAAGGATTCTTTCAGAGAAGCTGCAGTGCTTGGCAGAGAGAGTATCTCAAGTGGAATCCAAATGTGGATATCTTTTCCTAAGAGCATGGGTACACACGGCCATACCCTGATGACTGCTTTGCGATGTGCTACCTCATGACAAGCTGGACGTCAATTTGGATTTTCAGAACACATTTACCTTTTGGATCAGATTTTATGAGAGATTATAAGAGTCTGGCCAAACGCTCTTTAGAGGGAGGAGGAGAATCACTGAACTTAACTGGATTCTCTGGATCTTAACATGCAAGGCTGAGTTCTTAATCCAAGAATGCACTGTGGTAGTCGCCCAAATCCAGGACTGTCAGCCCAGCAGACCACGCAGGCCCCAGCCCTTGTAAGCACAGATGAGCTGCTGCTTGAGTCTCCCGAGCTGTAGGCTTTGCAGAACTCAGACTGCAGCAGCCTCTCCACTGTACAAAGCCACAGGAAGGACAGGGGTCCCGCTGCAGCACCATAAAGGGAATCAGAATCTGTGTCAGAATCTTTCCCAGGTAGAAACACAAGGCCTTTCTTCTGCACACATCCACTTCTCAGACTGTGCAGCAAGCTCCAAGGGAATGATTTCCTAAACCTTCAACTTAACTGAACGATCGTGTTTTTCCTTTGAATTCTGTTTATGAAGTAAGCCTAGTTTGCATAACCCTCACCTCCTTGAACAACATCTCCTACCATTCCCCTGCCAAGGTCTGCGTCTCCTACCAGGATGAACTCCGCTTCCCTTCCCTCACCCTCTCACAACACAAACAATTGCCCCCTCCTTGCCACCTACCCAATGTCTTTAATATTCTTCCGAACTCAAAAACAGTCCCACCTCCCCCAAGAAGCCTTCCGGTTAGCTCACTTGCTGACATATATTGCTATCCGACACTCAGGTGTGTTCAGCCTCTTTTATCTAATGGCATACCTCTAGTTCTTAATCACATGCCACCCTTTATGATACCGCTGTGTCAAACATATATGGTAGGATTCAGCTCAACCAGGTTATAAATTCTTTGAAGAACTGGAACTGTGTCATAGTCACTCAGGGCACATTTATCAAGATAGCAGAGTACAAGGTTGGGAGTCTGGGCTTGTGAGCATGCCTCTGTGTGCATCTCTGATGCCTTTACTCCTTACCAGTATGTAACATTGTCAGTGGCTCAATTTTCTCTCCTGTAGCATGGGGAATACGATCAACCATACGTCTTTCAGAAGGTTGCTGGAGGATTTTAGGAATTTTTTGAAAACGTGCTTAGAATAGGCACATCACAAAGCACCCAACCTATGTTGGCCGTGGTGCATAGAAAAGCCTTGGATCTATTGTATGCTCTGTCCTGTGACTATGGGATACACACACACCCTCAAAAAATGGCTTGGGAGTTGACGCTGAAGACATACCTGAGCCCCAATACTTATTCCACATGGTGATAGGTGTGATCACAGAGGGGAACATAAGAATTCCACATCCTCAGGTCCAAAAAAGCGTGTCCCTCTCGTAGGTGCACAGTCCATGAGGAATGATAATTTGATGTGAGTGGTGCTAGCTAAAATCTATGTAGTTAGTAATTACATACACAGTACCTCAAAAGAGTCCTTTAGTGGCTTTATAATGCAGAAACCACAGACGGGTTCAATTTGGCAGTGTTATTAAGCAAATAAATGGATTTTTAGATATTTAACTTCTAAACATATGTGAACTTCAGGAAGCTAAATGCTTCAATGACACCACTAAATACCACTTCGTTACAAAGCCATGGTTTGACTTTTGAGGCAAAGTTGAAGGCCTAAATTCAACCCCATTAGTTCATATTTTGTCCAAAATGCAGTTTGTAATGAAGCCAGCAAATTAGGTCCCTTGACCATAAACCTCACAGAAGGAAAGCAAACAGAGCATGAATCAAAAAGGCTTTAGACAGCAGTTAGCTATTAGTAACATATAAATTAAGTGTAAAATCAAAGGGGAGGGGTTGAGTCAGTGGTTATGTAACAGTGCAGCAGCCTGAGTGTAACAGCAAGAGGAGGAGGAGAAGTGACAGTGATAATGTAAGCTCTCGCCTGATGTTTTGGACAAATGGCTAGCTCTGAAAATTAGAACGAGCCTCATTTTTAATTTGCCACCACTGTTCTTAATTTGTCAGGGTGCAGCAAGTAATTATAGTACCACATGGTAGCAAAACCCCACATGTACCTCCCGGACCTCGGCTATAGTTTTGAACAATACGATGATTCAGGGTTAGCCACAAGTGTGGTTCTATCACCACTGGCAGTTTGTGTCACCAAACTTGCACAGCTTTGCCTAAATAATGTTAATTAAGTTTTGAATGTCGGTATTTCACATTATTTAATTCTCCCTTAGAGTTACATAGAGTGGGAAGTTGGCTCGTTGCTTTCAAAAAAGTTTGCAAACCCACATGCAATTGTAATTGTTTCCCCATCTATTTAGAGAAGGTTAGAATGCACTGCTGTTGCCCCATGAGCTGTGGAAGCTTTTTCCCAGCCTCTACAGGCATTGGCCAAATTTATACTGACGGATGCTTCAGAGCAGCCACTATTGAGCTAATGGACCACAACGACTCACTATTGTGTACGTCAGACCCGTCACACCCTGTTATAAGGCAGATCCGTTCAGTGTGGCTGAAGAGAAAGAGATATAACAGAAAATACTTTTGAAAAGCCACCTCACAAGCACTGAGGATGTTAGTCTTATAAAATCATCTGTCGAGAAAACCTAGAGTCCTCCAAGAATGCTCATGCCTCATAATGGCTTATAAATGTTTTTGTAAGCGTTCCAAAAAAGTGTACAACCAGTACAGTACATTTCTGTTTTATATTTTTGTGCCTTAAAAAAAGGTAAAAATAGCCAAATGACTGATTTTTTTTCCCCTTTGACAATTTGTAGGAAAAAAAAAAAGTTCACTCTAAGGCTGAAACTTTTCATGCCAAGTTTTAGCTTGGAACTAATTTTTATGGCTGAGTTATAAAGCCCCTGAAAAGGGAAGGTTTCACATGGAAATGCTGACACAGCTTTGACCACAGCGGCAAGAAAGGAGGTGCTATATGGCCTGTTTGTACCTTGTTTGCTTTATGTCACTTCAGAAAAGGAGTCTGGTTGCCCTGCCCGGGGCATCATACACTGCCTAAACACATCTGCATCTGTCTGTTCATATATGTGGACAATCTGAGTTAGCACTGCAAAGGAGTTAGCACTGACTTCCTTTTAAATGAACCCTGTACCCTATTGGGGGAGAGGACAGATTCATTTCCTGACTGTTGGTAGATTTCATTATCCTAGAGCCCCACCTTCCCTTGGACTTAGCAGGAACTACTAACAGAAAACAGGGAACAACCAAGCTTCCTCCTTAATAGTTCTTTAAATCTTAATTTTCGACAATTGTCTGCTGGTAAAACTCGAAAAGCTAATGATGAGCTGTTTGTGCAGATTAAACGATAATGTGAATTACGGGAACACAGGATATATGAGGCCCTGAATCAGACACGGAGTCTGCCTCACCAGGAGAGTTTTAAGGTGGATTCCGTGTGAACTTAAGCTCTGAAGTAGGAAGATTGCTCTAGGAAGCTTTGAGAGAAGCAGGATTCTTTTTCTTTCTACCTTCTGAGAGATGCTGTTCAAAAGCACTGGGTTAAATAAAAAGGCTAAATCAGAACCCTCTACCTGCTCAGGTTCTAAAACAGCAACAATAAAAATAATTATTCATCAATGTGAATAAAACCTATGAAATACGCAAAGTGCTGGCCAAAGCCCCCATGGAGTCCACATTATCATTTAAATTCCCAGGTACAGCTAGCACACCTCTGTGTTCTAATGCTCTTGCCAAAATAAAGGAGCCCAGCGAGGTCCTTAAGTTTTATTATGAAGCTAGTAGTTACACTAAAATTACTAAACTACAACTCCTAAAAGTGTCCTATTAAAAAAAGAAAAAAAAAAAAAGAAGAAGAAACACTTACTTCATTTATTTTTTCCAGACAGTTTTTATCCTATTAAACAAAAGGAAAACGGCTTTTCTGAACTTTAGCGTTTTGTAGCTTGGGCTTGATTTCCACCTTAAAATCTTTACCTGGCCATGATCTGTTGTTCCATTACTGGAGGGCAAAAATGGGAGGAATTGTCTGGGCTAAATTGCAATTAGGCAGCCCTGAGTGCGGCTGGCACCAGTTAACTTGGGATATTGGAGTGAAAAGGCCCGTAATCAGCCTTCGGTCATGTAGAACAATGCATAAAATTAAATTGACATTAATGAATAATTGTGTAATGAAAATGGAAGAGGAGAGTTAATTGCATGTTACAGTGAGTGTAATGCCTAGATAACCTTGCATTTAATGCTATTCTTAGCCCTGCTGCCAAGACTGCTACAGAACCTCTCTCAGCAGGAAGTCATTAAAGCTGTGAGTAGATAATGCAGGCTCCGTGAAACCTAAGTGGCAACAATATAACAAGAGTTTCTTTCAGACCTTAGTGTTTTCTGAAAAAAAAAAAAAAAAAAAAAGGGCATGTTGAGGTAATTTGTACACATCTGAATGAAAACAGGAAACTGGGAGCAATCTATTTGCAGTTTGTCCAGTCCCACAGATTTCCCAACTATTGTAGAGCCCAAGGTCAGCTCCTATAATCAAAGACAAGCCTAAACCACTAGGGCTTACAAGGCAATAAGCACCCAGCTGTCTACCAGCTACAACTTAGTTTTGTTAATCACTTAGTGTGGCAGAGTCTGCAAAGGTTTGACCCCACTTACAAAACCAGGAGGAACACATCCTGGGGACTAGTTCCTGGGCATCCCCTGCTCAAACAGATAATCATTTTAGGAGCCATCCCAGCCTCAAATACTGCTCCTGAAACTTGCATTCAAAACTATGTACTCCGGACTACAGCAAACAGTGAGATCCTTCTAGACCTGCATCTGGAAAGAAGAGACGTTTTCTAAAAATTTGCAAAAAGAAAAGCCATAATTATTTTGGCCTCACCCCCACAGTTTCCTTCTTCCTATGGTTACTTCTAAACTTTCAGGCACTGCAAGGAATTTGGGGGTTTTGTTTTATTTTTTTTCTGTCTAACCTATGGACTGACCCGAGGGAGTCAAAGCTAACACAAGGGTACTTCTCAGCTTGGAGGAGTGAGGTAAACAGCATTCTTGCTGCTGGCCCAGTGGCTGTGGGATCAGCCCAGACCAGCGGTCCTCGGTGCACAAGGTTAGAAAGCCCAGGTAAAATGATTCCAGAGAAAGAGATGGAAGGAGGTGGGCGAGCTTAACTATCTGTCATTTTGCATGTTTAAGAAATATAGTTTTAAACCTCATTTGGAAAATAAAACTGAGTGCTAGCAACAGTAGCCAAGATTTATTCATTGAAAGGGGGCTGTCTTTCTTTTTCAGTCTCACATTTCTTAGGTGTCAGTACATATTTCAACCAAAATGATTTTTGACTGAGGAATTATTTCATCCTTAGGGCTTCTTTTTGTTTTGTTACTTTTGATTTACATAGAAATCTTTTCTTCTCATGTCCTTAGGATGAATCTTTAGTTGCTGGATCGTTACCTGAGTATATTAACATTCCCAAGTTTTCCTGGGCAAGGATTGCATGTAGATCCTGTATTTGTAAGTCTCAAACAATAGAAGAGGCATCTTCCAGCATGAAATTCTCAGATATAATGACTCTCTGAGAGGACAACCAACCTGAGGTGAGAGATCAGCACTAGAGCAAACTGAGCAATTAATTGGGTGAAATGTGTCAAAGGTCATAGAAACCCATGGCTATCTGACTGAGAAAGATAGTTCCTGAAAAGAGAGGACTTGTGCAGAACATGGGACCCAAATGATGTTAGGCTACAGTTGAGTACCATGGAGGACCATGGACCAAACAGAAAAATGTTTTTTTTTTGTTTTTTTGGTACCCAGGATTGAATTCACGAATTTGCACTTGCCAGTCAGACGCTTATGTCACTGAGCTAAATCCTTGGCCTGAAAAATTTTCTATCCCTTATTTGAATCTGGTGCTGTTGACAGGACCAATCAAAAGATGCTCTTTCCAATCTTTCCTTTCCATGTGGGCACAGCCAATCAAGCTTTTTATTCCTAGTGGGAAACCAAGCAAGTTCTTCCACAGGACAGTTATATTTGGCATGGGGCTAAGTGAGTTTTGTTGGGACAAGCATCCAATGCCTTATTTGCATAAAGAGAAGCCAACCCTGGGAATCTGGGATACAAAAGACCCCTTTCCCCTTTTTCCTTGAGCTGCTGGAACCTTTTCACCTACCCACTCTCACTCTGTGGAAATTCTTTTTGCCTCCAATAAATGTACACTCTTGCTGGTTTTTCTGCATGTGCTGCTGAATTCTTTGTACAGGACAATGAGAACCTGGAAAGAAACCCCACAGGGACCACTCATCCAGCAGTGAGCCCAAATATACAGGTCCTAGGTATTGCAGAATTTTGTCTAGAACACAGCACATAGCATCAAATTCTGTTGGCCCTGCTAACACTAAAATACTTGGAATTGAGACCAAACATGAAAATCAAGAAGGGGAGACAAAACAGGGAGAAGGAAAGAAGGAAGCAAGACATGCAGAAATCCTTTCTTAGACTCAAACCACTGGCATTTTTTATTACTAGAGCTTAAGCTATCAGTGATTCCCCTCCCTTACTTGCCCTGTGACTTTGACAAACTCATATCCTCTCCTAGCAATAACATGAGTACCCGCTTCAGAATATTGTGCATGCTAATTGTTATAAGGCTCATGAAGTAAAGGTTCCACAAATATTGCTGTTGCTGTACATCATCATCATCATCAGTTCTAGCCCAGGCCACTTTCTTTCTTGATGACCACAGAGACCATACTTGTGTCTCTCCATCTTTGATACCTGCAGATCTAGTCCCTGTACAAACCGTCAGCCCACCCTGGAATCTCTCCATATAATTCTTCTTTGAAATGATTGTACCCTTATCTTAATTTCTGCTGACCTGCACAATAAATCTTGGAAATTTTATTTATTTTCCATATTTTATTTTCTTATATGCCATGTTGCTTTATGAGATTCAGCTTGATTCCACATTGGAGTAAATAGTAATGTTTAAAATATGTCTGGTTTTTTATGTGCATTAACTAACATTAAAGTATGAGGGACAAAATGTTCAAATATGGCTGTCATCTCTCTTCGTAGCCTACCCTATGCTATAGGGTGTGTTTTTGTTTTTTCCTACTTTTACTTGACTCAAGATCACTCAGTGGAGCCCAATTTTTCCTTACTCTTCCATTTTTTTTTCCTGTCTTTAATAAATGTGAAACTTTGCCACCATTAAAAAACTATCCAAACATGGCAAAAGAAACACTATAGTTACAAAAAAAAGTGTATTATAGTTTGGAAAGAATATGGAATTTTGATAAGTTGCATACTGATTAGGTGAAAAAAGGTATTGGAGCCTGACCTAAGTATATTCTAATTTTTACAGAGATCATTCCTACCATGAGTAATTTTTGGAACTGTTTGGTTGGGAGTGATAGATGTGATTTGCCAGAAGAGAGAAGGAATGGTTAATTAAAAGTATTTACTATTAGGAAGTATCACTCGGGAAAAAAAAAAAAAGATTTTGCTACCTGTAAAGAGGCTTCATAGTTTATTAAAACTGATGAAAGACAATAACCAGAGGAAATTTGTCACTGTTTTTGTCAAATCCTTCAAGCACATTGGAAGAGATCAAATTAAAAGGTAATCTGACTTGGGTAATAGAGTTTGGGACTCTGCCACTGGAGAAATTTGACCTCACTTCCTTCTCTGTACCCACTCTGGAGCAGGATCCCCTGGCCTGTGTGATCCCCAAGGCCTTCTCCTGATAATATGCCAAAAAATTAAATACATATTTATTGAAAATTTACTCATATCATCTTACAAGATACAAAATTGCTAATTTGAGAGCCAATGGATGGAATTTGAACAGTTTCTGATTCAATCTGCGCCCTATATTGGTGGCAGCCCACCTGCTGCAGACGCATGGAGGAACAAGGGTGGCCGCTCCCCAGGATAGGTGGGCCACCAGGGCCCTTTCAGGCCTCCAAACACTGAACTTCTCCCTCCCGCCCCTCTAACAAATGACAAGTTTGCTCTGGACTCCTCTAAGCAGTGGGGAAGTGAAGAATTAATCTATATTGGATTAAAAATAACAGTATAATTGCTGATAATAATCATGATAATGAGAACAGTAACAAAAAAGGAATCCACCTGTGAGTTATTTCGATTTGCCCATGAATTTAAACTAAAAATGACTTTAGAAGCTAAGCACAGAGTAACGCATTTTGGATGTTCTTTAGAAAGAGTGGTGACCCCGTTAATCTAACCATCTAGACACAGATATGGAAAGAAGCATGGAGAAGTAAGAAATGTAGAAAAATTGAGCTTCAGATTTTTTTCTTACTTCTAACTGATGTTTTGCCAGTTACATTATGAGCTTCATCAGTGAAGTCAAACACAAACTTTTGTTTGGACATCAAAGCACTGTTCAACTTCAATTTAGTTAGGTAATGAAATAAAAGCCTAAGACTACTTTGCATAGCTGTTGTTTTATCACAAAATTATTTTTTTAAATAGTGGTATAGATTTAACTTTAATACTTGGAAAGAAATTTAGAGAGTCATCAAGAGATTGATTTGCAAACCACAAAAAGACACTAGGTAATGCCAGCATGGCCTGGCAGGATAAATTCCCCTGGATCAATCTGATCTTGTTAGAGAGAGTGGCAGACCTGACCAATAAAGGGCTGTGGGTGTAAAAGAAGAGGCAACAAAGGTAAAATATATAAGGATTAGAGTACATTTAAAACTAGCTTCAGATTAGTTTATTATAAACAGGTGGATGCTGACTTTTCAAAATGATTTATTATTGGTGCCTTTGGAGTTTCACGTGTCTCTCTGCAAAAGTTGGGCAAGGTAAATGTTTTTCACACTGTATGCCCTGACTTTTGCAAGAGTGACATGGAAACCTCATGGCCTTACACATGCGCCTTTCAGAAGAGGACTGGACCACAGTACAGCTGACTTGCCATTAGGAGGTGGGGCCTGGATGGGGAGCAGGCCACTGGGGGCACGACCTGGAAGGGAACCGCTCCTTCAGTTCCTTCCTTCTCTTCCTGCTTCCTGGCCACCATGATGTGTGCAGCTGCCCTTTACCTCCTTTACTGGTCCTTCTACCATTCTCAGCTCAGAGCTGGCTGACTATGTGCTAAAAATCTGAGCCAAAATGTACCTCTGCTCCTCTGAGTGACAGGTACTGTGTCGTAGTGACAAGAAAGTGACTAAGTCAGAGGATCAAAGATTAATCTAGTAGGTAACAATGAGCATGGAATAGACTAGATTAGAATAGAAACAGTAAGAGTTAGTTGCATGTAGTAAGGGAACATATTGTTTTGTATAACTTATTTCAACTCTGTGTGTTTGATGGGACATGCTATTAAATGTTTCTGTAAGTTGAAGTAAAAAAGCATTCAAAAGCCACTGAACTTGATGATAGCTCTGATCCCATATTAATTTTTCTCTCCCCTCGGCAAACATTTATTGCACCTGCCATGTGTTTATAGCCCCTTCTGGATCTAACATTTCATACTCCTAAAATGGGGCATCCAATTAACAACAACATATCAAGCTGAAATTATTAGCTTGATAGATTAGAATTCTACCCTGTCTATTCTTGTAACAATAAAGCACAAATGAGTGGCATTGCATATGCATTTAACTTCCATAGGTTTAGCAAACACAAAATAAAAAACATTTATTTAAAATACTTTCATTGCTAATGAAAACCAAAAACTAATATAGTACTCTTCTGTATAAGAAGAGAGTCTGAAATAGTCCTCTTCCAACACTGTGAGAGGAACAGTCTATTTAGACTATTAACAGTCAATGAGTAAATCTCAAGCCATGTAGCTTAAAAGTAGTTAGAATAAACACAGTTTTGCATGACAAGCTTTGGAAACTATGCCCAGGGGAGCATCAGTCATCCTGGAAGTCCAGTAGAGAAGAGGAATGTCTTTTTTTTTTTTTCTGAAGAGCATAGATCATCTTCCTTGTCTTTCTATTTCTTCTTCCCTTTCCCCTTAATTTTTTTGCCCACAATTGAACATCAACCATTTTTATGTAATATTAATGAATGAAGAAATTTATATCTAATATGCACATAAGTTATGAAGCACAAAGCACATAAACCCTTCTTCAATTTAAGAAAGGCTATTACCAATACTACACATTCTGTCTGATCCAATCCTAGCTATATGTGTGTGTGAGAAAATTCACTACTGTAGCTCAAGAGCATCCATTTTTAAGGCTGTATAATATTCCATTATACACTATATATAATTTATTTAATCATGCTCCTTCTAATGAGCTGCCAAGAATGTCCTCATGTGCATATCCAATTATATATATATTTATATATATTATAAATATATTATATATTTATATAATATATATTATATAAATATATTTATATAATATATAATTTATATATATTATATATTTGCATATATATATATATATATATATATATATATATCTGCAAATTCTCTGTGGTGATCCTCCCCTACCTATTTCAGATCACAGTGCTATTAGACCTTGCAGTAATGTGAACAGCTACTCCTAGTCCTACTCAAAACCTCAGTGGCACTCCTGTGACTTCAAGACGCATAGCACTTCACCCAAGTTCAAACCTCTGCCATATGGGACATCTTGAGTAGCCAGGTCTTAGGGAGTGAGAGGTTTGATTTCACTATGTGGTCTTCCAAAGTACTCATGCTGGTTTTTTAACCTAAGTAGTAAAATACATCTCTTTTGCTATGCCTTCACTAATAGTTAATGACTCAGACTTCTTAATTTTTTATCATTGGATATGAATTATAACTTGCCATGATATTAATGGGCATTTCCCTGATTTTAATCTTCTTTTCGTGTATGCATCATATGCATTTCTTCTGATATGCTTGTCCTAATAATTTTTTCCATTTTTCAGTTTAGCTGATTTTTTTCTTGTTGACTTTGAAAGAGTTAAGAGATATTAATACAGTGTTGGTTGCATGGTGCTTCAACTTCGTCTATGATCATGAAATACCACTAGGGGCTTAAAAAATGGAAAATTCATTTCTTATAGCTCTGGAGTCTGAGGTATGGGTGCCAGCATGGTGGGCTTCTAATGAGGATTCCCCCTTGTGATTTGCGAACAGGCAACTTCCTAGCGTGTGCTGTGCTGGAGAGAGGACGAGCTCTCTGCTGTCTCTTTGTACAGAGGCATCAGTGCACTCATGATCTCAGCTGACTGCCTCCTGAGGGCCCCACCTCCAAATACTATTTTACCAGGGTCAGGAATTCAGCGTATAAATTTGGAGAGACACAATTCAACCCCGTAGCATGTACATTACATTACACATCTTCTGGTGTGTTTCAATCTTTTCATTTTTGTTATGCTGCATCCTGTGAATAATAAGAGGAAACCCACAGACTTGTTTTTATAAGAGCAAACTTGTGGTAATATGATTCACCTAAGACTCAACACTTTGACTCCACTGATTCACTCCATCTGGAATTTTTTGTAAGAACAAAACAGAGATTCAGTTTGACGTTTGTCATTATGGGTAATCGTGCAGGTACCATTGTCGAGGGAATTGCAGGGAATGTCATAGTGTCATAGTGATCATTTATGACACCACCAGTTTTCCATGTGATATGGCTCTCTGTTGACCTCTTTGCTCTCTGTTGATCCAATCTGAACAACCTGTGCCAGACGCTGTCTAAGGTATGTCCTCATACAGGGAAGAGCAAAGTCCTTCGGCTTTCTCTTCTTCATTACAAGCATTGTGCCAATTCTTAAGCCATTGGCCTTATATGTAAATTTCATAGCCACTTTATCAAGTTCTTTTGCAGTTGTGCTTCAAAATGTAATAATTGTGTAGTTAAAAGTAGAAAAAACTGAAATTCTTACAATATGGATGTTTTCTATCTATGAGCATGGTTTATCTCTCATTTTTTAAGCATTTTTATACTGTATTTCAATAAAGTTTTTAACTTTTCCCAAGCAAGACTTGAAATTTTTGTTATACTATTTAATAAACATATTTCTATTGAAATTATAAATAGTATATTTAAATATGTTTACATTTTATACAATAGTATATAAATGTTTTGTTTTATTATCCATATATACAAATATAGTTTATTTTTATGATTGGTTGTGTATGTGGCCACCTTGCTAAACCCTAATATTAATTCCAAATATCTATGTAGATTATTTTGTGTTTCCCATGTAGAAAGTAATGTAATTTGAGAATAATGACTGTTTTATTTCTCACTTTTCAAACATGTATTTAATTTCATTAACTTATTTGGTGGAAAGGAGAGATTGTGTTCATCTATATCCTCTAGTACAATCTTAAAACTAGTAACAGTGAGCAACTCTTTGTTTCTCCTGGCTCTAAAGGGTATACTTCCAATTTCTTATAAAAGGTTATTATGGGTTTTTATACATACAAAATATTACATCAAGGAAGAAAATTTTACTCCTGATTTGCTAAAGATTTTGTTTGTATTTTAAATCATGAGTGTTGAATTCTGTCAAATGCTTTTTCAGCATCTACTGGGAAAAATAAAACACTGTTTTATCTTCCCTACAGTAATTACACTGGGCAAACTTGTAAATCTAAACCATCTTTGCATTCTTGAAATACATTGAACTTGGCCATGCTGACTTTTTCTCATATCCTATTATATGCAGTTTTCTAATAATTTAAAATGAAATTTAACCATAATTTACCTTCATTATTCTTTGTCTTTTTTAAATTACCTAATGCTAGTATTATATAATAGCAATTGAAAACTATACCTGCATATTTTTCTGTGTTCTAGAAAAATGTACATAGTTAGAATAAACTTTCCTTTGAAAAGCTTACATAACTTGGCTATAAAATCCACTTATTCCTAACAGTTTCTAGGCTTCTAATACTGTCTGAAGACTTATTATGTTTATTCCTTCTTTGTAAGGTTTTATATTTTATGTTTTCTTTGATATTTATCCTTTCTGTTCATAATTTTTAATGTATTAAAATTCTTCAGGTTTTTGTTGTTTTAAATCTCTACCAAGCCTTTACCCATCGTTATTATTGTTAAGATTATTTGTCTTTCTTTCACTTTTTTTTTCAATAATTTTTGTTTTCTTTCACTTTTTTATTCAATAATTCCCAAGGGTTTTGTTTTCCTCTCATCTTTTCACTGAAGGTTATAAATCCTTTACAGGTTTTTGCTTTGACTTCTGATCTTTGTTATCTTCAAATATATGTTTTGGACTTATTTTGTTGTTTCAGACTAATTTGGACATAACAGCCTTGTCTGTGAAGGGTGATGTAGTACATATTTGCACAAATTATCACAGAAAATAGGTACATCAACAGGCATGTCTATGTCCCAATAAAACTAACAAAACAAGGCAAGATTCATCCCTTGCACCACAGTTTACAGATTCTTGGTCGAACCCATGTATTCTCAGCATGCAGCCTGTAGAAGTCTGTGGGGTTCTTCAAGGACTTTTAAGGGCTTTTTTCAGAAAGGACAAGCAGAACTATGATCACTATAATGCTTGGCAGTTGTTTGACTTTTTACTGTATTACATGAAACTGCTACTGCAAAAAACGAAAGTGGATGAAATCTGTATCCCGAGCATAAATCAAGGCGCTGGTCTGTATTTCTTAGCACTGCACCCTCACTACACAAACGAATGACAGAAAGGAGCACCGAGTTGACAGAAAGGTAAGCAGTAGAGAAAGAGCCTTTCTGAGAATTGCCATCCAGACACTGGAATGTAGCCATGCGAGGGAAGCAAGAAGGAAGGAAGTGGGTCCCCTGGACCCAGGAAGAATCAGAAGTCTGAGTTGAAGCCCATTGAGAGAGTGAAGAGAGAAGCTTCAGTGAAGAAGAAGGTGGTGGTAGCTGGTGGTGCATTCTCCCTGAGTAGGGACTCGCCGTGCAAGAGGAGTGACTCAAACCTGCAGACACATGGTGACTGGGCTGGGCTCTGGTCCCCAGAAGGTGTGCAAACCACTGCAGCAAATAAATATGATCTCAGCCAAAGCTGTGGGCTCACTGAGATTATCCCTACCCTGCCAAAAAGTTACTACTGGCTTGCTGGGATAAATCGACACAGATCAGGACTCTACACATTGTCTACCAGTGAGAGCAGAGACAAACCTGGAAGTGGACTTCTCTGTCTCTGTCTCTCTCTTATTTGTTGTTGTTGTTGTGGTGGTGGTGGTAGTTTTTCTTTTTTTCTCCTTCATTATTTGATCTTGTTTTTATATGAGTGTGAATGTGCTTTCTAGCCTCTTTATGGTTTTTGTTTTGTTCTGTTCTTTTTTTGTGTGTCTTCCTTCTCTCTTTCCCTCCAGTCTTCTGCACCAGTTTCCCAAAGTTAGAGTGATCCCTCTTTGTCCTCTAACCTTACTTCTTATTTCTTCTTCCCCTTCTACTTCTCTATTTTCTCCCTACCCCCTTTTAAATTTTAACCACTGAGGGTAAAATTGACATATTAAGGACTTATATAATGCACATAATTTTCTGGTTTGTTTTAGAATGTGTTATATAACCACAAATCTAGTTCATACAGTTAAAGATGGCAAATTAATGGTTACCTCTGTTTGTAATTTCATAGGCTGTATGATGCTATTGTTATTGCTGAAGGTATCACTTTAGTCAAAAGTGAAATAATTGTTCTAAACATCTACTTTTACTAGTATTCTAAGACTGAGATTGACTAAGGGTCATAGAAAATACTGTTGGCACAGTGCCAAAAAACAAAAACCAGGGGCTGGGCCAACCAGGCAGCAATTCCTCATGCCCAGTAAATTAAAGAGGTAGAATCTTGCAAGAGAATCAAAATCCAAAAACCAGCTACATCTGAGGATACCTCAGAAAAATAGTCATTTCCTAAGGCTCTAAATACTATCAGTAAAACAACTGAATATAAGCAATTTACAAGCATCATCCTAGGAATTAAACTAAAAAGAAAGAAAGAAAGAAAGAAAGAAAGAAAGAAAGAAAGAAAGAAAGAAAGAAAATGAAAAGACACTGAAACAAGGTGCAACCCTAGACATCCAGCTCACCAAAGGCAAGCCTTGAGGGCAATGAGGTGATCTGAAAGTCACCCTCTTGGCCTCTCTGAAGTGGAAACAACAAAGCAATTGAATGAGGCTCTTAAAAAATTCAAATCAGAAATAGTTTCTCATATAACTGCAGAGATGGTATCCACAATGACTTAGTGACTCTAGAGCAGATACAGATTAAAAAAAAAAAGATTAAGAAAATTGTAGAAACTATGAATGCTAAGCTTAGGAAAGAAATAGAATCCATAAGACAGATTTAAGCAGATATCCAGAATAAAAATTACATTGAAAGTATCCACAGCAAACGAAGCCAATGTGAGGGCAGAATCTCAGATATAAAAAGTAGGCTTGTGGTTAGTGATCATGAAGAGCAAGATTTCTTAAAAATAACAATGAGACCATGAGAACTAAATCCAGCAGCTGCTAGATGAGGCAAAAAACAATAACTTAAATTTAATTGGAGTCAATGAAAAGCTGGAGATAGCACAAATGAAAGATAATTTCCCTGGTAGGGAAAAAGATATATAGATAAATGAGGTATATAGAACTCCAATTAGCCATGATAAAACTAAAAATCTATGGCCAGGTATATCATAGGGAAGAGTTCAGAAATTTAACACAAGAATAGAATCTTAAAAGCTGTTGGGGAAATTAAAAAATCATGTATAAAGAAAAGTCCATCAGAATCATAGCTGACTTCTCAGCACAAACCTCCAAGTCAGGAGAGCATGAAATGAAGTATTTCAAGCACTGAAGAAAAGAGCTTTCAACCCAGATTGATGTACCCTGAAAAACTAGCACTGCAAACCAATAAAGAAATAAGATAGCTCTTTAACAAAGAATATCTGAAGAAATTTATGACTAACACACCAGCACCCAAAAATATTTTGAAGAACATTCTAGAATGAGATAACAAGGACTCCATGAACTCCAGTAAAAGGGATCCACCAGGAAAGACAAACAAACAGAAGGTGGAAAAAAGAGGAGAATCTAACAATAGGAAAATAACATGACAAGGATAAGTCAATATATATTAGTTATAACCATCAATGTAAATGGCCTCAGTGCACCAATCAAAAGACACAGACTTACAGAACAAATCAAGAAGCAAGATCCAACAATATGCTGAATACAAGAAACACATTTAAATCAAAAAGAAATTCATAGACTGAAAGTTAAAGGATTGAAAACAATATTCCATGTGACAGGAACCAAGAAAAAGCAGAGGTAGCTATTATATTTGCAGACAAAGTGAATTTCAAGCCAAGATTGATTAAGACAGGCAAAGAATATCACTAAATCCTTCTAAAGGGAACAATCTAAGAAGGCAGCAAAGCAATCATATATATATATATATATATATATATATATGTGTGTGTGTGTGTGTGTGTGTGTGTGTGTGTACGTGTGTGTGTGTGTATTACCAGTACACCAAATTATATGAAACAAATATTAATGGACATGAAAAATCAAATAGGCACAAGTACAATTGTATTGGGGAGTATCAATGTCCCATTGTCACAGAAAGATCAACTAGACAAAAAAATCTGTGAAGAAATATTAAAACTGAACCAAACTTTTGATCAAATGGACTTAATAGTTGTCTACAGTGTTCCACCCCACAACATCAAAATACACATTCTTCTCAGCTGCACACAGGACATTCTGCAAAACAAACCACATTCTACCTCATAGAACCTGCTTAAGTAAATATAAAGGAATTGAAATTATCCCATGCATATTATCAGAGAATAGTGCAATGAAATTGGAAATCAATAGCAAAAGAAACCACAAAAACTTGATAAACATACAGAAATTAAATAGCACCCTCCTGGACAACTAATGGGTCACAAATGAAATTAAATGATAATGATAATACAATATACCACAACTTAAGGGACTCAATGAAAGCATTCCTAAGAGAGAAATTTATAGCAGTGAATCACATTTTAGGAAAACAGAACAAGTGCAAATAAACAACTCAATGGTGAACATCAATCTTGTAGAAAAAGAAGAGCAGGCTAAGTCAAAAGCTTGTACTAGAGAAGAAATTATAAAGAACAGAGCTTAAAGTACTGCATTGGAGACTAAAAAACAATACAAAGAATCAATGAATCAAAGAGTCGGTTCTTTAAAACATTAAATCAAATTGACACACCCTCAGCCAACCTTACCAAAAAAAAAAAAGAAAGAAAGAAAAGACTCAAATCCACAGAATTAGGAATGAAAAAAGTGAAGTCACAACAGACTCTGCAAGAATCCAGAAGATCATCTGTACCTATTTTGAGAATCTGTATTCTAATTAGATGGAAAATTCAGAAGAAATGGAAGCATTCCTAGATGCCTATGAATTACCAAAGCTGAATCAAGAAGATATAAAAATCTTAAATAACTCAAAATCAATCAATGAACTTGAAGATGTAATTAAAAACCTACCAACAAAGAAGAGCCCAGGCCTGAAAGATTCACTGTTGAATTTGACAAGAAATTTAGAGAAGACTTAATACCACTACTTCTCAAACTCTTTAATGAAATTGAAAGGGAAGAAATACTCTCAGATTCATTCCTGGAAGCAAGCATTATCCTGATACCCAAATTAGAAAAGAAACTAAGAAAGAGAAACACAGGCCAATCTCTAATAAACATAGATGTAAATATCCTCAACAAGATGCTTGCAAACAGAATACAGAAAATCATCAAGACCATTATACAACATGATCAAGTAGGATTCATTCCAGGGATGGTTTAACACATACAAATCAACAAATCCAATATTAATATATTAACAGAACCAAGTACAAAAACCATATGACCATCTCAAAAAGGCAGAAAAAGCTTGTGACAAATCCACGATTTAAAAGAAAAAAACTATAGAAAATTGGAATAGATGGTCTTTATCACAATCTGATCTATGACAAACAAACAGCCAATTGCAATGGACAAAAACTAAACACTTTCATTCTAAAAATCAGGAATGAGACAAGGATGTCCACTAGTGACTCCACTCTTATTAAGCATAGTCCTGGAAAACTTCCAGAAACGTTAGACAAGAGAAAGAAATAAAAAGAATAATAAATGATAGGAAAAGAAGTTAAATTACCATTATTTGCAGGTAACATGGTATTCTACATAAAAGACCCAAAAAAACTCCATTAAAACAAAAAACACTAGATTTAATAAGCAAATGCAGTAGCACAGCTGGATACAAAGACAACACTCCAAAATCAACAGCCTTCCTGTACATGAATAAGGAACTCACTGAGAGAAAAATTAGGGAAACAATACCTTTCATAAAAGTATCCAAAAAAATGAAATACCTAGGAATCAATCTAAGGAAAGATGTAAAATACCTCTACGTTGAAAATTACAGTACTCTGAAAAATGAGATTGTTATTATTGTAAACCCAATATCGAGTTCAGTCATTCAACTATTGTAGTCCTCTTTCTAGTTTTCCTCACAATCCAAAAAGTTATATTTGTAATCCCACTGAGACGTCATTGGAATCTCAGCAAGTTAATTCCAATCTACCACCACCAAAGCAACCCACAGCAAGAATAAAAACACCAAGACACATTCCAAGTTAAGGGTAGCCAAGGAGTCTTAAATCCAATCCCAGTGAGGACATGTGGACAAAGGCCTTGATCCTAGGCCTCTGCCAGAATTTATTATCTTGTGAGAAGGGGGGTGGCTCAGGGATGAATGACAGTGAGGTTGGCTGGAATTACCTAAGTAACTTGAGCTGGCTGGCCAGGTGCAAGATTGGCATCTTTGTAAACTGCAGAGATAAAGATATGTAGAAGGATCAATTTACACAATCCAATTTAGGTAGCAATGAAATTGTTTTGGGGGGGGCTATCCCTTCGGTTCTGATATGCAAACTCTTGTGTCCTGGGGAGTCATAGCCTCTTTATCTTGAGGCTCTTACCCAGCTGACATTCCTGGAGCAATTTGCTCTAACATCTGGCATGCTCATATCCTATACTTATTTGTGTTTGACAGAGAACACTATAGGATGAAACAGGACTGTCTGTTGGCTATAGAAATTGCATGTTAGCACCTCAGCTAGCCTTATCTGCAATGCTTAGAGCCAATTGAAGAGAGAAGGAAATATCCTAGCCAGCTTTTTACATATCAATATGAGGAAATGAGTCTCTAAATAATCAAAGTGACAGTAATTGTTTGGATTCAAAGGGAGTCAATGGAGTTGTCTCCCACAGTTATGGTTGATATGATACTTTGTGTCAACAGAAGTTTAGAAGTTTTACTAAGACACTCAGCAAGATGCCAGGATCCTTACTTGTAAATATCCTCATCCTACGCAAGAGGAAGGCACAGAGAGTTTATGTGTATTACACCTGCCCTGGAGCAGGGTACGGGGCACTGCATACAATATAAGGGAGGAAAAGAGACTTATTTTCTCTCCTTTTGCTCTGGCTGCTGCCTTGAGGTGCTGCCCCAGTGCCTTGCCACCCTGCCTTGGAGCCAACTGGTTATGGACTGAAACCTCCAAAACTGTAAGATAAGTAAACATTTCCTTCCCTAATTTGATGCAATTCCGATCAAAATTCCAACAGCATACCTTATAGAATTAGAGAACATTCCTAAACTTCATTTGGAAACAGAAGAGACTTAGAATAGCAAAAGCAATTCTGGGCAACGAATGCATCACAATCCCTGATTTAAAATTATACTATAAAGCTATTGTGATTTAACAAAACAGCATGGTACTAACAAAAAAAAAAAAGAAAAAAAGAAAAACAGACCCAAAGATCAATGGAACCAATTAGAAGATGCAAAAACAACTCCAGGTGTACTCAGCTACTTTATCTTTGACAAAGGTAATAAAAACATTCACTGAAAGAAAGCCTCTTTAATACTTGGTACTGGAAAAATGACCTTGTACATGCCAAAGATTAAAATTGGACCCATATCTTTCACCATACAGTAAAGTAAATTTAAAATAGATCAAAGATCTAAATGCTAAAACAGAAACATTAAATCTGTGGGAAGATAAATTGATGAAACTCTTGAAGACATGAAAGTAGTCAAAGGCTTTATGAGTAAAACCCAGAATGCATAAGAACTATCACAAAGAATCCAATGGGATCTCATCTCATTAAAAGCTTTTTCATAACAAAAGAAACCACAAACAGAGTGAAGAGATAATCCACAGTGTGGGAAAGAATATTTATCAGCTGTTCCTCTGACAAAGAATTACTATCAAGAACATATTAAAAAAAAAATGCGACCTCCCAAATTTTATTTATTTATTTTTGGTACCAGAAATCGTACTCAGGATCTTGTGCTTGCCAGGCAGGCACTTATGCTGCTAAGCTGTATTCCTGGCACAGACTTCACAAATTTAAAGACCCAGTCCAATAATGGGCATCTGAGATGAATATATGCTTCTCAGATAAAGTAATACAAAGAGCAAATAAATATATGAAAAAAATATTCAACATTGCTGGTCATTTGAAAGATTCAAATTAAAACACTGAGATTCCACCTCACTCCGGAAAAAAAAAATGGCTATTATTAAGAAATCAACCAGTAACAAGTGCTGGAGGGTTTGTGGTGAAAAAGGAGCCCTTCTTCACTATGGGCAAGAATGTAGACTGGTGCAACCACTGTGGAGATTCCTCAGAAAACTAGGATGGGAGGTCCCCTTTGACCCAGTTATTCCCCTTCTGAATATCTTCCCAGAAGAATTAAAAAACATCATACCACAACAATATATGTGCACCATTTTTAGTAGCTGGATCTTGAAAACAACTCAAATGCCCATCAAATGAAGAATAGATTTTAAAAATGTGACTTTTTTACACAATGGAGTACTACTCAACTATAAAGAAGGATAAACAAAGAGACTTATAGGCAAATGGAGGCAACTTGGGACCATACTCATAAGTGAAATAAACCAGATAAACATTTGTAAACACTGTATTGTCTCCCTAGTGTGAGAATCTGAAAAAGTAAATAAGATCCAATATGTACAATAAATATTGTAAAATGGAAGAAACTATTCAAAAAGAAAGAGAAACTGGGATGGGGGAAAGGAGAAAAGAGAGGAGAAAAAAATATATATAAAATAGTTAAAATAGTTATACTTCTAATTTCTCTTACTTCATTATAAATAAAAGTTTGTGCTAATATTGTTTGCACAATTAAATACCTTGTACTCTGAGCAACTAGTTTAAAGAAAACAATTTGCAATGTATTAACCATTGTTACTCTCCTACTATCTCATTTGAAACTTTGGGATTTTTTTTCTCTTTAAAATAAAATTTTAAAAAATCCAGAATGAATGACAGTTCACTTGAGACTGTCTTTAATAAAACAGCAAAATTTATTATTTTATTAATCCTTGAAATCTAATCATATGCCTTTTTGATAATTGTCTTATGAGTTAAGATGTATATATAAAGTACCTCTGCTGTGAGGAAAAAGGAACACTTCTCCATCGTTGGTGGGAATGTATATTGGTGCAACCACTGTGGAAATCAGTGTGGAAATTCCTCAGAAAACTAGGTCCCATTTGACCCAGCAACTCCCCTTCTGCGTATTGTCCCAAAAGAATCAAAAACATCATACCACAGTGATATATGTGTACCCTTGTTTATAGCAGCACAGTTTATAATAGCCAGACCTTGGAAACAACTTAAATGCCCATCAACTGAGGAATGGATAAAAAAGATGTGGTATTTCTTCATAATAGAATACTATTCAGCCATAAAGAATAAACTGGAGATTTTTATAGGTAAATAGGTGCACCTCAAGAACATATGCATTAGTGAAATAAATGTCATGCATCTATGAACATTGTATTGTTTCATTAGTATGATAAGGAAAAAAGATGTATTTTGTCCCACAGATGATGACTTCAGCCAAGCAACGACTCAGGCCACATCTGCCTTTGCATTAACTAACCCACTAATGAGCCATTTTGAGTTGACTTTTGGATGTCCTAAGGAATTCTTGATGGGCTATAAAGTTTGGGTTTTTTGCATGTGAATATTGTTGTTCCAGTGTATTTATTGAGGGTATAACCTTTTCTTGACTTAATTGCTTTTGGGTTTTTGCTAGAAATCAATTGTCTATTATGTGAGTATCTATTGTGGGACTTTATATTGGTACCATGGTGGTTTGTCTATCTTGGTATCAATGCTGCTTTGTCATGATCAGTGTAACTTTGTGGTAAGTTGTGGGACTGGGGAGGGTTGGAGCTCTAATTTCATTCCTTTATCAAAGTTGTTTAGATTATTCTGTGCCTTTTCTATTTTTACAGAAATGTAAGAATCAAAATGTTAATCTTTATGAAAAATGATGTTGGCAGTTTGGTAAGAGATTGCATTTTCTGATCTTTATTATTTTCCTCATTTCATTTTTCATCTTATTCTGTCATTTATTTTTAATTTCTATTTCTCAAGGAAAGACATGAGGATATTTCATAACTTTCTTCTTTTTTTAAATTTTTTTTTATCAGTACTGGGGATTAAACACATGACCACACACTTGCAAGGCAGGTGCTTATGCCGCTGAGCTAAATCCCTAACCCCAACTTTCTTCTTTTTTAATAAATGGTGTTAAAAATATAAAAAATAAAATAAAACATGCTTAGTCACAGTTCAAAAAATATTAACCTATTAAAATATAAAAAATAAGCAAAGTACTTCTGCCATATTTTAATACATGATGATTGCTTCAAGGAAAAGCACTTACATGATTTTTAAAGTTGTGAGCTAAACTAGCTGTTTTCATGAGCCACCATTTTTACTTGAAAGAAAAGCTAGGCAAAGAAACTATGAATGCTCAACTTTGAATATTTGTCAGACATTTCCACAAAAACTAATGAAACAAGACTGTCACTTTCAGCAGAATGACTGGAGATATTTATTTCCAATGTTAAAATTTGAGATTTCAAGTAAAAATTAGAATTTATGCTGTGTCTGTCACTGTGAACTTGACAGCTCCCCAATACTTCTGGGCCATTTCATGAAGTCAAGGGTGAGACTAACAAGTGTATTTTTCCCCACAGAGTATAATGAAATACGTTAACTTTCCAGAGATCTGTGTAACTCAATCTACCGCTATTTTCCATGTGATCAATAAATAATATTACAAATTCCTGCGTGAATAACAGATTCAAAGTTCAAAACATACCAATGGATCTAAATGTAACAGACCATGAAAGATTCATTGATGTGGTTTCAGATTCCACATTACAACTAACCTTTAAGAGATTACCACTTGTGGAGACCTGGCATAGTATCAAAGAGGAATATTCATGATTGTATGAAAAGATTATTAAAACACTCTCTTTCGCCTAACATACATCTGTGTGAGGTCAGTCCTTCTTCACATACTTCAATCAAACTAACTCATCATAGGCAACTGAATGCAGAAGTAAATACTGAGCATTCAGTTCTTTTTTATTAATTCAGACATTAAAGAGATTTGCAATGAAACAATTCCATAATTTTCACTAAACTGGCAAGTGTTCTTTATTAAAATATAAGGTTAATACACAATAAGTTTATTATTTTTAAATCAGTTAATAAAATTCTTCAACTTTAAAATTTCTAGTTCTATAAATATTAATAATTATAATCCCCATAAGTAAATGCTCTTTGGGATCCTCATGGCCCTGAGAATTAAATGTTTTAGAATAACTTATTAAATTGGATACTTATTAATTTTTAGTCCTTCCTTTCTAATAAGATCATTTTAGGTTGTAAACAGACTTCACAGTGCAAGATACCAGCTCATGGGACACTTTCAGGGAATGAACCTTTCTTTGTGTTTTTTTGGTCTTCAGGCTAAATAGGGTCCAGGAAACCAAGATGTAGAGCTTTTGTGGTCCTTGATCTCCTCCTCGATTCTGCCTGCCTTCTTTGTCATTCAGTCAAAAAATGCAATACAGTAAAATAAATGATTCCACAGTCTGGGTTGAGCCACATCATAGTTTTGATATGCAATATTATCATTATCATTCAGTGGTGAGCTCTGTGTTTCAATTACAATGTTTCCTTTCATCCGTGAACTATTGTGTATTACCAATTATAAGAATTTTAATTCATCTTTGATATTTACCTCTAATTTAACTATATTCTAGGAAGAGTACATGGCTCCTATTCTTTAAAATCTGGTGACTCAACTTATATATTAATATGTGGTGAGATTTATGAAGATCACGCATATCTGAATATAATACATTTTGTTTATTTTGAGTATGGGTTTTATACATGTTTATTTAACCTACTGGCTGCTAATAGAACTCAGTTATTCTATATAATTGCTAGTGTATCACCTATTGGTTTATCAATAATTAAAAGAGGTACATTTTATGTGAAAGACTTCCACCTAAATAGGTATTTTGTCCATTTTTCCTTGTAACTAGAATTATTAATTTTCACATTTTTATATTACTAGGTTAATTCATGCTTAGAAAAGTATATTCTTTTTTGGGGGGGGGTTGTACCAGGGATCGAACTCACAACCTCGCGCTTGCCAGGCAGGTGCTTAGGCCACTAAGCTAAATCCCTGGCCTGAAAAGTATATTCTTAGAAAATTTAAAATATGTAAGTAACCCTCCTAAGGAAAGCTTTTTTGTGTGCCTTATATTTTATTTCGTATGTGCTATTTAATATATTCAAATTGTACTTAGGAAGAAATTTGTCTGTTTTTTCACCCATTAATTTTCACTTTTCCATTTCACTAAATTTTGGATATGTGTGTTGTAAAAGCATATCCCTGGATTTTATTTTTTTTTAACCAATATGATAAACTTCATGATTCAATTAGCATATTTAGCTTCTTAGTATTTATTGTGAGTATTGATATTTTAGATTTGTTTCTACCATTTGCTTCTTTTTATTCTTTTTTTTCTTATTTCTTATAATTAATTGAGTTTATTTCATTACTACATGGTACTTCTTATGTTCTATTTCTGTAACTTAGAATGTACTTTTGAACATTTTATCATCTGAAATGAAACGTTTTATTATCCTGAAGTCTGGACTGAATACTATCTTATCCTGACTAATATGACAGTCAGAACACTGACCATGACCCACGTTCTGCTGACCAATACGCCAGTACTATCCTACATTCAAATCAAATCACTTTGAAACTTCATAAATTAAACCTTATCTTTAACATAATCTTTATAACTAACATAGTTTTTCTCAATTCACTATGAAATTAAAAAGTTGTTTGTATACTTTTTATTTCAAATTACATCCATTCTTCCTGAGCTCATTCTTATTAAATATATTCTTTGCTTCTTTATGGATTTGTTAGTGATAAACAGATGCACGAACAATTTCTGTTGATCCTAAAAATTCCTATTTATTTACTTAATTTTAAATACTTTATTTTTTAGTACTAGGGAATAAACCTAGGCCTTCACACTGGTCTAGATCTCCAACCATTTATTTATTTATTTATTTACTTATTCATTTTAGTTTTTGAGAGTGTTATACTAAATTTCTAAGTAGCTTAGACTGGATTGGAAATTTTAATATCCCCGCTTCAGCCTCCTAGAGTGCAGGGTTAGCACAGATGTGCCTGGCTTCCTCCCCATTGTTCAAAAGCTATTTTGCTACATCCACAATTCTAAGTGTGCAGTTACTTCCTCTGGACCACTGGAAGAGTTTGTTTTGTTTTGTTTACTTTTGTTTTGTTCAGTGTTTTTACATTATCTATTATCGCTATTGTAAAGTCTGCTGCCACTAAAATTTTCATTTCTCAGCAGGTGATCATTTCACTCTGGCTGCTGCTAAGATCTTTCTTTGTCTCCAGTGATCTGCAAATTCATTATACTATGTCTAGTTGTGATGCCTTCTTAGTTGTAGTACTTGATAATATTGTGCTTCTTTCCTCTTTAGATTCATCTCCTTTTACCATTTCCCGGAAATTTTAAACTATAAACCCATTGATTATTACAACTTTTTTATTCTGTCTATTTTCTGTCTCTGACTCTGTTAGGTGTCTGTTAGGATTTATTCTGTATTCTCTGGCTGTTATATTCACATATTTCCTCTGTATCTTCCTGTCTGTCCAGGTGGCATTATTAATAATTTGTTCAGATCTACCTTTCAGTTTGCTAACTCTTTCACCATTAGTACTCTATCTTTAAAAAATGCAAAAATATTTTTGTTGGTTAATACTCTTTGTTTTCCCCTGCTCTCAAAATTATAACGGAGTTTATATACAAATGGCAAATAAATATATGAAGAAATGTTCACCATCACTGGTCATTCAAGAAATGCAAATTAAAACAGCATTGAGATTTCACCCCAGAAAGAATAGCTGCCATCAAGAAAACAACTGATAACAAATGTTGGCGAGGATGCGGAGAAAAAAGAACACTGCTCCACTGTTGGTGGGAGTGCAAACTTGTGCAACCACTGTGGAAATCAGTATGGAGAATCTCAAGACTAGGATTGGAAGTTCCATTCAACCCAGCTATTCCCCTCCTGGGTATTTTCCCAGAAAACCTGAAAAGCTCATGTCACAGTGATACATGTGCACCCATGTTCATAGAAGCACAATTTGCGATAACTAAATCTTGGAAACAACCAAAATGCCCATCAACCGCAGAGTGAATGAAAAAGATGTGCTATTTTTATACAATGGAATACTATTCAGCTATAACAAAGATGATTTTGAGGCCTTCATAGATAAATGGAGGCAACTTGAGAATATCCTCATTAGTGAAATAAACAAGACTCACAGTAGTAAATATCACATTGTCTCTCTAGTGTAAAAAATAACTGACAGAATAATAGTATACAAAAAGTATAATAGATATAAACATATAATAGATATAATAGATATTGTAAAAGTGAAAGGGAAGGAAAGTGCTCTAAAGGATATAATGGTATGTATAGTATACAAGATAGATGACCATATTACTGAGCTTTTGTTAGATCCTTGAACAGAAGAGTTTGTATTGTCAATGTTTGAGTGTCTAGCCACTTTTTATGCTTTGATTTTGTAACTTTAACAACTATTGTTAAGATGACAATATATAATCTATCAGCTAGTGATTTTATGATGTTAATTTTTAAAAAAATTCTGAATTCTACTTTTTTCTCATTTCAATTTTGCCCTTTTTTAAATTTTCTTTTCTTCCTCTCTTAAAATAAAAATTAAAAAAATTATAAGGAAGTTTAAAGTCTTTTGGTAAGTTACCTAATTTTTTCAATTGTCTTAAGTAGTATCTGCATATTTATTTCATTTTTTATGCTTCCCGGTTTGATATCAGAAGTTCTTGGTATTCTAGATCTTTGTTCTTTTTGTTTGATTGTGTTTAATTGTGGATTCATATTTAAGTGATCTTCATTTATGGGAAAAACAATGCTTTAAATTGAGGGTGCTTTATTCTCAGGAAATTTTTCTTTGCTTCTTCAGGGAAAACTACTAAGCAGAGAACATTCATTCCCCTTTAAGGTTGCTGGATTAATGTGAAAATATCAATTATACCACTCCTATGGTAGCTACTGGCTCTTTTAAAAGAGAAAATGGAGAATCACTAGAACAAACTGAGCAATGAACTGCCCTATCTCATTTAAGTTTCTATAAGGTCACTCAGACTTTACAATGAAAACAGACTATGAGAGAGCTGCTGTAGGTAAACAGAGGCTGAAAGCATATGCCCTGAGTCATTTGAGCACAGAAATGTTGAATTTAATGTAGAAAGTGAGTTCACCAAGGGACAGAGGGACAGGGACAAGATGGTGGGTTCAATGGACTGGAGAGGTAGTAGGGTTAAAAGCAGGTAGGCTGGAAATAAGAGTACAGGAGAGTCAGCTGCACAGGCAAGAAGGGACAGAATATAGGAGCCATGCGACTGAGATGAGCAGGGCGTTTAGCTATTGATGACGATGAGGTCGCCGCTGCCTGGGGAAGCCAGTGGCTGAGGGAAGTTAGAAACCTGTATCATTAGAGACGAGGAGAGCAAGGCCTGGTAAGGCCAGCATGTTAGAAAGGTCATCTGCATGGATATTGAAAGAGAGAGAGAGTGAGACAGAGAGACGGGCAAAGAGAGAGTAAGACTTGCACATTTGGGGAAGATAGAGGATGCATCCCGATACATCTTTACATTAGAGACAACGTGGAATAAATGTTCCGCAAGCCACTTCCCAGAGTCTTGGGCCTCCTAGTGATACCTTAATGAATGGTTTTAACAATACCATCGGAAGTGAAGCGAACAATTTGTGTCTCCGATTTAAAAACTCCTTTGGAAAATGCTGGCACAGCCTCCACAAACATTTGGCAAAAATTAATTAATTAAAGCTCACCTTTTCATGTGTGTTATTTCTACTTTATATTATCCTACTCCTAAATGAGGCTCCCACTATTCCCTAAAATCCTTCCTAAGTGTTACCCAGCCGAAGTATGGGTCGTTGCCTTCCTGATGCTGCTTTGCCATTCTTCGGACCTGGTTAGCAGCTTCTTTATACCCAACCACTTGAAGACCTGTGTCACTTACCACGCCCAGATCGCTGCCATCACTGAACACAACTGCATGAGTTTGTTTTTTTAATCTCTTTTTTTATGAATTGCTTTCAATAATCATTTGGAATTGTCCTGCCCTGGATCCAGTACTTTTTTCCTGATGGTGTTGAGACATGTAGGGGCAAATATGGAGCCCTGTCTTTAAAAAACAGAGATCTCTGATACCTCCCCTGACCCCCATGGCCATTTCTAGTTGTCTCCCATCAGCGGTGGTGTTTTCTACTACCACTTCTAATTTGCTACAGTAGACCTAAGCAAATGATCTCCTTCTGGCAGAAATTGATGTTCTTTTTAAAACTACACCTTAAAAATAACTCTACAATTTCTACCATACAATTTAATTTCACCTTTGCCTGGTTTGCATCATTATCCAAATCATTAATTAGAGTAAACAAGTAAATATACAAAGATTTACTATGGACTTTGAAACCCATCTACACAACAGCTTCTTCCCCACCTCCTCCACCCCTCAGACTGTAGTTTACATACACTGACATATATTTTGCTATTGGACCCACTGTATGCTACACACTTTAATATATTTTATCTCATCATATCCTCAGATCAATTCTTTGAAGATGTTTTATCTTTCTTGTGTGAAAAGTGAGACTCAGGTAAATTCATAAACTGCTTGAAGTGGCACAGCTAATACATAGCACAACCAGCATTTGAACTCGGTTTTTCTAGTTCTGTCTAGTTTTTAATGCCACTATATCATCTACATATCTTCATTTCTTGTTAATTTTAGTCATAGCCAAATCCTTGTTCACTTTTTCTTACTCATATAAAATATGCCACCTAGTTGGGCATAGTGGCCCACACCTGTAATCTCAGCAGTCTCGGAGAATGAGGTAGCAGGATCAAAAGTTTAGGCCAACCCTGGACAATTTAGCAACTTAGCCAGATCCTATCTCAAAAAAAAAAAAAAAATATATATATATATATGGAATGTAGCTTAGTGAGAAGGTTCTGGGTTCAGTCTTCAATAACACACACACACACACGCACACACACACACACAAAACCCACCTATTATTTTAACATATCATGCAAAAGCATTTTAAATCATTTATCATACGCTAAGTATTAACAAGTAAGTAGAAACAAATGAATTTTGGCTAGGTTGCTTGATTTTTCTCATTTATTTTGCATTTTATTTTGCTTTAGCAAAACATACTTACGAAACACTTTGCTTACCTGATGATGTTGAATTTTACAAATGATTTCAGCTATGTCTCTGTTCTCAGATGAAAATATCACATTGTCTTGGGGCACAGTCTCATCATCGTGAGGCTTCTCTCAAACGGGCCCTTCTCACTGAGGAAATGTGGGGAAGAAGAAAGGCCATGGTGAAACCTTCTGGTGTCTCGAGAAGGATGGTCCCTCCTGAGGTTATTTGCTATCAAGAGCTTGAGAAGTAGAGTTGAGCCATTTTTATAAGATCAAGGCTCTAAGATTCAGAGTGACTAGTAGCTCTCATGTTGGACTGCAGTTGCCACATTCAAAGGCCACTGACAGGGGATGTCTCTTAAGTTCTCAGAGAAAAACCTACATACATGACTTGAGCTCAACACACACACCTAAGGATTGCAGTGGAGACCTGGCTCCACACAGTCATGCCTGAGTCTGGAAGCCAATCTAGATCCACCCACCACAGGATAATGTGGAGGTCTAAAGAAGAAATGGCAAGGCAAATAAAATTGAATTAGGAAGGTATTATCTTGATTCCCAGAGGGATCATGCATCCTTTACTACTGCCAGCAAGCACAGAGCTTGCAACTGCACTATGGAATAGTTCTGTTTTCCTTTGGACAGTACAATTCCCCCAAGAATCCCAGATAATTCAGAATTGGGTGAATTTCAAAAGTTAAAAGCTGGGGCCAGGGATTTAGCTCAGCAGCATAGGTGCCTGCCTGGTGAGCGTGAGGTTGTGAGTTTGATCCCCGGGACCAAAAAAAACTTAAAGACAGACTTTCTTGTTAAATAAAATCAAATAGAGACTCAAGGAACTGATTGAAAATTAAAACTGATATTTTATTGTATCCTAAACTAGGGAAAAAACTATGTCATACATACACTGATTGTTCTCTTGCTGGATTCCCATAAAAGCTGCTTAATGAGTTTGTCTCCTTTCTTTCCCCCTTTTTCAATTTTTGGGTTTTTTTTTTTCTTTGCATATATCTACCAAGTTAATCTTCCTAAATGTCTGACATGGCTTTTTATGTTGCCTATGAAATAGAATCTCCCTCTGTCATTTGCCTTTCTCCACAATGTAACACCTAAGTCCGAAAGGGGTGTAGAAAGGAATAAGTATTTGTATATGTTTTGCTCTTTTCTTTTCCACCTCAATTTTGTTTTTCACTGCTCTCATTTTAATTGGTGTATAAATTACATTCAGTAAAGTGCACAAATCTAAATGTACTGCTGAGTATACTTTTATACATGCATCTACCCCAAAACAGTCACTGACATCAAATTACAAAAGATTATCTATCAGTCCCCACAAAGTTCCCTCAGTCTCCTTCCAGGCCCTCCAAAGGCGACTGCTAGTCTGCTCATTATCACAGGTCAGTTTTATCTGCTTTACACTGCACATAAATACATTTGTGCAATATTTACTCTGCTGTGTCGATGTCTTTCACCCAACATTATCCTTTCCCTTACACAGTGGTTTATTCTTTTTCACACTCACAGTATTCTGTCTGGTGAACATCATAGCTTATTTATTGTTCTCATGGACAATGATTTCCTCTTGGGAAGGGGCAACTATGAATAACACTGCTGTGAATATTCTTGTCCATGTCTTGTTTTGTGCATATAGACATTTATCTGTATTAGGTATATTTCTAAGAGTAGAACTGCTGGATCTTATGGACTCTGACTGTTCAGCTTCATAGCAAACTACTACTTTTCCAAAGTATTTGAAGCAATTTTCACCCGAACCAGTGAACAATAGATAAGAATTCCATTTGTTCCACAACTTTGCCAACACTTAGTGTTATAAATCCTTCAAGTGTCAGCCATTTTAGCAGATGGATATATGTATATTGTTTTTATTTTAATTTTTATTTCCATGCTACCTGATCATATTGACTACTTTTTAATTTTCTTATTGACCATTTTCATATGTACATTAAATATCATTTTTATGAAGTACTTCAAGTCTTTTGCTCATTTCTTTGACCAGAAACTGTCTTTTTCTTATTGTTTTGTAGAAGCCTTTTATATATTCTGGATACCAAGTGGCAGATATTTTGCATGTATTTATAAATATGTATATATGTGAATATGTACACTGCAAATATCTCCTTTCAGTCTATAACTTGCCTTTTTATCCCTTTAAGTGTGTCTTTTCATTAGGAGAAGTTAATTGTAATGCAGATCAATTAATTTATAAATTTTATTTAATATTGTAATGTAGATCAATTAATTTATACACTTTTAATATTGTGTTTTTATTTTTTTAAAGAGGTCTTTTCCCTCAAAGTTTGACAATATTTTCTTCCAAATAAGCTGATCCAGATTTTTTATTGTTTCACATTTCATTTTCAAATTTAAGTTTCTTATCAGTGCGCTCTTAATACCCACTTTTGAATTCTACTCCAGATGGACTGATAAACTTGTTGGTAATGATAACTCTTCCTTTAAGTAAAAAATGTCATTAGAAAGTTCTGCCTCTGCTCTTGCCTAGAGCACTGTGGCCTCCTCTGCCTGCGGCCTCAGCTCAGATCACACCTATGATGTGGCCTCCTGGGCCTGCAGTGAATTTGTTGCTGAATATGTTGACTGTTTTCGTAGGCGTGTAACCTTGCTTCCAACTACGCTCCCATGTGAAGCTAGGAATGGCCCGTAGAGTTGAACTGATCCTCTGCACATTGTGGTCAGTCCAAAAATGTAACATGATCACTGAGCAATAAATACTTTTTTATAGACTATCAAGTGGACCTACTGAAGGCTGTCTCCAACACAACCGCTTCTGGGAGTGATGCCTCTGTCACACTGACAAATTTGTTGGGTTGGAGGCGGTAATTTTTAAATTTTATCATAGTAGTATTTTCAGGCTGTTTTCAGGAGTGCATTCTGGGTTCATCTCCACGGTTTGTTAATACTCACTGCCTCCTTTCCACATTTTACATTCTTGCTTATTACATGTTCACATCCTCAGTCATCATTAATGCCTAAAGCAGCCTGTTTTATTTGGATCATTGCTGTGGACAGCATTGGTAACATTTCAGAGTGGTTTCTTTAAAACAACAGCAAATTAAAAAGGGAAGGAAAGTAGCAAACAGAATCAACGTTTCTTCACACTCTCTTTCTCACTCAAATAGGGAGACAAAAAATATTCGGGTCCTAATTTGTCTTCTTTAACAGATACCCTGTGTCTCCCATCTGGATCTGATGATTTCTAAGTACTGCATGTCAGTATCCTGTTCAAAACGATTTTTTCCTGCTTTGTGACTTTAAGAGGGGTGTCAGTAATTTTTCATTTTCTTTTTCTCATATATCACATTTTCACAAAGATTAAAAACAGTATTATTTCCTGTATTTGGGTTGATATTAACGGTCTTGCTTGCTTTTTTCCCGAATGAGGTGCAAACGGCTCTTCTTCCATGTAGCTACTTTTTTCAGCTTATTCACTCTGAGTTTTGTCATAATTATCATTTCCTCTTTAAAAAAAAATAAAGGAAGAAGAAGAATAGGTATTATGAGAAATTTCTCTAGGGCTCCCTCCCAATTTCCTCACTGCTGTCACAGAGTCACTGTCCCATCAGCCTCGATCAGGCGCTCTGGAAATTCTTACTCTTCGTGTTCTTCTTTTCTCAGAGCAATTGTAATCTGCTTTAATTACGGTGGATACTGAAGCAGCCTGCCCTTCTCCTGGGTTTTAGTATTCCCTCTTTCAATACCATGCTCGCTATTTTTTAAAATTCCCCCAAATTAGCTCTCTTGAATTCTAATGCCCTGATAGGATCGCTCACACTCGGGTTATGAGCTGGATCCCGCCAGGCTTCAGAGATGCCTAGGAAAGCAATGCGTTCTGCATCCCTGCATGCCTAGGATTCTTCCGTTTCTCCTTCCAGGCAGCTCCTCACTCAGGCTTCCGGCCCTGCGTTTGCTCTTTTTAAGTCACAAACGAAGATCCTTCTCTGTCAAAAGGAAGTAAAATGTTTTTCTCTTTTTTGTTTTTATTTCTATTTTTTCCATACTGCTACAGGCTGCCACTTTTTTATCTAAAAAAAAAAAAAAAAACCTCTTCAGAAAAAAAAAACAATATTAAGAATAACTATGTACTTTAAATATACTTTAAAAAATTTTTTAAAATTCCACATACTAATTTTTACTCAGTTTGACAATATACTTCAGACTTTGATTAACTGATTTTGAACCTATGGCCAATGTCACCCTCTCTGCTTTCCTTCTGCAGCCAGCAGGAATTTCACATGGCGAGGAATCATTGAAGGCCAAGGACATCTGTTCACTCCCTCTGGCCAAGCCATTTGCCATCAGGATTTGCACATGGGTGCACAACACCTGCACGCACACAGGCGCTCACATATTTGTGCATATACATACACCCATGCACGCCCAGGGAACGAAATCTTCCTATCCACAAGGTTATTAACTTTAATCATCTCAGTACAACAAAACAAAGAAATATCCCTGCTCTTCTTTGTGAGGGTGAAGATCTCAGAGACTCTGTGTTCATCTCTAAGAGTAAAGGCTTAGGCTACCTGCACTTGTGTAGGAAAGACGTTCTCATCAGCTTTGGCTCAGGTGAACCACAGACGGTCCCTAGTACCCACCCTTATGCTGTAACCACACTGTTCCCAGTTTAGCACAGTATCTGTTGGAATGCATTCATACGCAGTAAGAGAAACACAACTTCAATTGATTGAATCAAAAGGAACGTATGGCTTTCTATAACTAAACAAATCCAGAAATAACAAATATCAAAAGAGGCTTGGTCCAGTTACCCAAACACTATGACCAAGTAGCACTTCGTTTACTTTGTTCTCTATGATGTCACTTCATCCTGAAAATGACTCCTTTTGTGGTCCCTAAATGATGTCATCAACCAACCACCTGAGGTTATGTGCTTCCGGCCCCTGCAAAAAAAAAAAAAAAAAAAGCAATGTCATACCAGTCACTACAAAACCCCAACAGTCTTCTGGACCAGTTTTGTTCAAATGGTCTTTCCAGAACTACTAGCCTAGTGGAAGGACTGCATTCACTGGGATGGCCTGGCTTACATGGTCTAACTCTTAAATCAGGAAAGAAGTCTGTTTCTTAACAACTATGAGTTTCACAAAATGGAAATTATAGTTATTAGGGAGAGAGAAGAGGAGGATGCATTGTGAAGTGAAACACAACATTTGTACCCCACAAGACACCTGACTAAAATCATGTTGAGTTTACCTGATCTGCATGGCAGCCATGTTGCAATAATGGCCCTGCCTAATGCTGACCCACATGTTCATCAAAAGGTGCCTCCTTGCCTGGGGATTTAGCTCAGTGGCATAAGTACCTGCCTTGCAAATACAGGGTCGTGAGTTTGACCCCTGGTACCAAAAAAGAAAAAAAAAAAAAAAAGGTGCCTCCTGGCTTCCAACAAGAAGGAACTTGAGTACTTGACCAAGTGACTTAGTCTTTCTGCTCTTGTTTCTCTATAGCTGAAGACTGTTTTAGAGATATAGGCAGAAGATATTAGAAGTTGTATAACTGGGGACCCTATTTAGTCAGACTTTTAAAAAATAATTTCTATATCATAGAGTCAGGATGGAAGCAAATATATATATATATATATATATATATATATATATATGTCAATGCTCTTCTTTGAGACAATGAAAGTGTTTAAATGTCCAGCATTCAAGGAGTTAGAAACAGGACCCAACCTGTTTGCCTGGACTGCTTGTCCCTTTGAACCTAGTTTCAGGAGACAGATCTTCAGGGATCACTGCCAAAGGAAGTGAGAGCGCTGAGCGAAAGGGTGGGACTGGGCAGTTGTCCCTGTGCCTCTTTCTTCAGCAGGAACCCTGCTGGGAGTACAGACCTGAGGTGTAGCCCAGAGACACAAATTAGAACCCATCCTCATTCCCACGGCTCTCCCTCCTTCTCTCCAGCTTTCTTCTCCCTCCCCCTCCCTCCCTTCCTTCCTTCCTTCCTTCCTTCCTTCCTTCCTTCCTTCCTTCCTTCCTTTTCTCATCCTTCATTTTTTCGTTCTCTTTCTTTTTCTTTCCTTCCACCCTCCCTTCCTGGCCTCCTAGATTTCTTTTCTTTATGTAACTAGCAAAGAGGCGAACTTTTTTCCTTTTCTAGAGCACTCCATCTTACCTAAGATATTTTGAACCCAGGCCGAGAGTATCACCATCAGATTCCACATGAATCTGAGCTGAGGCCTTGAAGATGTTTCCCGGGGTCAGTTGAGATTGAGGTGTGGAGAAGTGAAAGGGTTGCCTGGGTCATTCAAATAGGAACCACACTTTTAAAATCCTAACTCAGATTCCTGTTCAAAAGCAACACCTGTGAGTTTTCATTGACATCATGATGCTTGTGGCAAGAGTCAGACCATAGAGAAGTAAAACTGGCCAGAACTTGGCTCATTTTTCCTCTAGGAGTGACATTTATTCAGAATTGTTCAGGATGTCATCAGTGTCTTGCTGCTGTGTCTCCAGTTTGGTGTCTGTGATTGACTATAAAACTGATAAGAAGCTTCACGGGTTTGCACAGCACAAAGGAAGGAACAAAGGAAAAGCTCTTTGGTTTCTAACTTCTCTGAAATTTCTCATGAAAAAGCACTAATAGTGAAAATTTTCCTTTTGTTTCCCACCTTTTTTAAAGCTCAAATTAGCTCAAAGCCTAATGCTACCCAACACTGAATGTGCAGAAAAATATGGCATCTATAAATTTATTTATTTTTCTATCTTTGTTCTAAAAATAAAATGTATTTCCTTCTTAAGAAATAACATGTGCTTCCTTTTGGTTGATAATCATGACTGATTTAACAAGTAAATATTCCTAATGTGCTATAATTTATTATTCAGAGTATAATACACGAAAGTTTTAGAAGTCAGCAAGACCAAGTATGACCTACCTGTCACTGACAATCACTAGTAACCCTTTACTAGGCAGTCCAGTTTCAAAGAAATCACTACAGTTTTGTCATTTTTTTTTTTGAAGAACCTTGTAGATTCTTGGAACAGAGGATATGCAATGTAAAGTTTTCTAGTTCACAAAACTCCAGCGCTTCTGAAAAAAAGAGCCAGGTAGAATTCCTAAAGCCTGACTTGAAAGGAATGGTAACTCCTGTGATCTTGCTGCCCATTAACCTCAACTCTTAAGGCCAGAGGTCAGACCTGCTCCTATAGCTTAGTCCTCTAGGTGTGGCATTAGGGGGAGAAGGTGACAATTTGGAAGACAATTTACAAGCCAAACATAATCATCTGAAATGTTGGTTCTGTGTCATCCTAAAAATTTATGGCAGCCGGAAGGAAAGCAAATATGTTGTGCTAATTGACGCAGTTACAGCTTCCTGCCCTGTTTTACTCTGTACAGGAAACTCCCCCAGAAGTTGTAAATCTCACCTTTCTGTAAAAACTAATGAGAAGGTGTCACTATGTAGGGGAATGACCTGGGGGCCTTAAGAGGAGGAGGGAGCCTTAGAAGGAGCTTCCAAAAGTTTCACCTGGAAGCACAAGAACTCATGAAAAATAGCTAGAACCAACTCCATGCCAATGCAGTTGTCCTTCATCAATGCAGGTGATACTTTACCCATATCTCTGGATGGGAAAGTTGGTTGACTTTCACACTGTTGGTTTGTCTAATACTTGTGGCTTGAGCCAGCACAAGCTTTTGTTATTCTTACTATTGTCGATTTTACTAATTAACTAATTCAATAAACAATCATTGACCATGGAATACAAATGACTAATAAACATTCCCAAGGAGGTCGCAGGGGATAAGCAAAAGAGACACAAAACCAAAACCAAATGAATGACCCAAGTGCCAAGAGAGAGAAATGATGGCCTCCTTTACAGTGGCAGGGTTTGCAATATGACTAATTGGGGCTTGGAATTTAAACTGTGACCTTGAATCTGCAGGGTGCTATGGGCTCCAAAAGTAATTAAACTAAAGACCATAACCTCACATCTACAACACTTAACTAAACAACAGAGAAAACAAGTTAGATAGTAAAAGAAACATCTCCGAGTATGGCCCTCTGGCCTAGGCCCTGCTTTTCAAGGTTGCCTTGCCTGTGTTGAACTACATGGTTAAATCCACTCCACTAGAGGCAAGCTACTTATTTTACATTGAAATTGAACCCCTGGGCATCCTTGCACATATTCTTAATTAATTAATTTCTTCTTTCATTAAGCAATAGATCAGAGAGGATGACTTTAGGATAAGTATAGAATGAGACTCTTGGATCAATTATAATTTATCAACTTGGGATACCAGGTTTTCCAATTTCAGTGTCCTGTAGCTTCTCATTCTCTCGCTTCCTAACCACATTTGTAATCTCCAGCAATAACTGTACTCCTGGTAGATGGAAATTCATCCATATGGGAAGTTTGACTTCTGAGGAAAATCACAACAATATTTTATATAGGTGAAAGACAAAATTAAGATAATATTAAGGTGTAAAAATTGAATTAGGTATCTTTGGAGTGGGTTGTAAAATAATATTGTTTGTCATCATCTTGACAAGGACAACAGAATTCCTGGCACACAGAAGAATCTAAACAAACATTGAGTAAGTATGACACACACAAGCAGGTTACTTAGATTATTTAGGGCTCTAAAGATTAAAGTACAAGAGTTCTTCGTGTATGTATTTTTTCAATAATGTCAGTTCAAACCAAATTTAAAACTTTCCAAGGGCTTTCCTCAGGCATTGCAACCAGTAGGTGTCAGGGACAGAATTCAAATTCAGGTCACACTGATATTTTTTTGTCCTAATATCCTTACTATATCATGCTAACACATCACTACTTAAGGTGTTGTCCTGTACACAAAATGATTTCATGCCTGAGCACCCTTTTCTGCCTAGTGCAATGTATGAACAATGAACAAGAACACAGGAGGGGATGAATATTGCTGTGTGAGGAAAAAAGAAAGCATCATTCTAACTAACTGGAAAATAGCCATTTCTCCTTTATGTAGCTTACAAGGAGTAAAATACTTTCACCTTCTGATGGGAAGCTCCCTAAGGGTAATGCTGCACTTTTCCAGTCTCTGTATTCTTATAGGAAGAATTCAACAAAGATTAAGACACCTGGGGCTGGGGATCTAGCTCAGTGGCTTAAGCGCCTGCCTGGCAAATGCAAGATCGTGAGTTCGATCCCCAGTACCAAAAAAAAAAAAAGATTAGACACCAGTTGCCAATGAGTGAAAGCTATGCTATTTAAATTATTGTTTGCAACTGTTTTAATCATTAATGAGAGTCTTAATAAATCTCAGATCTCCTAGAAGCATAGTAAATACAACATTTCTGTGGCTAGACCACAGACAGAGTAGCAAGTTGGATTTGATTCATCTTTTGTTCACTGTCTCTTGATTAGTCATAATCTACCCTTGCCTTTGAGTACATTGTGGTATTCATGTATTTTACAGAGTAGACCCGACCTTTGCTAGTGGAAGCTGATGGTTGATAGTGGAAGACCCAACTGGGTGATATTAAAAATATCCATCAACCAGTGCACATCAAATCCAGTTAGAACAGTTCACAGGTTCAAGCAGGGTCTTCCTACAGGGACTTCCTACTGAACATCAGCTCTTCCTGGAGGTAGGCTCAAGTCATTGTTCCCCGTTTCTCTAGAATGAAGATTAAGTATGATGTAATAAGACATACACACACTCACACACACTCACATACACTCACACACACTCACTTGCCAGCCTGAATGAGTTTTATCCTTACACTGAAACAATCACCTCAGGAAGATGACACATTTATTTAATTTGTCGTCATTGCTCAAAACACTTTTAAACTTCCTCATGGAATTGCCTTCAGGGTCAATTTATGAACCAAAAATTTTTGTATCTCTTTTTATAGCCACACCTCATTTTTGTCTAATTTACAATGCCTACTTTCTTTTCCCTTAGTCAGAAATAGCTCTAAAAAACTTCTGTTTCCAAAAATCAACCCCACTTTCAAATAATTCATCCAAATTAAATACACACAAACAAATAAAATAAAAGATATAGAAAAAACTTAGAGAATAAAATTGTACTTTTTCACTTACAATTTAGTTGTCTAGTTTTAAAAAGATACAGACAGCCAAGGTACCATGAGAAAAGGTACCATCCTTCCTAAGTGTTCAACATGAGTCGCTGTTCCTCCTCTAGACTTCTAGCCACAGAAACTTTCTGCCCATACTACTTACTACAGTTTGAAAAGTTACACTCCTCAAAATTCACGCTGAAACTAAATCCCAGGGTGATAGCACCAAGGGGATGGACTTTGAGAGCCTGATGAAGTTTTGAGGGCTTACCTCTCATCAGTGGATCAGTACCTTCCTTTATAGAAGGCCCAAAGGAATTGACTAGACCCTTTTCTGCTTTTATCCAGGTGAGGTCATGGCATTCATCATTTCTGAATATGCACTTATAAGGCCCCATCTTGGAAGCAGAGAGAAACCCCCACAGATACTAATCTGCTGTCCTCTTTGTCTAGGATTTTGGTCTCCAGAACTGTGGGAAACACATTTCTGTTCTAAATTGCACACTCTCAGGTATTTTCTAGTAGCAACACGAATGGACTAGAGATGCTCTTGTACCCAGGCTTTCATGTTCCCGTTCATGACCCAAAACCAATGGGAACATAGTACTGGAATTAGGAAAGAGAATGAAACAAAAGCCATTCAAATCAGAGGGAAGGAACATTAAACAGTTTTCAGATAACATGATCTTAAACCTAGACAGAAGATCTTAAGGACCACCCCAAAGTAGTTAGACTTAATAAGTACTTTCAGTAAGTGGCAGGATACAAAATAAACATACAAAAAATAGTAATATTTTTCATATGTTAACAATAAACTACCTGAAAAAGAAATCAAGAAATTAAGAAAAAATTAATTACATTGAAATGATTTTAATCAAGGAAATAAAAGATCTGTACATTCAAAAGTCTAATATACCCATGGAAGAAACTAAATAGGAACTGGGGTGTATTACAGTGGAAAAACAAGTAGTTCGCATATCTAAGGTTGTGGTTTCAATCACTATCACCAAGAGATTGAAGAAGACACAAATAATTGGAAAGATATCCGAAGTTTAAGAATTGAAAGAATTAATACTGTTAAAATGTCCATAGTATCAAAAGCACTCTATAGATTTTGTGCAATCTCTAGCAAAATTTAAGTGCTAGTTTTTACAAAAAAAAAAAAAAAAAGAATTATAAAATCTGAACGGAATAGAATCCAGAAATAAATCCGTGCATGTATGATCAATTGATTTTCAACAAGGCAGCCAAATATTCACAATGGAGAAAGAACAGTCTCTCTTTTCAATAAATAATATTGAGAAAACTGGATATTCACATGCAGGATAATATATTATACCCTACAGAAACTAATGCCTAATGCACTAAAGCATAAGTATACGAACTGAAACTGTAGATCTGAAGAAAATAGAAGAAAAGTGTTCTATGGCATTCATCTGCACCATACATTTTTCACTATGACCTTTAAAAAAAAGGTAATAAAAGCAAACATAGACAAATGAGATAACAAAACCTTTACAGCAAAGGAAACAACAAAGTAAAGAGACAGCCTGTGAAATGGAACAAAACATTTGCCACTGTACATCCCATAAAAGGTTAATATGCAAAATATTCAACAAACTGAATAACAAGAGAAAAAATTATCCAATTAAAAACCAGGCAAAGGGTCTGAACAAATACTGCTGAAAAGCAGGCTTACACATGGCCAGTCGGTATATAACAATGTCAACATAACCAAACATCAAGAAAAATCAAATTCAAACCACGATGAGATACCACCTCACACCTGTTGGATTGGCTGTCATCAAAAAGACAAAAGACAAAGTGTGTGAGAGGCTGTGAAGAAAGGGAAATCCTTGTACACAGCTGGTGAGAATGCAAATTAGTTGCAGTCATTACGGAAAATAATAGAGACTTCTCAAAAAATTAAGAGGAATATTTTTAGCTTTATTCCCCAAAACAGTAAATATAGTTAATAGTACTATATTGAACATTTCAAAATTGCTAAGAGAGCCAATTTCAAATGTTCTCACCACAGAAATATGGTATTTGAGGTGATGGATATGTTTACTAGCTTTATTTAATTATTCCACATTGTACTCATAAATCATAACAGTGCTTGTACCTCATAAATGCATACAACTATATATTATTGTAAAGAAAATGTTTCAAAAGAGCTTCTATATGATCCAACAATCACATGACTTAGCATGGAGCCAAAGGAAATTAAATCAATATGTTGAAGAAATATTTACATTCTCAAGTTTATACTAGCATTGTTCATGATAATTGAGATAGATAGATAGATAGATAGATAGATAGATAGATAGATAGAGATAGATAGACAGACAGACAGATAGGGAATAAAACCAAGTGTCCATTTATAGATGAACAACAAAAATGTAGTACAGGAATACTATTCAGCCTTAGAATGGAAAGAAATCTTGTCATTTGCAGCAACACAGATGAATCAGGAAGACAATTATATTAAGTGAAATAAGCCAGGTACACACACACACACACACCAAATATCCTATGAGTTCACTTATACATAAAACCTGAAAAAGTCAAACTCATTGAAACAGAGTACAATGTTGTTTATCAGAAGATAAATAGGACAAAGAAGGGGTGTGGGAAGGAGGAAGACATTGATCGAAAAGTACCCAGTTTCAATCATGAGGAATAAATTCAAAAGATCTATCTGGGGATGGTGCTGTATGCCTGGAATTCTAGCACTCTGGTAAGCTGAGGCTGGAGGATCTCAAATTCAAACACTGCCTGGGCAATTTAATGACTTGCTAAGACTCTACCTCAAAAATTTAAAAACTAATAATTTTTTTAAAAGGTAAGGAACGTAGCTCAGTCCAAAGGCCCTTGGTTCAGTCCCCAATACCGAAAAAAAATTTTTTTCAAGATATCTATGTACAATATGGTGACTTTAATTAATAATGTTGCATTGTATATTTGAAAATGCCGGGAGAGTAAATTTTAAATGTTCTTATCAAAAAATGGCTTAATGAGGTATAGTAATGGCTATGTTAATTAGCTCAATTTAACCACTCCACAATACATCCATATTTCAAAACATCATGTTTTATACCTGTCGTTCACTAATTCTCAGGGTGACAATAAGGATCAGAAAAATTCTAAGAAGACATATTTTGCCTCTAAGAAAGGTTTGTGCTGACTACTAAATTCTGGTGCCTTTAGTTTGCAAATGAAATGACTAATTGTGAGCAATTTTTTTCTTTGCCGTTTCTTCCCCGCCCCTAGCTCTCAACACCTACAGAGTCCTGGTATTTGGTGGGTTGGGCAATTTGGAGAAAAACACTTACCTGCTGCTGTCATTGGCTAAGGTAGCCAGGGCTAAGCACTAAAGCACCATTTTCCCTTGGTTTTTACAGTGCGTGTCTTTCTTAATCATTTCTGTCTGCTGAAAGGTTGAAAGCCAAACTTCATGTCTTAAAAACACAAATGTCGGACATTACCAATTTATTTAGCTACCTTGATGCCCTGGCCCAAATGTCCTAAATCCCATCAAATATTGCTAGTTTATTGAAGACATGTGAATAGTATTAGTTTACGTAGATAAAGAGAAGAGATACCTGGTGTATAGGAACTAAAGGAAACATAAATCTAGAAACCATGGGACCCAAGTACAGGAACTTTTGGTGTAAAATTCCTGGTAGAGGAACCATCCTTGCAAATCTCTGCTTTGTTTTGACTTCAAAGGTCCATTTTATCTCTTTTGATTATCCTCATTCAGAGAATATAAAATTGTTGCAGAACACTACAAGCTAAGGTGCTTGGCATCTACAGGATGAATCTGGTGGTAGGTGCTGGCAGCACCCTTTAAGGGTTTTAGTAGAATGTGGCTGTTTTAAATGGAAAGCAGAAAGTAAAATCACTCAATCCTCATTAATAACCCTGATTATCTCATGTTTCAGAGCGTGTATTTTATAAACATGCAAATAAAATCTCTAAGTTCTCTAGTTCATGTTTCAATCGTAACTTTACATATATAAAGGCTGACAGAAATCGTCAAAATTCCAAAATATTAGTTACAGCCTCATTTCCCCCCAAAATGTAAATACTTCAAAAGAGAATGTTCTGCTTTCATTTGGACCCCAGATATATAGCTTTATCTTCCTTTCTTTGTAAAAGGACAGGTACTCAATGTGATTGAACTTTCCAAATTAGAATGGGGCAATCCTGGCTTGGCCAGGTGGAAGCGCGTAAAGAAAGGACCGGCTTGGTTTAGGAGTCCCATAGTCTTTCTAATGACAGAGCAAGGGAGTGTTACTAAAGCAACTGCTGTAAACTACCAGCAGGAAAATCTCTCTATTCCACTCCCCCTACCTGGGGTCCCAGCTCACAGCCCATTTGCACACTCCTCCCCTATTGTCTACACTCGGCCAGGTTTCAGTGGGAAGGAGAACTAAACTAAGAGCATTAATAAAGCTTCACAGAACACTTCACCCCGAAACAAATCCAGAAGTGGAGTCACAGGAGGGAAGAGGCAAAATTGTGTCATCCAGAAGGACACAGTTTAGACAAAAGCCCCTTTGAAATGTACCAGTGGAACAGCTGTGAGGGAAATTTCCCTCACTCTAAAACATCAGCAAGTCCCCAGAAACAGGGGAAGCTGTTCATGTGCTGAATGGTGTCCTGTGCACGGGTGAAGAATATTCTAGACTATCCTAGACGAGTCGCTCTCTTGCCATGTATTTGCTATGACAAGAAGGTGAAATTTTGAAATAGATGATATGTGACTCTAAAAAAAAAATTAAATCAAATCAAATCCACTTATTATTGTTGTTAATAAAACAACTTAGCTTTCCTGAAAATTTTTAACTAAACTTCATATCACAATTTTCAAAAAAATTGGGAGACTTTCATCACGGGTCATTTAGTCATTTGAGGAAAATACAATAAAAAATTAAATTGAGTTATTTGTTTTGTTTTGTGTACTACTCCCCCATAAGCAATTTCAAAGGTACCAGAATTTTACTTTGATATACTCTGGATTTTACCTATTATGGTGAAATCAAAATAAATTTAGATTTGGAAAGAAATTGCATCCAAATTTGGGGGATTTCCTAATCATCTGAACTTTGAAGGCATGAAAATATAACTGGATCTAACTTTCTTGTAGGGTTTTTGGCATTTTCTGTTCTGAATGTTGGTTTGGGGGTAGGAGAAAGAGTAAATTTACTGGATGGGAGCTGAACTCTAAGAACTTTTGTGCATTAGTGGTCTTGCTTTCTGTCTTTGATGAAAACAAGGTTTCTCTCATTGGTCTTTTAGTATTATGTTTATGTGATTTGTTTGTCTTTCAGTAATACTGAAAATGAAACCTGTGAGGGTCACCTGGGCATGTGCTAGTGGATGATTTATTTCTTGGTCTAGCTAGTCATCTTTGCCCAGAATCCTCAAAACTTGACCACCTGCATGTCCAGCATTGCTGGGGTTAATATACTCTCTTCTTTGACTTCATTTGAGCTCAACAAAAGCATTTAGAAAAAAATCTGAAGCACTCTTAAACAAATTGATTCTCCCCAACTTGCCCCTTCTAAAAAAAGAAAGTAAGTAAATAACTAAATAAATACTAAATTGAACTCAAAGCAAGGAACAGCAAGGGAGCAAGGGAAGAAATGAGACACTCGGTGTGGAAGTTTTATTGAAAGATCCTCATGGAATTTCTCTTTTGAGATGTGTTTAGCACAGACTTTAAGCATTGGCAATTTGTTTAAAGAAATGGGTAAAATATTTAAAATCACCACTTTATTTAAACTATTGTGCCTCCTTCAGTAAACATTCAGTACATGATTGAACCCTGTATGAACTTGTGCTTTTGCTGGTTAAATAGAATCTAAGCTTAAAATGAAAGGGGGTTGCTATTGAGAAAGGGACAGAAAACTTACATGTGCTTTTTTTTTTTTTTGCCCACACACAAGCACTTACCCCCCAAAAATACCATGTGAGTGGGATCCTTTATTAAAATGTCCCAAGTTTTTTTTCTTCTTCTTGGCCTCAAAGTGCTAAACTGAAAGCAAGCTGTTAGCAGAAATGAGTAATTATTGAAGCTCTAACAGGCAGCTTTCACTGAAGTTGATTATAGCAGCCATATAATCACTTTTACGGATGCTGTAATCACAGTAGCAGGGAATGCTTCACTTGGTTCTTATTGTTTTCGCTCAGGGTGGAGGTAGGGGGCCCGCTAGAAGCCCGTTTTACCGCCTCGGTACAATTTCTGCTGCAAAAGAAATCTACACAGCCCTGAATGGAGTCGAGAATCATTTATTCTTTCTTTATTAGCATTTTCTCCTCCCTCACACAAGAGTCTGTTGGAGTCAGGAAATTGCTGTTATTCAATATGCAAGCCAGAGGTTGTAATGACCGCTTGGAAGGGTATGACCAACAATTACAGGCCTTAATGAATTGGAGTAATCTAGTTGAGACTAAACACTAGTCGCAACTCTGGGCTGTCTCTGGTTAAATTAAAAGAACAGCAATGCAAAGGAAGTTAACAAGAATTAATTAGTTAGATCGAACTGAAAACCTACTCATTAGAGATGTTATAGGCAAAGTAAAAGCCTATCTTCAGTGCAATTAGGTAGACAAATGAATTGTACAACTGACTGACTCACACCTGCTAACAGCTAAGGGCTATAGCGCTATGTATGGGATCCACTTTTTCCAGTTCATGCATACTTGCATAGTTTAATGGATCTTACATTCCCATATTAGCTTCCATTCCTTCAGACTTTTACTTGGGTGTTTGATCTAAATATGGGCAGTTGTGCTTCAGCAAGTCCTGGCTGAAGAGAGGAAAAAGATGTTTGGAATGCCCCAGAGAGGGGCTGTGTTTTTTAAAAAACACTCCAGAGAAAGTTCTTCTCTTGGCCACGTTATCAAAGAAAGAAATTGCATCTTAAAAGGTATTTCTTTTCAGAAATGCCTGTTTCTTAATTATTCAGTCTTAAATCATGAAAAAGACACTCTGTGGTGCCTGCATGGAGAAGCAAATAAAATATTAAAAATAAGAAGGTAACTCTAGAAAGATTTATAGGTTAGGAGTGTGGCTGGGGGGGGCGGGCTCCCAGGCAAGGAGGTCTGCTTTGCTTGTAGGGGTGCACAACAGATAAGGAAAAGAGAATCCCTAGAAATCCTAAGCCAGGACCTTCCTGGGAGCCGTTATCATAATTATGAACCCTGGTATTTTTTCCAGATGTTTCTCTGGTCTTTCTCTACCTATTGCACGTCACTTTCTTGTGTCCTCGCAGTCTCTGAAAGCTTTCTCAGTCTGATATATTTGCCCCTGCACACTCACTGGGGCTAAACGGGTAGTTAAAGTGGGAGGAGTAGGCAAAGGAATTCTGGAAGTGGTTTCACTGCTTATATTTACGAGTGGGTGACAGGCTGGGGGTAACGTGGTTCTCTTGGAGTGGTGGTATAGAACAGGAATCAGGAGTCAGAAGTTTATTTTCCAGTACCGCCCCAGTGTCTCAGGATGAACTTGGAATAACCTCTCTGTGGCCCATATTTTTGCTTTTTTAATAGGGGTGATCACCAGGGTTTCCAAAATTTATAGGTCAGTCACAGAGGGAAAATTTCTACTAGTACCCCCTTTCACCACCTCTTAATCACTTCCCCACTGCCATCAGATCGCTATTTAGCAGTGGCACCAGGAAGTTGTTTTGGCACTAGCCTCTGCTTGAATTTTCTTTCTTGTCAGTAGGGGCAGAGGACAGACCAGCAAGGCAGGGTCCAATCTGCTCCTAAACACTCCTGTCCCTGTCAGGGTGCCTCCTCCTGGTGCAACAGAAGGAAGGGAACTGGAGACAGACTCAGAAGGCCGGTGTTAAGCAATTGCTAAATGAAAGAGGAAGGCTGCTCTCTCATGTCAGGGCTTCTGTTCACTTCCCCAGAAGGGTGTGGCTGGTTAGATTCACTCTGAGTCTCCAGAAGGGGCAGCCATGAGTGCATTTGCTGTCACCTTCCACTTGCATTATGTTATGCTAACCACAGTTACAAAACCAGTGTAACTCAAGGGCCCTCCCAGGCCGCCATAACCCCTAAACACCCAGAGTGAAAGCTGTTGAGCAAAAGCTTCTTTGACATTTCAGCCACTTCTGCTAATACACAATAAGCACACAAGTAATTAGAGAACTAGTTCAGTTTATTTAACACAACTCCTCCTTGCTCTGAGCCAGAGAAAGCCCTTACGATGCTGCCCAATTACAAGTCAGAAATAAATGATAAAGCAACAATGTGGGGTAAAGGGTACAAAGAGACAAAGGAAAGAAATGACCTCTTCAGCTAAGAGCCAAGAGAACAAACCATGAACATGCTTAGAAGGGTCAGAATACAAAGCAAGCTTGGAAATTTTCCCAGTCCTATTTGAGAGCCAGGCGGTAGGGCTGAGGCCATTGAGAGCATCTAAGGTTCTCACCCCATAAGCAACTTAGAGATCCGTGGGAGAATCCCCTTACGACAGGAGTGGCATTATTAGGTGCTTCACTGGTGACTGTCCCATCATGCCATTTTCCTTTATACAGCTGCTGGACTGCTGACAACACTGGCTTTTTCTATAGGGTTCATTCATTTCAATTTACCTAGGTCTTAAACCCTAGTGTAAGCAACTCCCCAGTCCTTTGTAGTAGTCCTAACAAAAATGGCTGCACTTCCGGGCACTTAGGAAAGGTGGCACATCTTGTTTGGGGTTGCTGGGACACATCACCACAAACTAGGTAGCTTCACAGAACAGAACTCCATTGACACAGTTCTCAAAGTTAGAAGGCCTGAAAGATGCCTTGAATTTAAGAAACAGTTCTGGAGGCCAGAAGTCCAGGAGCTTTAGTGGAAAAACTTTTCTTTCTCTTCCAACTTCTGATGCTTCTTGGAATTCCTTGGCCTGTGGCAATATCCATGTCTGTGTCTCAATCTTCTCTTTCTCTTACAGAAACACTGGTCACTGGATTTAAACCTCAAACTAAAATTTTAAAATCCAGGATGATCTCACCTTGTGATGCTTACCTTAATTGTGTCTTTATTTGACTCTGTCTCCCAAATAAAGGCATTCACTGAAGTTCCTGATAGAGACATCTTTGAGAGCCACCATTCAATTCACTATAGATCTATTAATAACAGCGTCAATTCTTTAATCCAAGGCATCATTTCACAAGATGTGTTCTGTTAAGCAATAGCCCCTGGAGACTTTTTTGCAGGGGATTGGGGGGAGTAAGACGTTCTGTAGCCAAATTTAAGTTTGGAAAAGCTATACTCCTCTTTGGGGAGTGACAAATCACAGTGGCTCATTAAAGATTTGAGAAGACCCGCAGTTAGAAGCTGTTTAACTTTGTCAAAGTCATTGTTTTCCCAAACTTAATTGACCAAAAAGAGTACTTTATTTATTTTTTTTCTGGTGACACATTATTAACAACCCGGTGAATATTTCAATAAACAAATATGAACTTCAAGCCACCAATCACTATCATCTAGTTGTTCTTGAAGTTTCAGCAGCATTCTGTGAATGGCCCCTTCCACCTCTTTTGACCACAAAGTTGTAAACAAACCCATTTATAGCACAAGCTCATAGCATATGAATTCAGCCCGACTATAGGACTGGGCCCCTGAAGCAGAGCAGCTTTCATAAAAACATGCTTTTTAAATGCTTTTTAAATTCTTTATAAGGACTGTTAATTTCGTCCAATCTCAGCATGATCAAAAAATCCATTTCACAATATATCCTTTGCTTCTGGATCTAAGGTTTGCTCCCTTTTATGTTAAAAGTTTGTGATACCTGGAGTTCTCTCACTCAATACAGGATTAAATGTTAGGGGGATAAACTTCTGACCCTGGTTCTTCTAATAAGTACCTGTAATGCTTTGTACAAATTACTTAACATTACTGTAGTGCTTTAATCCCTTAATCTGAGAAACGGGTTTATTTCAGCTCTCTAACTTCATGCATTATTTTGAAAATCCCATTTGAAAATAAAGCATTTTATGTATTTTTAAAAAACTATCTTCTCCCAAGAATTTTGTTATTACAAAGTAGCATTTGGAAAGAAAATTTGGAATATTAGTAGTTTGTAAAAGAATTGAAAGACAACACGTTAAAATAATAGCATTTGTTTGTAAATATCCTGCTTAATAACAGCTAAATCTTTAGTATACCTTGAGAATCCAGGAGATAGAGAAAGGCAAAGACAGACACGAGAGGCCAGGCAGGGCCAGCCTCTTCATGGACACCACATTTAGACCCACATTGGGTTTAATATTCTGCTGTCACCATTTTGAAATACTTAATAATTTTTCAACAAGGGATCTTGCATTTTCACTTTGCACAGGGTCCATCCTAGACCTAACCCTTCTTCCCTTCTCTCATAGCCCTGTAAGGAACTTTCCAAGGGACCTACCCACAGCTAAAGTCAGACAACATTCCAACTAAATTGATCCTACAGTTTCATTTCTGCAAGTAAAGCTTACCATTAAGGAACTTCATTCCAACTCACCAAACACTAAAAACCAACCTTTGGAATTGCTCCAAGTCCCGAGTCCCTTCATATTTTAAGTTTACGCATTTTGAAAAAACCCAGGCCACAAAGCCAGCTAGAACATTTTAAATTATGGGTGTGGCCCGTGTTATTTTTAAGCCATTAAATGAATCCTTTCAAAGTTTGAACTTTTGCAAAGTTACTTCTGTGCCGAAAGCTTTTTAATGATCAGAAAATGGGAATTTGCTATAAAAATGTTGACACAAGGCTACTCCCCGGGCAGTTTCTCTGCTCTCCACATAGCACATGGGCAATATGGTAATAACAGCAGCGACGCGAAACTGACAAGAAGCAGGGACAGAGCTGGTGACTCTGTGAAGCTGGGGTGGGTTATGTCATTGGACTGACTGTTCTTGTCAGTTCTTTGGCCAGCAGATTTTACTTATCTTACCATATTTAGTTCAAGGAGCACAGGGAATGGCGCTAGGCTGTGGAACCTCTGCCTGCTCAGAGGAAGAATGCTGAAGAGAGGGTGCTGAAAAGTTAGGCTTTGAAGTTCAGAAACTGTCATTATCTTGGTGACAGAGTTGATGAATTCATTTTTAGGGACCACTGTGTTTACTGTCTTGGTCTTTCTCATGTATTCAATTTCTTTATTTTTATATCTTGGAAATTTGGAACCACTTTTTTATTTTTTTAATGATTTTGTTCTTTCAGGTTCGGAAACCAAGTGCATCTTTGACTGTGTGGAGTTGAAGTGACACTGGTGCTTCTGCTTAACAACAATGACAGTGACTAAATATATGTGATGCTACTTGTTGCCAAGCCAAGTTTGTACCCCATCCGCATCACCAGTGATGGCACATCTCACAACAATACTTGTTAGTGCTGGGGCTGATTCAACAGATGGAGTCCAAAACAGTGTTTATACAAGTTCTATAAAAATAGTGGCTTAAAAAACACATTGGCAATTTTATGGTAGATGGAAGAACAAAAAAGAAACAAAACCACTTATCATTTAGATTAGATTTTCCCAATTGTGCAAAAGTTAAGGGATGAAAGAAAGAAAGAAAAAAGATAGAAGGAGGGAGGAGAAGACAGAAAAGACCTGGTATAGCTTAGAAAAAGTAGATATTCAAATGGAGAGCAATCTTTCAGATACATATAGTAGACTGAATATGAGACTGATTTAATCAGCATGCTATTTGCTAAGAATCATTATTATCACCATTAAGATTTAAGAAGCAACTGAAGGATTGTTTAACAGATTTATATGAGTTGGGTCACACTGTGGTAGAAGCTAATAAAGTCCTATCTACAACTACAAAACTTCTGAAATTTAAATTTTTTTTAAAAAAATTAGAAATCATATAGTCCAGGCTAACCAGTATAAATTTCTGCAATCCTGGAATTGGTCTAAATCTATGTTATCTAGGACAATTACTCTTAGCCACATGTACCTAGGAAGCATTTGAAATATAGCTAGTACGACTACTAACAGATTAAAATTGAAATTTAATTTAATCTAACTTTAAATAGCCACATGTGGCTATAGGCTACCGTATTGGGAAGTGTGCATTCTAAACCAGTGCTTATTTTCCAAAACTGGAAAGGGATCGTAGAGAGGGTCAGAGCCTTCAGTAAAGTCTCACAGTCACTCAGTGAAAAATAAATAGTATCAGAGCCAGAGGGCTGACTTCAGCCAGATTTTCTGGGTGCTCAAGCAGTGGTATCCACTTCCTGATCCATAACCAAGTGTGGAAGGGCTCAAAATAGCTCATGTAAGTCAAGCTTTAACTTCTTACGGATTTTTTTTTTTTTTTGGTGTTACTTAGTTTTCTACGCTACTATGCACAAATTCCAAATACCATTTTAGAATTGTTAAATGGGAATGAAAAGTAAAATATTGACACCTGAATTGTTTTTTTGTTGTTGTTTTTTTTGTGTGCTGGGGCTGATTCAAGAGATGGAGTCTCAAACTCACAACTTTGCAGTTGCCAGGCAGACACTTATGCTGATGAGCTAAATCCCCAGCCCGACACCTGAATGTTTATCTCCCAATCTGTTTCCTTTTTAAAAATGTATTGGTCTGAGAAGTCAAGTTCCAAAGTCTTACGGATATGTCTTAAACCCCAGATAAGCAGTTCATCAGAGTGTGGTACAGCCTCTTATTTATACATCATTTCTCAGAAAGCAACCATTTCATACACCTCTTTCAAAACTTCCACATGTCTGAAATTGTAGATAAACACAGTGTGATTAAAAAAAAACCTACTATGTGTTTGAATTTTTAAAAAATTTATTACAGTAAAAGATATGTTATCATTAATCTCTCTCAAAACAGTCCTCCTTGCCTCAAACACACTCATTCTCTCACTTCTGCCACTGTCTGAAGCAGTTCGGGAAGTCTTCTTCCATAAGTGCCCTTAGTTGTACTATTAAGGCTGCCTTAATGTCCTGAATTGATGATTTGCCGTGTTTACCTTTCACAGTCATTTTGACTTTAGGAAAGAGCCCAAAGTCACATGTGCCGGATCTGGTAAATAAAGTGGATGAAGACACCCTGTGATGTTTTTAGAAGTCTATCCTCTCTGTTGGATGTCACTGGTAGAAGCATTCACTATATATTTTTAATCACATCTCATAAAGATACTCATGAAAGAGGACTTGCAGAACGACTTCTGAAAGTGGCAGGAATGAGGGAATAAGTGTGTTGAAACTGAGGGGGAGTATTTTGAGGTGAATTGAAGGGTAATGTGTGTTTTATTATAATGCATTTTTTAAAAATTTCAGCATTCACTCTATTTTTCGATAGCACCTTGAATGATAAACACTGTAGTAACTCTTCACAGAACAAAAGCAAGGTTTAAAAATGATGTGCTAGCCCCATGCAAACATGCACAGTATCTGAGAATATTATTTTATCCTCCATCATTAGCTCAAACTGACTTTACCATTAGAAGTATTCTAAAAATATAGCACCTTTTATTTCATAAAAAAACTTTTACATTCTGTGAATTAATCCTGATAATATTATGAAACGTGAAACAGAAAACTGCTAGAGATTCGTGTGTTGCAGTCAGAAGCCAGATTGAGAAAGTTCAGGTAACTTGCCTGAGGACTCAGGGTGGGACCTGTGGCTCCAGGACTTCCCCAGGGTCCTGAGGCTGTGGGCAGCTACATTTATAGTGTATTTCAGAACTAAAAAAAAGTGAGAAAGTGAAAGCTGATTTTAGGACAGCACTGTAATCTCAATAACCTGAAGTTTAGCAGGTCAGCATCCCAGGCTGGAGACACTGTAGGAATCTGAATCTTTATTCAGAACTCCAACTCTCAAAATAATTTGCATGAAAATGCAGGTGCTGTGGAGGGAGGATGCAGGCTGGTGAGTGTGGGAAGTGAAGGAGGAGCTGAGCCATGGCTGGAAGTGGTCAGGACACGGGACGGGCAGCAGAAAGGCCAAAGCAACGGGGAAGAAATTGGCCTCATGCACCCCCAGTAGGACAGCCTTAGATTCTTAGGAGTGGAGAGTGACAGCAGGAGCCCAGGGGCAGCAGGTGAAGAACCTGGAAAAGCAGAGTCTCTGGTTGCTGAAGGCATCCTCTGTCTCCCGTTGTTCATTCAGCTGCTTACCAACAATGGAAGCTGCTCTTCAAGCCTCTGCTGTGCGGACACATAGACTTGATTTTCTAATCTGGTAGGTGGCCCCTTCTGAGGAGGCTACCACCTAGGATGTGGCCCCAAGCCCTCTCTGGCTGGTAAGCTCAGGTCGCCTTCCCAGCTGCCAGTCCTTTGGGCTGTACCTGCCAAAGCTGAGCCAGCATTGCCCTCCAGCCAAAACCAAGTGAGTGCTTTGAAGTACATTTCACAAGCTCCTTCTGTGCTGCTGATGCCAGGACACAGCTAATCCAGTTGCCATTTCCCCCCAAAAAACAGCTACCAAAGAGAAAGAAATGCATGGACCATTTCTTTAAAGGGGTAGCAATGAGAAAGAACAATGAAGGTCAAAGACTCCACCAGGATTAAAAAGGAAGGAAGAAAAAGTTCAGGAAGTGCAGGTAGGAGACAAAGAACAACAAGCCCTTGTGAATGAGTCACAGAGTGACAGGAGAGGTCCTGAGAAACTGTCTAGCCTCTATATGGGATATGCCCACATGTTGCCTCCAGGAGAGGAAGATGTTTTTACAATGGTAAGTCAATGGTATCTTTTCTCTTTATGATATTCACAGATGGTGAGTACCAACTCTCTCAATGGCCATGTTTTATCAGCTAATAGTGAAAGTTCGCTTCCTTGTAGTCATCAAAAATCCTTTGCTTTAATGTTGTTTTCCCTGGTTTCATCATCCAGGGCATTTAAGGCCTCTGACTGGTATCAAACAGTCTCCCACCCAAAGATTCCTGGGCTCTCTCCAATAGGCTTGATCGTCCTCTCAACCACTCAATAACTGTCTGTTGATGGATAATTCTCTCTTGGGCCATTAATTTGTACCATAACATAATGTCTCACAAACAGAATGTTTGCTAAGAGGACCATTGTCATGTAAATAGGAGACTAACAAGCAGTATAAGGGTTGATCAAAAACTACAATGTGTGTTTTAATTTCTAAAAGATTATTATAATAACAGAAACATTGCCATTAGCTTCCTCTCAAAATATTCAGCCTTGCTTTTTTTTTTTTTTTTTTTGTCTTTTGTCTTTTTGAGACAAGGTCTCTCTATGCAGTTCAGGCTGGCCTTGAGCTCACTTTGTAGCCTAAACTGGTCTCCAACTCACAATGATCCTCCTGCCCCTGCCTCCCGAGTGCTGGGATTATAGGTGTGAGCCACCACACCTGGCTATTCAGCCCTGCTTTGAACATTCTATAGTTATCCCATTGTTCTAGCCACTTTCTGAAGCAGTTCTGGAAGTACTCTTTCATGAATGTCTCTATGTGTCTTGTGATAAAAAAATAAATAAATAAATAAATAAATAAATAAGGTAAATGCTGCTGCCAAATGGCACCCAACAGAAAGACAGGTTTTTACAAAAAAAATTGTAATATGACTTCATTGATATTATTAACCAAATTCATTAGATCCATTATTCACCAAGATGAATATCAATGTCTTCCTGTAATAAACTTTTAAAATTTAAACAATCACTAATTTTTTTTTTATCAGACCTTATAATACACACAGGTGCTGTCTAACTGTAGCTATAACATCCTTTTAGAGAGTCTCTGTTCTAAATTCCATGTGTTCCCTTGACTGGTGATGGCAAAACTTTTAGAGATTTGAGTAACAAACAGCCCCTCTTCGGCACACACACCATGGATTCACCAACTCTGGTCTAGCCTGCCTTCGGTGCAATAATTTTTCTTTGAGTTTCTTTGTGACTCCACCAAAGTATTCTCACCAAGAGCCAGCTTGCCCACAACTCTATAAGCTGCTACCTTAGGAGAAGAGAAATGTGCTTTTCTCCTAATGTTCACTCTACTGCCCTCCTTAAGTTCATGTTCTGTCTCAAATGAAAGCCTCCCTTTCTGAAATGTCTTTATAACACAAACAAGAGATCATGGGAGCTGACCTCAGCTCCTGTGGAATTAATTCTCTTCTAGGTTTGTGTAATTAGGTTTTGTCTCCCAAAGACCACAAAGTATGTGTGTGCTTTTCTTTGTGGTTTGCTTTAAAACCTATATTCAGCCTGTCTTGTGATATACTGGAGGCATCTCCTGTCTGACATTTGCCCATCACCTTTTGATGATCCGATATAGTCAACCTGCAACTGTTTACTCCTTCATTCATTCAAAACTGCTTATTGATTACTGACTTGTACCAGACATTCTAGATGCCAGGACAGTAAAAGGGAAAAGGGAGGGAAAACAGAAGAAAACCAGCCGTTGTACACTGGGAGTTTTTAATTTTGTACAAGCAGCAGCCTCTCATCTTGTTTGGGACTAGGGACTGGTTTTGTGGAAGCAGGTGGAGGTGGGGGTGGGAGGATGGCTCTAGGATGATTCAAGAGCATTGCATATATTGGGCAATGTATTGCTATTCTTATTACATTTGATTCCCATAAGGAGTTTGCAACCTACATCGCTTGCGTGTGCAGTTCACAGTAGGGTTCCTCCTTCCAGGAGAATCTAATGCTGCTGATCGGACAGGAGGCGGAGCTCAAGTGGTAACCCAAGCATGGGGAGCGCTGGCTGTAAATACAGATGAAGCTTTGCTGACTTGCCTGCTGCTTACTTCCTGCCGAGCAACCCAGTTCTTATCAGGGCAGGCACCAACCATACCATTCTGTGACCTGAGGATAGAAGGCAAACGGATCATTGCAATGCAATGTAATCAGTGCTATGGTAAGAGAAAACTCAGTCTGCCAAAAATGTGAAGATCATCTAAGTCGCACTCAGACCCACTCAAGAGACACCGCGCAGAGGTCTCTTAACAGAATCATCTTATCCCACAGTAGTTTTTAAAAGTAGTGCCTATTTTCTTTCTGGAGAGTTAGAGCTGCCACAAAGCACATGGGCACTGAATGGTCAGTCACTCACCACCTGCCTGGTTCCCCAGCGCCTCCCTTACCCTGACCATGGTGTCCTGTTCCAGAGAGGGATCACTGGATCTTCCGTGCACAGCCTGATATCTGGCACAAGACAGACTCCTGACCCTGTCCCACACTGCTGTCTAAGGCACACAGTGTCATCATAGTGTCCAGTTTCCTGCATCTTTCTGCACCAGTGACAAAGACAGCACTGAGAAAATACTGATGGACACATAGACACAGTGCACATGGCATTTTAGGGTAATTTTAAATTTGTACCACAAACTCTATTTCTGCAAAACACAGATTTTACACCGACTTTGATATCTAATATGTGAGGTGTTGCTGGTCCTTAAACGATGAGTGAGCTCTGCCTCACTAAACCTTCCCGTCTAAGCCACGCTCACCCCAGTGAGCACAGTGTGACACGAAGGAAACTAATTTGCGTTCTTATTTCTCATTTTAGAAGAAACTAGAAAGGACACCACTGAGAGGAATTCGTGTTGTGGGATTTGCGCTGTTGCCTTAACAAAAGAAAAGCGGCTGTAGACCTTGTGTGTTGTCCTTCCGAGGGCTACTCTGAGAAGCCAGCTTGGACTGCTCCTAGCCCGTCCGTCACCACTTAATCCCAGAGGGTATACTGAGGTGGAATAACCAGTGAACACTTCTGTTTCATTTAAAGGCCTTTGGGAGCTAATATACCTGGTCTTTAGACCCTACTTGTATCCACAAATATAGAATCTTTATTCTAGACTTAAACTTTCTGAAAAAGGTCCTATTCAATGGGAGTCTCCTCTAGGTCAATTTATCCCATGAGTCCTGCTTGGCTGAAATCACCTGGAAGGTGTGTAAAAATTGGAATTTCTGGGCCCTAGACCCAGAGTTGCTGATTCAGTAAGTCTATGTGGGGCCCAGGGAATTACATTTCTAATAAGTTCCCACATGCTGATACTGTCGGTCCAGGGACCACACTTTGAGAAACACTGCTTTACAAAAACCACAATACAACTCACTGCCAATGTATAATCCCTATCATTTCTATCACTGTTATGTATTGAGTTCCTCTGGACTGTGTAGAACTTAACGGAGTAAATCAAAGAAAAAATATAATTTGGCAATGACACAATTACTAAAAGGTTTACAATTCTATACATTGTTCCAACAGCTGTGTTCTGTATCCTTTTCCTTCCTGGTGGATTTGAAAAATCCCATAAACATTCTTAAATTCTTACTGGTCCCCATCTTTTGTTTGGGCCTCAGCACATCATTCTGCCCAAGGTCACCCAGGCCTCAGCTAGCTCTTCCCTCACTGTTCACACAATAAAAGACTACAAACAGCTTGCAGGAGACATACTTGGAACTTTAACACAGACGCTTGCATGAAAAGAAAACTAAGAGAGCAAAGGTATAATATTTCATATGGGTGAATTGTTTTTTAAACTCAGAAAAAGATTTTTTAAACTAGACTCTATCAAAATCTGCTTATTTTCATCTTTATATTAGGAAGGATTTTTTAAGTATATCCTTTGCTAACAAAATCACTCTTTGATCTTGCATATCTCATGAGTGACTGTAAAATTAGAAAAATTAATAATACAACCTTCTATATAACATGGCTGGCTTTAGTACTAGAGACATTTAACTTTTGCATGTGCTTGTTTATTAATTGCAGGGTAATTTTTATTTGCATCATGATCTTTCTATCTGGCTACACAACAAGGAACATGTACATTCATTGTTATCACTGTTTGCATCAAAGAGCTATTAATCAATCATTAAAGTTGCTTCATATTATGCACAGAAGATTATTAATGTCTTAGTGTTGAAAAGCTTACCTAAGCTGATGTCTTCAAAACCGAAACAGATCATCACGCTTGGCATATTTTGGATTTTGTTCAATACACAAGTCTAACTTGTCCAAATGAAATGATCAAATGACAAAGATCACCCTAGAAATATACTGATGGAGAGATAGATGCACAGAGAATGTGTCGAGTTGAAAGCATCTAAATACATTTTCAATGGAGAGAATCAGTAATGAAGACACGTATTTCAAAGAAACAGGGATGGTATCATTTTCACATTTAGCATTTAGACTAAGATAGTTCTATTTTTAAAAATTCCTATGAATATTTTTCATTTCCTATGATGTTGCTTGTTAATAGTTTCAAAGCTTTTCAGCATCTTGGATTGTTCCAGGTGGGAGATATTTCCAAATCTTAACAATATGCATCACTCAACCTCTAAGTAAAATTGCTTATTAAATTCTTTCATTGCTCTGTTTCTTCTGCAGTCTCTTAGTGCCATAAAAATAAAATAACTAAAGTAAAATAAAATAATATAAAATAAAACCTGTGTCCTTGGAGGCGTCTCACACAGTTGTTTGAGAAGGAACCTGGCTCTCCAGATCCCTGCTCTGCTACATACTCTGAATTTGTCACTTACATTCTCAGTGCACCAGTTTTTTGATCAGCAAAATGGGGTCAACATTACTTCTAATAAGTGTGATGGGACTGAATCTGTGTTGGTAAAATGTTTTCAAGTTCTCAGGTGAAAACAGGTAACTTGGAATCAGTTACTGGTCAGATCCACATTCCCCTGAGCCAAACAGTAATTAAAAAAATATCTATTTTGGGGGGATTATGAAGGATAAAGACCTGGCCTCTTATTATGATTCTTAACCCTGCAAAAGGAAACAGGATCCTTAAGTCTTTATGCTGTATTGTTTTGTGTTTTTTCAAATTACCATAAAAAATGTTTTAAAAATCACCAAGAGGCAATTTTTATGTACTCTTTGGTCAAGATAAAGCAGGCTAGCATACCTGCCACCTTGTTCACTCCATGAGAAAATTTCTGGATCTTCTCCTATGTAAATTTATAAACAAGAGAACATAGATCTTAGGTTCAACAGGATAAAAAAGATCTGGAGAAATTAAGTTAACAAAAGAGAATCTTAACCATTTCCCTGTTTAAAATATCAGAACTGGAAAAAAAGACGTACTCAATGAAAATGGAAATTGGAAAGCATGTAGATTATTTTAAATATATATATATACACATGCATATTTATACTTATGGAGAGAGAAGAAATTAGGAAAAAAGGCAAAAGCTGTGAAAATCTGTTTTCTATGATTTTTCAGAAAGACAGCAAGGACCCTTGGGAAATATTTTAATGTTAAACAATATCCCATCTATTGTCTAGAGGCAATTTGACAGCTGGGAATTGAAAAGACCCAAGTTCACTATCCCATTCTCTGTCCTCATGGGCAACAATCCATGAGTTTCATTACCCAGTTTATCTGGAAAACCTAGTGAGTGGATATCGGTGAAAGTAGCATTAGTGTTAACTTTTATTCTACAACAACAACAATGACGACGAATAGTGAGAAACTTCAGAAAAAGAGTAAATCTTTACCAGCCTTTGTATAGAATGGGAAGAAAAAGACAAAAGTGTTTTGTCAAATAAAAAGCCTTATAAGTTTAAACAAAAAAAAACAGCGATTCTGTTATGGAATGCCAGTAATACAGTAAATATTCATTTAGCATTCTCCTAACTATAGACACCACAGAGACAGGGAGACAAAGCAAAGTCAGTGAATCACAGAATCTTACTTGGATGGAAACAGAGCAATTGTCTAATTCAATGTTCTAGATTTACTCATAAGAAAAAATGAAACCCACAGAATGACTTGTCCAAAGTCACTCGAGCAGTTAATAGGAGAAGGAGCTAGGCAAATCAGAGTTTATGAATATGAGATTCTCAAGCATGCTCTACCATTGCTTTAAGGAATCTTGCTTCTTAGTCAGAAAATAGCTAAACATGCCTATCTCCGAAATTTGAGTATGAGCAACAGATAGAGAAATGCCCACCGTTAGTTTCTCTAGTAATGCTTTTCATTAAAGAGTTTCAGTTACGCTATTTAATTGGACACAGTGTAGCGATAGTGTAGTTATTGTTAATGAAAAGGATGTTGCTGCTCTTCTGGACAAAAATCTAGATGGCTTTTCCCATTCTCCTTTGCTCTTACTTGTGCCCCTGTGACTCCCCTCCTAGGAAAACAGAAGTGGGGAGTGCCAGCTCCCAGCCACCAGCCAGGCCCGCAGAAGCTCCTGCCTGTTATCCATAACATTCTTTTCCTGTTCACCAGGGTGACTTGAGAAAGCATCATGGCCCCACCCACCACAAGCTGTGGACAGTAAGAGCTACAAACTGGACGGAGACTGAATCCCTGAACCCCAACTTAGAAGAAAACCATTCCACTGAACATGAACACGTGATTTGGGCTTCATTTAGGAGAGAAATAAATGCATTTTATGATAAACCATGAGATAGGAGAAGTGTACCCACTCTGACAGTGACACCTTCATTAATGTGTGTATATATCCAGTTTTGCAACTGTTTGTGTGGGTTTCTTCCATCTGCACTGGACATGAGACATCCTTCATAAAACCTTGATAAAAACTGTGTGGGTGTGACATTATCTTTTAAGAGTGCTCATAACAATATGAAAATAATTCTATCGTTGATGGAAATGAAGTGCACATTTAAATAAAGACATGGATGATTCAAATGAAAAGGAGTAAAAGTTTTAAGACGTGTAGATGGTTTTAACTCAGCTAGAGCTGCCGTATGGTTGCCGCATGCCTTGTATATCTAATTACAGTTACAAGGAAATTTGGTCAACAAATTAGACTTTAATCTGACAATTCTATAATCACATACATTAGTGGACTAAATGAGGTCTCATGCTATCTGGATGACTTGAAATCGTGTCTACTGAAAATGAAAACATCTTTTGCAAATGCCCATTTGAATAGACATCTCTATAGTTTCTACAATCAAAGATATTTCAAAGATAATCCTAAATATAGTAATACAGAGACATATGTGTGACTTCAGACACAGGAGGGTGGATTTTTGTGACATGTGTGAATTGTCTGTTGGAAGCTTTTTTGTTTTCTTTTTCTTACTTTTGTCTTCTGCCTTCCCTGTGGCAGCTCTTCTGCTGGGATATGAACAGTAACCATGTTTCTCATTCTTGGAACAAGTTTTCTTTAGGTCCAAAGTGCATTCTTCAGTCTTAATAACTGGAAGAATCCTTAACTGAGACCATAAAGTTGTATTATTACCTTAGGAGGTTAAAGGCCTTTTGGAACTATGCATATTACTTCTGACCTTAAAGACATTTTACATATGCAAAACTCACAACAGAGTCTCAAATTATCCTCCAAATAATCTGTGCTGTATTGACAAATTAGACTGAATATTTAGAAAGTATGATGGCAACATTTCAAGTCTATGGTTATTAAATTTAATTTGCCTAAATATTTACTGATAGATTTATGTCCCCTATCTTGGGAATCAAAAGCTTCTCCAGAAGATAAACTAAATAGGAACCAAATAAACATCATCAGACTGAATGTATAGCCTATCGCAATTCTTTATTGATAGATCCAGTGATAATACAAACTCTGAGAATGAAAAGCAAATCACCAAATACTACTTACAGAAGACAGCAATAAATTCTCTGTGGTGTATTCATGTAGTCATTTTATGACCTTAAGAATCACATCATACAAATATACTGTGGAAAACTTGAGTATTTTGTTGGACACTTTATTTGATGATATAATGTGAGTTCATCTAAATACAGAAGTTGGCCTTGTGTCAAAAAATGAGAATTTCAAGGAGTGAATTTTCAGTGTTTCTCTTCAGTTATCTCCCAGAAAAACCCTGATTGCTCCTAACTTTGGTCTTCCTTTGCAGAATAAGTGCCTGTGCAAGTACGTTCTAGAGAAAAATATGACAAAAACTTCTAAATCATTTGGAACAGACAATTTCACTTCCTAGCCCAGAGGTCTAAATTCCAAAAGAAAGAAGGATTTTGAATATCCAAGTATCTTTGAAGCAGATACAACCTGCTGAATTCAAAAGTTTCCCAAGGTGAAGATATTAGCAATACCATAACCACAAAGTTAAATCTTCCATAAAGAGTTGTGGGTTGTTTCTCTTAAGAATTTTCTCCTTGTTGCAGGTCATTGGTTACCCCGTATGTTCTTGCTTCATTTCAAAAAATCAAAACATAGCTGTATATACTGACTTCCTAGAAACTTTATACACATGTAGACAAAGTAGAAAAAAGTAGAAAAGTAGTACAAAATAGAAAAGCTAAATGGTGGCATGCAGTGTGTTTTCTGATGCTTAAAACTGGAATCTGTCACAAAAACACATAGCACCACAATGGCCTCTTTGGTTAAAGAGCTGGACTACTGGACTGGAGGGCTTCCCTTGTAGACAGATACGTGTGACTGATGAAACCACAGACCGCTTTTTGCCCTGAGTTGATCAGCAACAGAATCTCAGACGGGAGACTCCTGAAAGTAAACGCCAGAGATGACACTGGTTGTGTTAGGGAGAGTGAAAAATGCCCAGTTCATCTAAAAGAAAGTGGACTGCATTCCCTGTGTCTGGATTTTGTAATGTTAGAGACCGAGACACTAATTTAACCTAACTTTAAAGAGATCACCATAGAATCCAGTAGCCATTTTTCAGAAATGCCAAACATCGTAAAGTTCTTTTAAGTCAAATTTTCACAACCAAGCCCTGCCTTTAGAACTGTTTTTAAATAAAATGGACAAATAAAACTTAACTAGAATCAAAGAACCAGAAAAACAATTTTTAAGTTATATTTAAAATAGCAATGAAACTTACATAATTAGGAATAAATTTAAGAAAAAAATGTGCAAAACCACAAAAAATACAGCAAATTATAAAATATTTCTGAAGAAAATCAAAGAAGACAATGAATAAAGGGGATTAATATAGACTTGAATTTTAACTTCAATATTATCAACACTATTAACATTATATTGAATATTAATAGTTTTAGGATGTCAATCCTCCCCAAACTTATCAGAGATTAAATGAAATCATAATCCAATATGCCCTTATTGACAAGAAAGCAGCCTTCTTCTAGAAATCGACAAACTAATTCTAAAATGTATACGAGAACAAAACCTAGAAAAAAACAAAACAGACCTCAAAAGGCAAATAAAGTCTTACTTTATCTACCATTTAAAGATTTCTCTAAAACTACAGTAATCAAAACAGTATGGTAATGATGAAAGAACTGACAAATAGAATAGACAAACCAAATGCAGACTCCACACACATCTGATCAAACAATACATGACAAAGGTGCAAAGCAATCAATGAGAAAGGGAAAGTCTTTTTTAAAAAAAATTGATGCTGAAACATAAAAATACAATATGAAAAAATAAAATGAACATTGACCATTTCCTCATACTACACACAAAGAGCAACTTCAAAGTGACTGCACATGTAACTAACTATGAAAGCTAAAGCTATAAATTTGCTTGACTATCATATACCCTGAAGATAACTTATTCCTAAGCCTCTAGAGGACACAAAAAAACACTGATTATAAAAGAAAAAGTAATAGTTTGAACTTGACTCAAAATAAAAACATCTACTCATCAAAGAACACTAATAAAATGATTCTCTCATATTCTTTCCTTTCTCTGCAGTGTGTCTGTGTGTGTGTGTGTGTGTGTGTGTCTGGCAAACAACTTGTATCAAGTATATATAAAGAATTGTTAGAATTTAATAAAAAGACAAACTATTCATTTAAAAACAATGGAAAAAAGACTTGAGCAGACACCATAAAAACTCAATAAACATGAAACAGTGAACATCATTGGCCATCAAAGAATTATAATCTAAACCTCAATGAGTTATTGTTTAATAGCTACCACAATGGCATAATAACTAAAGTTAAAAAGACTGGAAATACTAAATGTTGACAAGAATATAATATAACTGGAATCTTTATACATTAGTGGTGAGAGTATAAAATGGTACAATGTTGGGGAAATGTGTGAGAGTTCTTATAAAGTTAAAAATACATCTGCCCAGTAATCCCATCCCTAGAAATTTACTAAACAGAAATGAAAACAAACATATGCAGGCAGCCTTATACATGAATGTGTATGGCTGCTTCATTCATAATATTCAAAAACTATAAAAACTTAAATGTCATTAAATAGGAGAATGTCTAGCCAATTGTGGTATGTTTATATACTGTGATATTACTAAGAAATGGAAAGGAAAAAATTTTGGATCTGCACGCTCTGGGCATAGTCATTATGTTGAGTCATGAGCCACACACAAATGAGTGCATAGTGTACATTTCCATCTGTATAAAGTTAAAAAGCAGAGCATGTTAATCTATGTTATTAGAAATTGTAACAAAGTTACATATGGAAATTGGTTGAGAGAGCAGAGAAGAACTTCTGTGGAATATGTTCTTCTTGCTAAGCAAGCTTGCTGTAGATATGGACATATGTGTCAATTCATATAAGTCTGAAGTGCATACATTTTGTCTTATAATAAATGTAAAATGAAAAAATAGTGATGGAAAATTACACTAGAGAAGCCAGAAAAAGTGAAAATAATATTTAATATTGTTCCACTCTTGTTGCAAATATTTGATAGGGTTTTTTTCTGAGTTTAATTAGCTATATCTCTTACCCAATGATTATGACTAACTATGGTGATAAGTCATGAATATTTGTACAGTGATTTGTGGTTGACAGACTGTTTCTAATGTGCTAGTGCAAGTAGGCTTCAGCACTCTTAAAATCCACACTCTTCTTTTGTTGCTTTTCTTCTCTAGGTGTTTTAACCTTACTAAGCTACTTTGACTTTCAGCTAATCAATGAGCATTAAAGAATGATTTCATTATCCATATACTTGTACTTAAAAATTGAAGAATCACTTTCATGAAACTTTTACAATTCACCCAAAATAATTCCACTTCACTCCTTCAGTGAGTTGGCATCAAACTGGATGTACAGGCTCTTTAGACTCCTTTTTATTACTCATTTATCTATCAACTATGTCTCCCCTAAGTACTATGTACTTGAATCTCATACTAAATAAAACCATAGTCTTTACTCTCAAGGACAATCTTGTGAAAGAAATATAAATAATACAATTCAGGGATGACTATAAATAAAGGCATTTCAAAGTGTTTTAAGAGTCCAAAGAAAGCAGGTGTTAACAGCATAAGGAATCACTTTGGAATACAGTAACATTTAAATAAAAATACACAATTAAGCAGACAGAAATAGGGTGTCATAGAAAGGATTAGAGGTGTTATAATCAATTCTTGAAGAAAAGCATGATTTGTCCAAGAGAAGGGAGAATGTAAAGCAGGAAGTTAGGTATGCTTTCTTAACTGGGTGTAGAACACTAACATATAACTAGTGCTTGGGGACTGTGGCATAATCTGTAGCCTCTTTTATTTGGTTGAAAGGCTCATGTTGTAGTACAACTGGCTGAATGGCTACTGCAATAATGCTGGCACAGATGATGAGAACCTGGACTGCAGAAACTCAATAGGATACAGGAAGGAACAAACACATGGTATACTTAAAAAGTAGATCTGTTAGAAATTGATGAACCACCTCTGCTGAGGTTTGATTTCTCCTAGCTGAGAGTTGTTGGATGGTGACACTATTAACTAAGGAAGGAGACAAATGGAAAAATTTTGGTGAAGGAGATAACAAGTTCAGCTTGGGATATAGTTGGGTTTGGCCTCTCTGTTCAGTGTTCTGAGGAATATGTTCATACAACAAGTGAAACTATAGACATGACACTAAAGGAAAAAGATATGAGTCGAATGGCAGAATGTACTTACCTGTGCATTCATCAGTAGCAAACAAATACCAGTTGACTTTTGGGAAGAAAAATAAAATTGTGCTTAAATAAAAATGGGTCAAAACCAAATGTGTCGATCTAACATATAGAAGAAAGAAGTCTCCAGAAGCAAAATGGTAATTTCGAGCAAAGAGCGTACTATAGAGCCCTAAAGCTGCATAGACATCAGACAAGGTAAAGATTGGATAGTACCCATTGGACCGAGTAATAGGAAGAATTCATCCCATTAACCAAAATAAATTCAGCAGCAATATGGGAGCAGAAGCTGGATTCACTTTTATGTTTTACTTTTTGCTTTGTGTGTGTGGTACTGGGGATTGAATCTAGGCCCTTGTGCATAACAGACATAACCTCTGCCACAGAACCATAACCCCAGCCCTTTTACATTATTTTGAGACAGAGTCTTAGTACGTTTCAGAGGCAGGCTTCAAAATTGTGATCTTCCTATCTCCGCCTCTTGAGTAGCTGGGATTACAGGTATGCACCATCTCAAATAGCACAAAAGCTGGGTTAAGCTTTAGCCTAAGAGAAAAATAACCTCGAAGAAAGAGTTTATGGTGACACAGCTATGACACCAGAGGACCTGGGTTTGCAGCCTCACCCCACCTCTTCTCTCCTTGTGGCTTAATCAAGTCACTCAATCCCTCAGGGCTAAGTTCCTTCCTAGAGTGAAAAACAGAAATAAGACCTTTCCTCTACCTACCCCATGCAGCTTTTCTGAGAGTCGAGTGAGTTAGGGAGGTAAACGCATTATTAACCATAAATTGTATTCTATGCGGTGAGGTATTGCTGAACTAATAATAGAGGTGGCTCACTTTATGCTGTGAGTGATTTCCTGAAAAGTCGCACAAATCAAATAGTACTCAGTGTTTAAAATCAGTTTGCTATTTAAAGGAATCTATGGTAAATCCTTTGAAATGTGACACTTTTTTAATGTGAAGAGTCATTCTGAAATTTTTTCCTTTCCTTCCTTCCTTCCTTCCTTCCTTCCTTCCTTCCTTCCTTCCTTCCTTCTCTTTCTTTCTTTCTTTCTCTCTTTCTTTCTTTCTCTTTCTTTCTTTCTTTCTTTCTTTCTTTCTTTCTTCTTTCTTTCTCTTTCTTTCTTTCTTTCTTTCTTCTTTTTTTATGCCTTTTTTTCTTTCTATCTCTGTTTCTTTTTCTCTTCACTTTTACTGGTCTAGTTTCTTTAAATCTTAAATTAGGACAGAGCCTGCTTTAGAAAATGCACTACACAAACAAAGCCATGGCATAGTGAATGGCTTCTTAAAGAAGAAATTAGTAAAGCTGCATACAAGGGGTCAAAAGCATAGATATTGAAGCAGACTTGGAGAAGACAGAATTCCTAAAAGAAAAGGAGAAATAAGCTGCTCTATAAATTGTCACATGCCCCAATGCCATGCTGGTACTAAGGGCTTTAAGCCTAAGGGCCACTGATTGCCTAAGAAACACTCCGGGATATCACATGATATCTGATCCACAAATAACAGAAAGCACAAAGATTGTGGTAAAAAAGAAAAATCATACAAAAGAAATGTAAGGAAGGAATAAAGAAAGAACCAGAGGAAAGGAAAGCAAAAACAGAGAAAGAAATTAAAGAAGAAAGTCATAAAATTTGGTGCTCAACTATGATTGGAATTATGACTCTACAATACCATCTTTCAGTTTTTTGACCTTTAAGAAATTTTTTAATCATTCTGAATTTATTTCCCCATCTATTAATACAGATAATCATACAGATTTTATTCTGTGGGATCTAAGTGAGAAAATAAGTTCCTAAGAGCTTGTCCATTGCACTATTATTCATATTTTCAAATGAACAGATGTTACTACTTTTTATTAGGGACCTTTGTTTCCCCAACCTGACTGCATGCTGAACAAACTGACAAGAATAATAGAAGTCTCATTTTGCACTGTAGCTGTTGAGATATTTGCCAGTCATGGAGGCGGATTCATTCAAACATCTCTGTGCTCTACCGGTTTTCTCTGTCTTTCCTGGAAATTAGCCACTATTGCCACTGCATCCCGTTTAGAAATCCTGGATACTGTATTGCCCTCCAAAGCTGCATTCATAAACTGCTGAAACTTGCCACATTATTTATTCACAAGCATCAGCTTCTCTGGCTCTGATGGCCTTGTATTCTCATTCTCTGAAATGAGAAACCCTGCATTTGCGATTTGACTGTGTTGGATCTGGGTTTTCACAACATGTAGTTTGCACTGTAATAATACATATAGATCTTTCACTTTTCTACAGAAATTAATTGCCTAAACCACAATGATTTATAGTCAGACTGAACATGATTATTAATTTTCCTGATGATTATACCTGTGGGCGGCAACAAATCTACTTGTGATAGGCCCGGCTTTGAAGTGCTGCTAAAACTAAAATGTCCATAAGGTAATAGCAACTAATTTTTACCTTAATCAACTTACACTTAAAGGAATTTAATATAGGGCACTTGTGCCTTGTGGGAAAATTTGTTTGAAATATAAGGTGCTGAGTTATTTATGAGAATAATTATATATTTGTTACTCTAGTTTGTACTGGGAAATCAAGATCTGAAATACATTAAAAAATATAATGAACTCAACAGAGTTGTACCTGCTAAAGAACTTTTACAGTAAGGAAAATACATAACAGTTTAGTTACTCTATAATAAAAAAATTAAAACTCACAAAACTGTTCTCTTGCTTTTTTTTTTTTTTCTTCTCTTATCCTGCCACTGCCACCAAGTATAATCATCATTAACAGGAAAGGGAAGGCACAGACACCTAAGACAACAGTCTCATCTTTCCTTCTTCATTGCACCTTAAAATTACTTACACAGGGCCTCGCTCTTGTATTACAACGAGTACAGATTCCAACGAACTGATCACAATGCAACAACAAACATTGGTTTGGAGAAACTGAACTCAGATCATGCTGTCTTGGGTCTCAAAAACATCCCTGGCTTCAGTTCATGGTGTTGGGGTGGATCATTCATGTCTGTAGATCTGTTTCTTCTTATTAGAATACAAGTTACAGACAAGAGAAGGTGCTGATTATTGGTTGATATGCATACCTTCTATAATTCTGTATGTTCATATCCCAGAAATATTTAAGGCTTTTTCTCTGATTAGTGGCATTATGCAGTTATGCAAATAATCTGTTATATCTAGGCACATTATGCAGTTATGTAAATGATCTATTTCATTTATATTTCCCACAGAGTAATGGGGTAGAGAAGAAATGCTTTCTTGCATTTCCTCTGGTTTTTAATGAGTGTTCAGACATATTCAGCTGGTGAGCAGTCTGGATTTCTGGGCTGGGTGTGAGTTAACCTTTCTGTTCTATCACCACTACCTGGCTCTAACTTTCTTGTTCAATTCAGCAAATATTTATAAAGCATTTATTGGGTGCGAGGTGTTTGTATAGGTGGAGACCACCCAAAGGGCTCAGGTTGTACTCAGGTAGATTCTGAGAGCGATGTTATTTACCTTGTGTTCTTTCTTCTCTGACCTTTTAGGCACATGGTGAAAGTCATTTCAGTTGCATCCACTTTAAAACTCCTTAGGCAGACTGGAAATGACTTCCTAAAATTTTTTTGAAAGAAAAACAAATAGGAAAGTAATCTTGAAAGGAATGGTACCTGTTGTACAATGAAATACAGAGAGTAAGCTAAATGATATAGATATGGCCACAGACAACAGGCTGAAAGTATACAAATTTAGCTGATGAAAACACAGATTTCTTTTTGTTCATCTCAGATCCATGTAGAATGTTTTGCACTTAGATCCATATTTTGTACTTAGAAACAGAAAAACTTATCCCTTCCTGGTAGCTCACTTCTGGATTTCAATATGCAGTAATACCATGCACATACCATAGACCTGCGTCTATACCCTAGAGGAACCTAGATAAGATTGATCACTTCCTTTTATCAAGTCTGATCTGTTCATTGCAGAGAATTCTCAGCATCTGTGTCAGCAATTGCTCAAGTTCTGAACACTCACCTGTGTCAGAGCATCGGCCCTCCTGGAGTCTGCAAGAGGATAAAGGCCAATGTAAGACACAGGGCAAACTGTGCCAGGTGCTGAGAAACAGGATCTTGGGCTATAAAGTACTCTGGCCAGGGAAGTTAGAAAGAGTTTAAACTTTCAGGCCTCGAGTCTTTTCAACCACGTGTATCTCTGATGATATAGTGTGATTAACTGCCACAGTCTTCTGTGAATAGGCTGGTGTGTGCTCTTTGGAGAGACAATGCTTTCTTTCCTCCAAGGTTGTCATAGTGAAGGGGGTTCCACAAGACTTCTCTGGGCATGGAGAACAGCAATTTCTGGTTTGAAGAACTCTGCCAAAGAGTTTACTCTGGTTCTTAAGAGGAAAAAAACCAAACCTTTACAGTTTCTTCCTGTGTTATATCTCTGTTCTTTAACCATTTCGGGATGACATGTTCACTGCATCAGTGTTAAGTACTCAATCAGATAATGTTATTCAATTCCTCTTATAAATGGAGGAACTTGCTAGGAAGGTAAACAAAGAAAAAGTAGCTCTTAAACCTCTCAGTGTCTACTCTTCTCAATAGAATACACTAGTCTTTTAACTGCTTCTGATTTTAATTCAATTCAGTAGCATTTATGAATCATGCTACTTCCGGTAATTTTCTCCCTTTCCCTGTAAGAATATTCTGCATCCAATCTGAGGCCATGTGCCTACAAACAGCTCAACTCTGCCTACCTCAGTGTAGGTTTGGTCATGTGACTTAACTTGGCCAATGAAATCAGAGTGTATGTTGGTTTTATTTATTCTGACTAACAGTTTAAGGGTTTTCAGGAGTGTTTCCTTCATATTTCTCTCTCTCATTCTTTTCTCTATGTCAGAAGACTGGCATATCCCAAGTGGGAGCTGCTACTTCCGATTATGGATTATGAAATTTGTAAATCATAGGGAGAAGGGTACAGCCATAGCTAAGCTGGAAATTAGCTTGTGCTGTGGGAGGTACTCAGGAGAATTGAGTGAGCAGACGTGGAAGGCAGCAGAAACCATGCTATACACTAGAGAGGGCACCAGGGTGCCTGACCTGGAAGGATTCTTCAGGAGACTCATTCTTTACTAGGGGTTCAGAAACCAGTGGTGTCAGAAGCCATCATGAATTTTAGTAATTAAAGTTAACATCATATGCTTGCACAGCAACAACATGCCCTGTATGAAATGACACCCTTCCCAGTCCTTTTATGCCAAGACAAGTTTGAAAAGGGTCATGATAGTAGATGGACCAAACCACATTAAAATAAAATGACAAGGGAAATCTAATAGTCTGCCCATGGATAAGCAAACTCTATGCCCCCTTATTACTTCTTCATTTTAATTTTAAAATTAACCAGTGAGATTAGTAGCTTCTTCATAGTTCTTATTTCTGCCTCCTAAATAAAGAAAGTTGCTAAATTTCTCTGCTAATGCCTCATGTGGGGACTTATTTTGTACTCCAGGGTTGAAATCAAGTATTCTCTTTGTATCTAAGCCACCTTCACACCTCCAACATACAACCACCTTCTCTAATGTGCCTTTAACTTTTGAAGGCCAGTAGGTAATCAGCAGCCTTGGCAGAAAACTTGCAAATTACATGGCACAATATTCTGCAAATGTAAGGGAATCAGATAAAATCACAGTAGTTAGTAGATCCTTATAGCATTTTATAATATTTACAAAGTGACATAAAATGACTTCTTGTTTACAAACTAAGGTGTCTTAGAAGATGTGTGTCCCAGTTATTTACCCATTTCCTGAAGATGTTGGTCAACTCAATACTAAGCTGTGCGCTAATACTACAAAATACACTGCTGCTGATATAAGATTATTTTCATGAATTATTACACCTTGTCCTTTTCTTCTATTCTCAGTACTCCAAAGAAAAAACACAAATTACACCTTAGCATTTCCATTTAGGTGAATATCTAAAACAGGACACTTTAAAAAAAAAAAAAAGAAACAGGCAAGGAAAAAGTACAGATAAATTGATAAAGGGATAAATGAAAGAGTGGAGAAAAGTGATGAAAAAGGTAGAGAGGAGAAGGAATAGTGAAAGGTAAAGATAAAGACAATTAACAGTTGAAGTAGTAAAATCTGAGAAAAAGGGAAGAGCATGAGAGGCAGGGAGGAAGGGTAGGGATGCAAGTGGGACTTGGAAAACTTTGCAAGAGAAAAATACTAAAGGAAATGGCAAAGAAAACATGAATGCTCGACTATTTACAAATAAAAATAATATTTTTAAAGCTTCCCATAAATGTAAAAACAAAAGGAAAAGTTCAAGGAGTTAGAAACCTAGAGGCATATAATAAGAAGAGAGGGGAAAATGGAAGAGAAGGTAAAAACGAACAGATTTTAAAACAGCCACATGATACCCACTAGAGGAAATGCTAGGGAATGGGAACTGGGAAATGAAAAGCTAGAAAATCATTGAATTTTTTGTTTACTATTATCATTACATTTTGTCTTTTTAACTTTTTATTATTGTAAATGGATAGTACCAACAACTCCAGTATTGCATACTGTACATCATTCTCTAAGTTATATTACGTATATAAATCTGGAACAGTATAGAATGGAAATGCACCCAAAAGGGAAAGCACTCATACAAGTCAAAGATAAGCCATAACTTGACAATGTGCGCGCGCGCACACACACACACACACACATCATCATCTCTTCCAAATTATATACTTTAGCTTTCTAATGCCAACTTTATGTTTGTCTTTTTCATGCATTTTCACAGACTCACAAACCAATTTTTTGGTTTTGGCTTTTTTGTTTGTTTGTTTGTTTGTTGCTATTTATTTGGAGAAGAATCATCTCTGATTGAAAGTCTATGAAGGTGTGAGAGTCCACAACCTCACACTTGGACAGGAGCGGATGACTTGTCCCACAGAGAGACAGGCCCTTCAGACCTGCCCACGCGGGCTGTCCTGCAACATGTGAAGAGCCACTTTTCTCACTTATGCATTACATCTTTTATATATTCTCCACACGCTTGTCACTGGGAATTTAGTTATTTCCTTCAGGAAAAAATCTTAAAGGAGAAAAAAAGTGAGGTGTCAGCAGCCTTCACACTCGAAAGAAAAATAAAAGATTACCTGGTAATATTTATGCTTGATCTTTGCCTGCCCCAGCTGAAGTTTGCTGTCTTCAAAAGCAGGAAGTGTGATGCAGGATAGGCTGCTTGCCAGATTTCGTCTAGGCCTCATGGGCCTGAGATTTACTGTTTTTAATCTTTTTTCCAATGGGCATGTTAAATACCTGTTTCATGCAATGTTTAATTTCAGCACAGCAGGTATCAGTGTATCCAAAAATGGGAATAAGCTGCCTGTCTCCTTCGGTGATGAAATGCCTAAAACCCAGCTAGGTTTTGACTGCATTTAGTCCTTTACTCCCTTAACCATCGGTGTCTGTTCCTTTTAAAAATGTTATTTTTGGTCCATTCCCCCTGACTATTTCTGAGATGATTTTCTGTAGCCCATATTCCTCTCTGCAAATGTGATGCACTGCATCCATATTTATCTGGATACTTTCTGAACTGAGACAGGCACACAACAGGAAAATGTGGCGTGGCTTCCTCCTAACAAAATGGTGGTCTGAGGACATCAAAGGAAACCAGTCTTTCTGAATCTATCTATACAGATGTTGATGACACAAAGAAATCATCTTCTTTACCATCAGCAACACCATTGACAATACCACAGTGAACATTTACATATTGTAAAAAAAGTTTTGATCCTTACTGCTAGATGAAGAATTTATCTTAATGGATAAAACCTGTAACCCCAGTGCAACAATATTCTATGTTGCTCAGTACAAATTTTAAAAGGGAAAGTACTTGTTTTACATGGTTCCAGGATGGTAAGTCAAAGGAATTGATCACACTGTTACATAAACTTAAGCTTCACACACACACACACACACACACACACACACATACCTCAAAAGAGAAGAGATAAACATTTTTATACAGAGTAAAAATAAATCATTTTTGCTAGAAAATTAAGTCATTCAAGAGTGGGAAGTTTCCTCAAGTTATAAGAAAAACCATGTCAGTTAACTGGTATTTATTAAGATTGTGTACTTAACTAGCTCAGGGTGAAATACCTTCTGTATGAAATGTGTAGTTATCAGCCATGAAAGCTACAGTGAAATCCATACACTTCTTTAACTCTTACTAACCAGAATGCTTTCCCCAAGGTCCCCTCTGACTTCTCATTTTGTCCATTTTGATAACAAGTAAATATATAGATAAATTTCAAAATACACAAATTAATTTTTAAAAAAGAAAGTATAGGGCTGGGGATATGGCTCAATGGCACAACACCTGCCTGGCAAGCACAAGGTCGTGAGTTTGATTCCCAGTACAAAAGAAAGAAAGAAAGAAAGAAAGAAAGAAAGAAAGAAAGAAAGAAAGAAAAAAGAGAGAAAGAAAGAAAGAATGAAAGAAAGAAAGATAGGAAGGAAGGAAGGAAGGAAGGAAGGAAGGAAGGAAGGAAGGAGGGAAGGAAGGAAGGAAGGAAGGAAGGAAGGAAGGAAAAGAAAACATAGAACTAAATAGGCTAGACCAGATAAAATGTCTTGGCTCTTTCAATCTATTCCCCAAATAACAACCAGAAGGATTATTCTACAAATCCAGTCTAGTAACAATAGTGGCAATAAGTCAAATTTGATGATATTAGTATTGCTAATAATGTTGATTAGAGTATATGCACAGTGATTGCCCAGCATGTATCAGACCTTATCACAAACACTCTGTACTGGACTTTATCTAATACTAGCTGTATCACACTAGCTTCAGTGACTTTCTATCACTTTCAGGTTAAGTCCAAACCTAAACAGAACAAATGAGACCTTGATTCATCTAATGTCTCTCTAAGCTTTTCAGTTTAATTTCTCACTGTGCTATATCCCACATGCTCAGCCATCAAGGTCTGCCTTCAGTTCTTCTGGGGCACTTTGGTCTCTTGGGACTGATCCAACTTATTTTGTAGGTCTCAACTCCTATGTCACCTCCTCTGAAGAGCTCTCCCCGGTCTGACACCTGCTGGTGAGCTATCTCTCCTTTGTCCCCAGAGCACCTGTGCCTGCTGCCATCAGGGCTCTTATTATCATGAATTATAATTTCCTGCCTCCATACTCTTATTCAGACCATAAATTTTATATGGACAGAGACACTGAATGTAAAGCTTACAGATTATTCTCAGTAAATATTTATATAGAGTTAGTGAATTGATACATAAACTCACATCCTGATGTACTGCTTAAAGGACAAGAAAGTAGAGTGATTTTATTTGTCTATAATGGAATCCTACCCACCAGAGTTCAGTCTTTATAGAATTCTCCCAGAGAACAAACAGTTGGGTGTTTTACCTATAGGCTAATATAATGGTCTCCCAAATGGACTGTATAAGATGATCCTTTGTTATGAAGAAAGAAGTATTATAATATTTCTTTATAATAAAAATATGTAAAAATAAACCATCAATTCTGTATGGATTGACGCTCATGCCCACCCTGACACACTTGACAGTTTTGAATGAGACCATAAGCTGTAGCTCTTGATGGAAGGGAGCGCAGTTACCTACACAGACAAAACAAGCTTACATAACTTTAGTTATCCTGGCTTCACACAGTAGACTCCTTACATCTTCAGATTGCTGCAAAGCTATAGATTGAAACTCCTGTAGATTGCAAAAGCTATTACAGATCAGAGATGATACCAATAACAGAAGCACCACTTGGCACATCTACCCTTCCTAGCTAGCATGCTCCCATAGCCACATTACTAAAATAAGGACAATATAATTTTATACGATCATAAGTCATAACCAAAACTAAAGGACAAGTACATTGTTATCTATGATTAAATTGTGACCTGAGCCTTGTGCCTTGAGGTAGTAACCGATGATGGTGCCATATATATATATATATATGATATATATATATATATATATATATCATATATACAATTTATACATATATACATATATATATATATATATAATTTGTACATATATATAACTTGTGAATGAATACAGATGGGTACATGTTCAAAGGTTTTTTTGTTTTTTTTTTAGTCAAGGGATACTCAATTTAAGGAGCCCAAAGAATAGCAGGTCAGAAGCAGTGAATACATTCCTTCTTCCCCTTTGCCACCAGTCTACACAGCACTCCTGAAGACTGAAGCTTACTATCCCGGACACAGGGCCTGGGCAGCTCCATGGTGCTGCCCAGGCCCTGTGTATTTCTCATCCAGGCCATCCCTCTGCATATGTAGGAATCAAACCACTCACCCAGCAGAAAGTGAGCTCTTCAACAAGAGCCAGAAGACCATAATGAAAGGTCTCCATTGGCTATGCCCTTACTCTCTTTGTCACTAAAAATACAGATGATCAATTCCTGAATACCAAGAAATATGAGCCATGATCCTGTCCTGGAGGAACTGGCTTCAAAAGTTAGTGTAGAAGCTAGTGAATGGTTATAAAAGAGTAATTCATGTCGCTAGTGTCTAAATCTTCCCTTTTTGTCCTAACACCCAGACCAGTAAACCAACCCCATTGATGACCTCACATCCAGAGGAGAACATAGGCTTAAGAACAGAGCTCTGTATCTCCCACTGTAGTGTTCATCATTGCCACTGCAAGGTTGTCACGCACTTTATAATGTTTTGTTTTGTGTTTGTGTACCAAAACATGTCACAAAATTTCATGAAGACCATCAATAAAAAAAGCTTTCACGCTTTATTGAAGATACAAGACCTATCAATATACAAGCTTTTGATGATTTTATGGGAAATCCTAGAAATAGTTATCTTGCAGAACAGAAGCATTCTTTGAGAGTTGTCCTCGAAGAGATTTTTAAGATCCCCTGTCCTAAAATTTGACATATTAATGATCTCCTCTTCAACCCTACATTCTTTGCTCTGAAAGTGTTTCAATGAATTCACTCACCATTGTCCTTGTTAGTTGGAAACGAATGTTTATTGATCACAAGTATTGATCTACTTCTTTAGATAAAAACAATACTTTTCAAAGTATACTCAGAAGAGTTGAAGGACTAACGTAAAAATGTAACTGAGGCTGGTTACTAAGTGATTGATCACAGCTGATTTTGTTCCCACAGAGCTTAACTTTCTGTGATGCTGTTTACAGGGTCTCTGGCGTGGGCCCCAATGAACTGTGATTATGTATGAATGATTGATGTAGGTTTGAATATTTTGTTAGATCCAACTTTCAATCCATTTTACATAGCTGACTTACATAAAAGATGAGTCCTACTAAAAATTCTTCAGGAAGAATGTAGCAATTATGGATTTAAGCGATCTCTGGCATTTTGGTTCACTGAATAAGGCTAATTCTTGCTTTGTTTAGAATCACAGAGCTAAAGTCAAGCCTGCCTCATTTGGGGAATATTTTTCCAAATGAAATATCTTTTTTTCTGTCTGTATCAGAAGTTTAATGGAAAAAAAACATACCGGTTTAAAAACCTGCAAAGGTGCAGGGAAAGAGAATAGCCAGGTGTCTGAGCAGAGAGAAACTGCAGATTTGTCTCTTGAGAACTGTAACATTTGAACTTTATATCCTGACCCGCCTTAATTCAAACTCATTTATTCAGATCATTATGACTAACTAAAATATATATTTTTAACATTTGCAAGGGATTAGATTAAAGCCCATAGAAATGGCAGTGGACATAACAGTGATATAATGCCTTCTCCATCAGATTCTAGGACATGAATTCATGATTTCTTTGTCCACAGAAAAGCAGGGTTTGATGATGTAAAATGACAGCTGTTTTCATCTAGCTTTTCTTCCCAGACAGTCTATTTCATACAACAGTCCATCATTAGAGATCATTACTGCATTAGCATTGTTAACAAGGAAGAATAAAGCCTATGCCTTTGTCTTTCTTAGATATAATAAGTCTTATGGAAAAAGAGTACCCTAAAGGCCCTTCGCTTCTAAAAATGATTAAACTTCATTCAAATCACAGCCTGTAACTCACTTCTGGGCATAGTATCAAAGTCAGCTCCATAGGTGTGATCTAAGACGGTATACTATTCCTGCCTCAGGTTTTGCACAAGCGTAGTTTGCATGCATTATCCTCAAAGAACAGATTGCCTTTTACCAAAATCCTATGCATTTTGGCACTTGGTAAGTGTCTTAGATGGCATTAACTGTAAAACATTTCTTTTTACATAATTATGGCTTTGTTTTGAGTGTGTGCTAAGACAGTTGTAAAAGTTTTAAATGTGAAGGGCTTCGGGAATAAGAGAAAAATCTTTGAGCAAAACGACAAGCCTGTTGTTAACAATTAAAGTTAAAAATTTCCTGACAGACATTCAAAACATAAAAAAATAAAAATAAAAATGTTATATAGCTATTGTAATAATTGTTCCACAAATTATACCATTATTGTAAATGTATAGAAAATACAAGTTGCGATGATTGCAAAACACCTGGAAAATTAGAGCTATTGTTTTCTGGGCATATTTATGTAGCAAGAAGACAATCTTCGTCAATAACTGATAAAAATAAATGCAGAGAGACCTATTAGAAGTACACTCTAATAATGAGAAATCCTTTCTGGTACTCAGAAAAGGTCTCTGCCGCAGGCATTTACTCAGATTCCTGAATCTACCATCCTTGTCATGAATGTGTTAATTGACATGCTTGTATAAATTTTAGTAAAGCCATAATATTTTTGCATGGCAACTATTAAAAATATTTTTCCTTTTAATTTCACCAGGGAGACTGAGACTCTGAATTTTTTCCCCATGCAGGAGGGAATAATTTAGATTTTCTTCCATCCCTGTCAGAAGTTGAACAGACGAACAAAACAGATTCTTCAGAGACAATTTTACACAGAGTTACATCCATCCAATTCAATTATAAATTAAATTGACTAACGAACCATAGCTCATTATGGGAATCAATTACTCAGAACTGTCTTTGGACCAAAAATGTGGAAAATAAAAAATAATGGTCATACTTCAATATACCAGATTGTCAACGTTTGAGAGCTCTGTTTTTCTCTAGCTTGGCATAGTCCAACGCCAAAAAGAAATGATAATCATTTGTTTTACTGCTCCTAGAGATGTTCTCGTTTTTATGAAGACTAGTTAATTCTTGGGTTTTGATCTCTTTGGGACGAGTACCTCAGGCTTTTCTGCTATGACAGGCCAGCCCTGGAGTCACATAATCACTTGGGGACCTTTCAGATCAACTTATGCAAATGTGTTATTAAAAGGAGCCCCGTTTTAGCCTCTAGTGCCACCCAAGCAATAAAAGTCAAAAAATCTTGGGAGGTCAGGTTAGAAGCATTTTATTAATAAAATGATTCTAGTAACTGGATGGGGGAAGCCACAACTCTCTGGAGTATTTTCAATCCAATTGTTTGGTAAAAGTCAATCCATTGAGGGTCCAATGGCTGCCTTATTTACCGAGCAGTGTTAGCTGATAAAGGAACAGTGTTAGAGTAATGTCACTCTAAAGTCTTTCTCCTTTTGAAGTCCGTAGCTGAGAAATTTCCAGCTGTTACAATGAATAAAAAATTGTGTATTTTAGGCCTTATCTTTTTTTGATTCCCACAACAGCAGTACAGAGTAGGTACTTTAAACATAATGTAAGTATAAAGTTGACATGTATGAACACATACCTACCCCAGTACGGACACATCAATATACAGTATGGAAATTCACAACCCACTTAGCACCTTAATATGATCAAAGAACTAGGATAAGCCATTTTTTCAGGGACATGAGTTGCTGAAGATGTGTTAGTTTTCCTCTAACACTTTCTAGTCACTTGTATTTGGAGAATAGCAAAAGTGAGTATTTTCAAATCGTGCTCACCGAAAGAACTGAAGAATGTGCAAAAATTACTTGCACATATATTTTTCTCATGCAGTGAAACCAGAAGAAAACTGTTCACTCAGGAAAAGCTGCACTATGAACAAAAACATGTTAATCCATATCAATATAAAATTCTGCATCATTTTGCTTAGAACCTCACATTTTAGAAACATCCATTTCTTAAAATGGATTGGATCTGACTTTGTTACACTAAAACATTATTGTTTTAGAACATCAAGCAAAAAGGAGAAGAGGCCAGATTTCAAATGTGCCTTCAACTGATACAGCAAGGAAGAGAACCTCCTTATTTATTATTTTACTATTAAGACAAGAGAAAAAGATAACTGAATTTCCCATAGATTCAACAAAAATGAAAAGAAGGAAGAATGGACCAGGGATAAAAAAAGTATGAGTACTTAATAAGCACTCTCTTGAAAGAATCATTTTAGTAAATAGTGTCATGATAGTTCAGGAACTCAGGATCAGAGCTCAGAACTAAAAGTTAAAGATTTCATAATGTGTTTTGGATTGAATAATCTAAAAGAGGGCTTGATTGTTTTCTACATTAAATAAACACAACTTAACTCACTGTTTTAATGGCTTTGCTTTTGTAATAGCTCATGACTTAGGATCAGGCCTGGATTCAAGTCAACTTAACTTCTCTAAGTCAGAGTTTCCTAACTGTTAAAACTGAAATAATAATCACAGATCCTTCCTAATGCTCTTAAGAGAATCAAATAAGGTAATGCATGCAAAATACTTAGCACAATGCCCAGCACACAGTGAGTTTCAATACACATTAGTTATTATTCGAGCATAGTTACTCTTTTTATTGCATAATGCTAGAACATGAAATAGCACAGTGTCAAATCCAAAGGGAAGAGATGATCACATTTTTCTACTCCATTCTTTGCTAGTTGAATTACTGAGAAGCACATAGCACAGCTGTCTTCTTTCAGTTCCATCGCTCTATGAACACCTACCTCCAACACCACCCTGTTCTCAACCACATCCCCAAACCACATAGCACTGAGGAAGCCACTCCTCAAGCACTGCAGTCACGGAAGACTACTAACTGCTAACTGAATGATAGCTGCCCTGTAGGCACTAAACACTCAGGCCTGGGAAATCAGATAAACATTTCTGATCACTTGTCAGAATTTTAAAGGTATGTCTCTTACAGGCCTCAAGCATGGTCTAAGTGCATTGCATAAATATTTTGCTCTTGAGTCCACATTGGGGAGAATATTAGTGTTATCAGAAGTAAATACCTTTCCCTTTACTCCTTCACGTAGCGATAGGCAAAGAATCCACGTTTAAGAGGCTGAACTCAGACTTGCATTATTTTGCAGTAGTTCTTGGCAAAGCCTTCTGCGGTTATAATTTTGACCAATTAGAAGAGCCAGTCTTCTTTTATTTCAGAAATGTATTAAAAGATATCACATTCAAAGGCTGGACATGCCTGCAATTAATTACTGGTGTCTGGCTAAAGGTCTACCATTAGCTATTGCCATGACAACCTTTAGAAGGCCTTGGCCCACCTGTTGCAAGATAGAGACAGCATTAGGCAGTTGGTTCCTGCACTTGGCCTCCCTCTGGCCTATGGGGAATTCGTACTAATTAGAATTAGTTGTCCTTCTGTAGTCCAGCTCCTGACACAAATTGCATTCTGTAGCTTTTTGTTCCACTTGAGTTCACAGACAAAATAGCCCATGCCATGTTTGAAATGAAGCAAGGAAATATAAAAGGATTTTATCTAATTGGCTAATATACTTTAACATTTTAAATAATATCTTCAGTGTTGGTTTCTTGGAAGGAGTTTATTTGTATACTTCTGCTATTACTCAATAATTGTTGATGATCATACAGGATGTCATTTTTAAATGGCCTGTTTGGGTGTTATTAACCCATTGTCCAGCACAAATGCATGTAGGACAAAACAAATGACCTTTAAAAATGATAGTTTGCAATGGCCCCATGGTGATGGTAAAGAAAAATACAAACAGCAGCGAAAGCAGAAGGACACTTGCTCACATCTCACTGGAGAAAAACTTCATTGAAAGCGAGAGCCCTTACAGAAAGAGCCAGAATGAAACAGAAAAGAGAGAAAATGAAAGAATTATTAGGCTGTTAGCATGGGCAGCTCTGCCAGGAAATGCCATCCACAGACTGTGAACAGCTGCCAGACCCACCCAGGGAGACTCGAGAGCAAAACCTTTCTCACCACTTCCTCGTAGGTAGGACTGACCTCAATCCAAGTTCTCAGGATAGTATCAGAGTGGAGTGCAATGCTGGAAGTGCATTTAATTACATAGAGGAGACAAGTACTTGGGCAATGGAATAAGATACTCTAAAAAGTAACATCTATGTGGTTTTTACAGTTTCACCATGAAGTCATTTTCATTATTTCTGTAAACGGGAAAGCCCTAAAACATCAAGAAAAAAATCTCAAGAATTCTTGTTAAATTTTTCACAAGGACGAAGGAGACTGGAAGCCTCAGGCTTCCCAAGGCAGTCACATTGTGCCCTGGAAATGGGTACACATGGTACCCCACTTTCCCTATCTGAGGATTTAAGTTCCCAAGAACAGGACATAAATGTCTCCATTTTTTTTAACTGAATTTCTTTCTAGTCCAGAGTGTTTCTTTAAAAAATATCTTAATCTCCCTACAAACAAATGAGGTATGGTTTTATTTTTAATAAAAGAGACCCAGTAAAAGCTAAGTGAATGCTCCTTTCACCATCAATGTGTTCTTGGTTGGGAAAGATTTCTGCAAAACTACTGTTTGCTAGTTCATGAAAAAGAGGATGTAAGTAAATGTAAGTTGTTTTAAAATAAAATCTATACACATCCTAAATTCATTCTCCAAGCTTCCATATCAACTTCATATTGTTCAGAACAGGACTGAGGCCAAGAACAAGTATCTCTCTTCCTTTCTCTGACTTTGAATCTGAATTCTGAAATGATAAGAGGTACTTTAAAATTCTTAAAATAGATGGATTCGGGAATGTCTGAGCCAAGGTAGAGTCTAGTTACTCACAGAGCAGCCAGAACAGCCTTCATAAGTGTAGTCAATGTAATATGTATAAAATGTGCAAAAGGCGCAAGCAAAATCCCTAAAAAGTCCAAGGAAATTTTAAAATTGCATTTTACCTGGGAAAATTACCTACATTTTCAATATTTTATATAGTATTATAAAATATTATAGAGCTATTCAAGAGCAACAAGAAAGCTATTCAGAAAACAAGAACTTTCCAGAGGAAAATGCCAAGGTGTTTATCAAAGAGCAGGCCTCCTCACTTTCTCTCTGTGTTGGGCAATTTAAAATGTATTTGTTTGTTTGTAAAGCTCTCCTTTGCCTTGAGCCACTAGAGAGGAAGCAAAAGTTCTCACTTGGGCCATCCATAACAGATACCATCAGTAATAATAACATAAATGAAAGCTAACCACAAAACACAGCACAAACCACATTACGTCTCCACTTGAGCGGATGAGTTCACTGACTTGCCAGCGTGAACAAGCCCAACAATCTGCAAAAATCCCCCACTGGCTTGCTGGGATACAAGTCCGTGACTAGTGTCGATCCTAACGCTTCAGCAAGCCTTCTCAACTCCCCGCTCTCTAGCGCGGCTGAGGTATGCCTCCTGCATTCTCTATGGCAATATGTGTTAACCTCTGGCTTAGCTCTGTGTCTTTTTATCAGCAATCTCTCTAATCTACCATCTTCCTAACCAGGGTATCTCAGTCTTCTGAGGAGTACTAAGTTTTACTCCTTAACCTACTCCTAAGTTAAGTAAGACTTAGTACAGTAACTTACTCCTTAACTTACTCCTAAGTTAAGTAAGACTTAGTACAGAATGAGAGCTTTTAATAATGTTCCTACTAGTGTTCTCATAATATTCTGTTCACATGACTGCCTCTGAGGTACTTTATTCCTCTGAGATCATGTGAAGACAAAACATGGATCTTGCCAAAACCTAACAGCATGGCTGGCACATAGTAGGTGCCTAATAACTATCTGAGGGATGACTGCATGCATGAATTTCATTATAATATGGCAATGTTGTACTTGGCATTCACTGTTCCTCTCCCTCTCGCTGGTTGGTGGAACAAGGCCATTTCAGAGGGAGGCTTATTAAGGTGAAGCATTTGGGCTTAGGGAAAATGCTGCTGACAGCCAATTCTTCAGCAAAGTTTTGTCTATTCAGATACTAAAAATTTTATATCTTTCTTTTTAGTCCTGACTGAGTTCAAGGCTCTTTCTCATATCCACGCATTTTGGTACCTGAAGAAACCAAGATAAGGAGATATCTAAGATAATTTTTAAAGCCCAAGACAAGAACAGTGGTAAAGTCAGAAAGATCTAAAGGTTCTGATGGGGATTTCCCTGGAGGATGAGGTAAGAACCTTTATTCTTAGCATTAATGTTCATAGTGCCTCAGAACTTTCTTCCATTTCCTCAAGCATGGGTCTCAAGCATGATGGCACATCAACAATAAACTAGGCCTGGGCCAAAAGTCACATTTGCAGTAATCCTGGGGTTGGAACTCCTTAACTAATCACAGTGACTCACAGGATTCCAGGATTCTGAAAAACCCTTAATGTGAAATCCTCAGTGTGAGACTCTGTGTGGTTGGGAGGCAATTCCAAGGCCTGATATCTCTCCACATAGTTGATCTTCTTGATATGACTTTTATTATCATTTCTTTACTTTTAGGTCACCAAGTGTGGTGACCTAAAAGTAAAGTGGGGAAAAGACCCTTAAAGAAGATGTAAAGGAAAGAATAAATCATTTATCAAATTGTATGAATTTATAATTCAATAGTAAGAATGATAATTTAAGGTGATAGTTTTCTACCAAATGACACTGCTGTCAAAATAAATGTGAGAAAGATAATCATAGTGATTAACAAAATGGTTCATTTCACTTTGTCATAAGATAAAGTTCAGTTTGTCTTCTGATTAAGAGATCAATGCCAAATGCCTTTCCTTCATAGTTGTTAATTATGAATTTACACTAGTATATATATATATATATATATATATATATATATATATATATATATCAGTCTCTTAAATACTGACTTGCATTGGAAAAACCACCTATCAACATTCAAATGTTTCAACTACGGCTCTCAGCTTTCTTGTCCCAACCTCCAGTCCGTAGCTCCCTTACCTTTCCAAAAAAGACCTACATTATCTTCTGCTAAACCAAACACAATAATGCTAGGCCCCAGAATATATTTTTCAGAAGAAAGTACTCACTTTCTGGCTAAAAGATAATGTTTCTTAAAGAGCAACCTGGCTTGAGTTCTGTTTGGATTTGATCATCCATGAATCACACAACCTAGCTAATGAAATTCCTCTAACAAGCAGGCCTCAGGAGTGATCATACCCTCCAAGTCAGTGTTGTATAATCATTTCACTAGTTGAGGAACTGGTGTTTTCTAAGGCTTGTAAGCTTTACGATGAGGGGGCGTGCATTTACACATATCTGTTGGGGAACTCTTGGCATCAATATACCCTGCAGTAAGGGTCCAAAAACATTATAAATGGGGCAGAAGAAAATATACACGCTGCATTTCTTTAGTAATTGGAGCAATTAGATAACCTTGTTCTTGGATGCGTATAGCATTCCTCATTAAGTTTGACTATGTTTATGAATATTTTGTGCCAACTGTACCTTAAAAAAACAAGATAAATGAAAGACTTTAGTGAGCTTATTTGAGAGGTAAGAAATGTACGTAGCTGTGAAGAAGTCCTTATGCCTCTCCAATAAACTGAGGTTGAGTCTGCATATCATAACTGGCTAGGTGACCATGTGTAAAATGCAGGCAAATTTCTTATTCTCAAGAAATGTGAAGGTATTTTTAGGTGACCAAAGAATCTATGAAGATCTGGTACTCAATGAGTTCATGATCTTTACCATGTAGATAACTTAAAAAAGGGCAGAGAAGGGCCAGGGATTTAGCTCAGTGGTTCAAGTGCTTGCTTGGTAAGCGTAAGGTCATGAGTTTGATCCACGGTACAAAAAAAAAAAAAAGAGCAGAAAAATAGACAATGTTTTACCATACAACAAAATGATAAGCTTTCTAGTCAGCATTATATGAACCTTTTGTTTATTTATTTAAGTAGGAGGAAAAAAATAAAGATAAATTTGTAAAAATCCCTGTAAATCAGTTAGCTATTGTCATGTAACAAATCACACCAAAATTCAATGGCTCTAAACAAAAAAATATGTAGTATTGTTTATGAGTTTACAGATCAGATAGTTGGCAGATCTGGACCAGGCTCAGCAACTCCTAGTAAGGCAAGCTCATTTATTTGTTTTCAGCTGATGAGTTGGTTAAGGGCTGATGGCTTAGGATAGCGTTACTTACATCTGTGATACTTGTCTATCTGTGAACCATGGAGACAAAGGTGGTCAAGTCATAAGACTCTCATGATCAACTATGAAAGACTAGACTTGTTCTTTCTTGAGGCTTAAAACTGGCAATGTCACTTTTGCCATGTTGTATTGGTCAGATTAAGTCATAAGGTCAGCCCAGATTCTAAGAATGATGAAGTGAGATTCTTCTAACTGCAAAGCACTGCAAAGTCATGTGGGAGAGGCCATGGATGCAGGGAAGAAGGAAGGATTATGGCCTTTTATGCAATCAGTTATATCATAAATTATCTTCTGATGGACTGCTATATGTAGCTGAGGATGCAGAGAGAAAGCAGCCCAAGCATCTTCAGCAAAATTACAATTTAGAGTAAGAGGTGGAACAAGATACATCTAATAAAAAGCAGTATAATAAACATCATCACTGAGGGAAGCATACAGGACCTAAATGTGTGCTAACATCTGCTCAAGGGACTGAAGAAAGGTTCCCAAACATAGAAATATTTAACCTACATGTTCTGGACCTCATGCTAGTATCATACCTGGTTCCTGGATTATGGGAAGTACAAAATACATATCTGGTGGTCAACAATGAAGGATGAGAAGGGTATAAAAAATGAGAAGTACCAGCATGAAGTATGAAATAAGGACATTAAAAATTCATCTTCAAGAATATTTGTTGACTATTTACTTTTTAACTGATGTTTGTTAAATGGTCAGTTAATGCTAGACATGAAGGATAAAGAATATAAACCTTCAAGGAAGCTGGAGGAAGAATGTGTTTGTATTTCCACTTTCTGTGCAAGCAGAGTATACATACCTCCTTCAGTTCCCAGCATCCCACTCACAGGAACATCTGCCCAGCTGCCAGCCCCTCCATGTGACAGTTAGTGCTGATGGATGCAGTGGGGTTGCAATCTCACTGCATCTGCTGAGTTGCTCAGGTGCATAAGCTCCAGCTTCAAGACATACTTACTCAGTAGGTCCCTAGTAATCTAATCAGAAGCTCTCATTTGTTTTCCTCTTCAAAGTAAAGTGCTCAGAAAGAGTACAATTCATAAGACCTGTTATTGGATTTATGGGCTATTGTGGAATACAGTCTGGGCTTTATGAAAACCATAGTTATGTTCTAAGACATGTACAAGCCCCACATAGCTTTTGTAGTTCTTGTAAACATGCTCTTTCAAATGGAGTGAAGAAGACCAAGCCCTGTTCTTTTAGATCTAATACAAAAAGAAAAACAAAATGTGAGATGCCCAAATAGATCTATTCCATACTTCTAGGGTTAGTGGTCAAAAGTATAATGCCATAAGATTTTTGTGGGATATTTAGCTGATTCAACGATCTTTGTGAGTATGAGGCAAAATCTTAAAATTTGAGTGTTCTTCCAGGTATAATACCCACCTCAAGTGGTAAGCTCATTAATGCTTATTAAATATACTCAGAGGAGCTCAGAGAAGCACTCATAGAATAAACTGATTAAAAGCTTACAGTGTGGCCAAGTTCACCTCCGTGAATCATTTGGCTTTTCTTGTCTTCTTTTAAAGGTTACGCCTAGTGTAAGAAGCTGAAAGAGTAAGTAAATTTCAAAATGTATGATAGATATTGTGAAATGAGAAGAAACTGTTCAAAAGACAAGAGAAATCTGGGATGAGGGAAAGGAGAAAAGAAGGAAGGGAAAAAGAAAAAATAAATAAGTAAATAAATGTTTAAGATAGTTATACAACTAATTGCTATTAGTTTCTTGGAAAGAAAGGTTTGTGCCTATATTGTTTGATCAATCTTTCATGCCTATATCTTACAATGTGAAAAACTACTTTGAAGATTACAATGCACAATGGACTAACCATTGTTACTCTTCTACAAATCTCGATTTAAAATTTTGATTTTATTGTTTTTTTCTTTAAAAGAAGAGAAGAAAAAAGGAAAGGAAGAAAAGAAAGAAGGAAGGAAGGAAGGAAGGAAGGAAGGAAGGAAGGAAGGAAGGAAGGAAAGAGAAGAGAAGAGAAGAGAAGAGAAGAGAAGAGAAGAGAAGAGAAGAGAAGAGAAGAGAAGAGAAGAGAAGAGAAGAGAAAGAAATACTCTAGACAGAAGTTCCATGGACTAAAACATAGCTCTTTATCCATTCTACTTCATTTTATAATACTAAATACATATGCATGATACTCAGATAATGAACAATCAGTGGGTGATAGATAGGTACCAACCAATCAGCATAAGCACATGAAGACCCCAGGCATGCCTGTCATTAAGTTTTAATTGTTGGGTGGCAGGGAGTTTTTAAAGAGATGGTGTGTGACCAGGACAGTGTCAGTAGGGGGAATGCTTTGGGAGCTTCCGGATTCTGCTTTTGACTAATCATCACAATGGGACCAAAGGGACACATATCTAATTTACACCCCTTACCTCCCTGAGTGTGGCCAATCGCGGACAAGCTATATTTTAAGATTGCTGATTTCTCAAAGCGGAGGGTAGGGCTACTGTGATTATATAAAAGTTAATAACAATCCTTTGCATTTATTTCAAGCAACGCCAACAACTTCTCTTTCTTAGCATAAGAAAGAAACTATACATTTTCAAAGACTGGGACAGGTAGCAAATGGTTACATGCCATTAGCTTGTTATGTGTGTTCTAGAAATGAACCAACTGCTAAGCAAATGTAAAACCAGATCCTGGGATGGAGCTGATACCACCACGCTCCCCTTGTTCCTCCTTGCATCTCTGCCCCACATCCCTGGATCTTCTCAGCACCTTTGCTGTTAACTTGCTCCAAAGGCAGGACAGAGGCTTGAGTTCTGCAGCTTGGGCTGCTGTAAAAAATTCTTGCAAAGCAAGCAAGGATCTAGACTGGTGTAGACACTGGGTTTCATTTTCATGTTGTTGTTTTTCTGGTCTTTAAAGTCAAATTCTTTACAGATGCAGTAAGACGAGCTTGATAAACAGAACAAATGTTTTTTTTAAACACCATAATGTAATAATTTCATCAAATGTGATTTGCTTTTACTAACTTTATTGGCCCTTTCGTTTGGAAAAGAGGCCATGTGGAGGGATTGCTTTTTGTTTTTAATGAGAGAAGAGATAAATGATCCTGCTTGTAGGAACAGAAGACTAATCATGACGCTCATTCCCACACTATTTCATAGAACAGTCAGCCCACACTGCCGCAACAACTGACTGGCCTGATACTCAGCCATCTTGATAAAAGTCAAAGGCAACTTCGGGCCTGGTCTTTCTGCTAGACCTTGCGATATGGTCTCTGCCAGTCAGAGCAATACTGACATTTTACATGGTGTCTCACTGTTTACAAACTCCTTCACCAACATGCATTCCTTCCAACATTATCCCTCCGATTTCACAGATCCCTGGAGTATAACTAACTTAAAACCTAAATAAATGTTAACCATAGACTCTTCCACATCCAAGCCCTCTCCTCTACACATGAAGTGTAGTGTGTTAATTTAACTTGCTTAGGAAATTATGTCACAGGCAGTCCATGCTGTGATTTTGAAAAGAACAAGATCATATTCATTCCTAGATTCTACCTTCTTGTACCACCTAAAAAAGAAAATATAAACAAACAACAATTCACCATTAAATCTGCCAACCTGCTGGGTGAACAGATTTTTCTAGGATATTGAGTAGGAATGATTCAAATGAGAAAACTTCATGCACTCACATCTAAGGGCTCCTTTGTATTTTTAGGGGGGTTGTGACAGCAAAAATGCCTACTGCTACCTCCCCTGACAAGGACAGTATTATTTCCAAACAATATACAAATGTAGAGCTGGGCCATTATTAGAGCATCTGTGAGTTTAAAGCATTTCATTCTGCTGGAACCAATTGACCATGTTTTATATTCGCCCTTTTATCAAAGACTAGCTTTACCAAACACAAACTTTTAAAACTAATTTAATGATCTGAATTCCAGACACTCAAACCACATACTAAATTGAAAGGGCCACAGATTGGTGAAATTTGAGTGATAAAGCCAGAACACTGTCTCAGTTCCCTAAAACAGATACAAAATCAAGAAGAATGACAAGAAATGGGCTGGGATAGAGATAGGGAATAAAAGGAGACATAAGTTGTGATAAATTCTGCCCACCCATCTACTCCCTCGAGCCCCCTAAAAACTGCTTTGAAAAAGAAAAAAGTGACGAGTAAGTTTATTTATGCTTTTTAAAAAGCACTGCCAATCCCAATTTATCAGTTACTGTCTTGTGACAATTTATTCATTGTTCACTGTTAGAAGCCAGAAGTTACACAGAAATGCATGATTGGTGATAGCTTCTCTATTTCAATATGGTATAATAGAGATAACACAGTGCCCAAAAGCTCTGCAGCCGACTTTTTGTCTGCTTTGTCTCTTTTCATTACTCTATCAGAATCTTCATTTAATATAATCCAAAAAGCAAGGTAATTGCTTCACTTATCGGTTATCATCGCTCTCGCATACTTATCGTGTCAAAATTATTTATGTGGATAGGCCAGGTTGATCTTGCTGCATTCAGAGGCTTAAAATTTGAATAACTCTTCTGCCAGTTAGGTTATCAAAATTGCAGCATAAGCAATGAGCTTCTGTTTCTGGATGTTGGAGTCGGGAAAAGGAATCATCTCCTCAATGTGCTTATAGGAATGGGGGGACTGCCCTGGGGTGGCTCTCACAACCAGCTCTTGGTAAAAGGAGAGAAGAAATGGCCAAGGAATGCAGAGAGAAACTGGAGGATTCATCATGTAGATCTAAGATGAAGTGAAAAAGAAATCCAGGCAATTGAACCCTGCTTTTCAGTGTTATTTTTTCCTCCACAAGGTTCTTAGCTTCTTAGCATAAGCGATACAATTATTCAGAAAGGCAAAATGAACACCTCATCCTTGGTCTTCCTCAGCCTTCCTTCCCCTTTCACATTCTCCATAGATGAATGTTTCAGTATGCATTTTTTCTGCTTGTTAATCATTAGTCAATTGTCAAGGCATTTTGTCACTCTAAAGACATATTGTGCTAATGTGAAATGTGGCAGGTTTTCAGTCTCTAAGCAAATATTTATTTCTACAAAATAATTTCAGTAGATAAATCTTGTTTTGAGGCATTAAATATCTCTTTTTCTATTTCTCTCCCTTTTATACAGGTTGATAGCAAATAGAAATTACTTTAGAGTGCCTACTTGGCAAACACAAGGTCATGAGTTCAACCCCCAGTTCAAAAAAAAAGAAAGAAATTACTTTAGAGTTCTATTCACCTGCAGCTCAACATTAGGGAATACAGCTTTACTAGTAGGAAAATGTTACATAAATATAAACTTTAGTTCTTGCCAATTTTTAATAAGATCTCTTGGTAGAAGTCTCAGAATCAATGAGAATTTTCTCTCCCCTGTTTCCAGAGCCACTCAGTTGTCTTCTACTGGAATAGAAAGTCACCCTGGTACAGTAGGACAGTTACATAGCCAGTTTACTATCCAGTTAGGCCATGCTGAGAGCTGATGAAAGATATTCTTGTAGTGGTCACACAGTCATCCTGAGCTAAGTGATGGATTCTTTGTAATACATTTCTCATTCTCTCAATGTGGTTATTAAGACTTTTTAAAATTACCCAGAGACTGTCACACTACCTCATAGACTCTATTTCAATTAAAAAAAATTTATTTGGGCTAATTGTCAATTCATTTTTTAACATACAACTAATCCTTTGTTGGAGTTTTAATTTCCCACTTACCTGGTTTGCCTTGGCACTGGAACAAAATGAAAGAGCATCAAGGTCATAGCTGTGTTTGACTCTTTTAACAATCTAACCCAGTGTGAATAGGTTTAAAGAAAGATCAGCACTTAAGGAAATGGCCAATACACCAATGCCTAAAAGAGCATCTTGTATACAATACACATTGAAATATGTCACGAGAATTAATACGGGAAGGAGGGTATAGACTTTCTCCTAAACTTCAGCTTTCAAAACGGCACTCAGCATTCAACAAACAACGCCTCTATCAGCTAATAGGCCTTGTCTAGGGCCGCACACACTTCTTGGTCCTTCACACACTCCTCCCTCATCACAGGGCACTTTGTTTAATGGCTCCAGTAGCACTGACACTGTCATCTTGTCCTATTGCTCTCAACAACACATACATCCTGTCTTGTGTTAAGATTTGGAAATTTAGGTCAGGGATCCTGTCTATATACTTTATTACCTCCGCAATGACTGTTGAAGTGCCTTGTACACATTAGACATAAGTAAATAGCTAGGAAAAGGATGAACTGGTTACTTCTCAACATTTTAGGCAGCTTTAGAACCAAGCTGTCAGCATGGGGCTTCTACCTTAAGCACACTTTGCTCCCTTAGCTGTTTGTATGGTGTGTTCCCAGCATCACTCTTTAAAATGTGTCTTTGCACACTGAAATCTAACTGTAGCATGCAGGTAGCAATGATCATGAAAACCTGGTCTATAGTGCCGCCTTTTAAGTGATGAGACAAGTAAATTACTTACACTGAGGTTCAGCTTGCCTTTCAGGCAAGTTCGCTAGCTGCTAGAGTTGAGGTGTTAAAAAAATACTTTCTCTTCCCTTAAAGGGTTTGGAGTCTAGCGATGGTGAAAGAACCGTAAACAAATAATCATAGAGTTTAAATCTGTGTTTGCTGCTTGCTAATCGCGTGACCTTGAGCAATTCATGTAGTTTCTCAGGACCTCAGATTCATCAATTGGGTAAATAATGGTAATCAGATTGAGGCTGTGCCGTTGTAATGTAGCTGTTACTCCATGGTGCAGTGCCTGGTAGGAAAAGACACTCAACAAACGCTGGTTGTATCTGAATACACCAGGGAATGCACCCAGGAAACACAGAAGATTGAAATGAATTCAAAATGTGAGGCAAGAAGAGTTTTCCCAGATTTTTGACTTGAAGAGTGGAGAATTTGCAAGATAAGGAAGGAAAAGGAATAAATTACAAAGAATTATTTCATACAAAGACCAGAAGATAGGAAAGATTTCTTCAAATTATGAGTCAGTGTATATACATTAATTTCTAGTTGGGAAGACTAAGGAATTCCTGGTGTTGTGCTTTCACCTGATCATTCCCCAGTTCAAATTTACAGGGTCTATTTTCTTCCTTAATTGGAATACATTACATCAGTGCTTATTTTGGTTTATTTGATTTAATTTAATTTTAAATTCTAGACTAAGACACTCATTCTGACTAATGTTGTTATATACACAAAATTTTAATATACATCCTTCATATATTTTAAGGAAGAAACTGACATCTAAATAATGACGATTAACATTTTCAATTTAATATTACACTTCTGTGTTGTTTAAAGCAGCTATCTAACAGCATAGATTGGGCAAAAGTGGAGAAATGTGGCCAAAATATAGATGCCTTAAGTTATCTAGATACTTAACAAGATGTGGCTTCCAATAAAATGGTTATAATAAATAAAATAAGTTAAAATCCCATATTTGCCATTAACAGGTTTTATTCACTTTTGGATACTTTGTGTTCCGTTGCTGTAATATATGAGTACATTTTTCCTCTGCTCATTGTTGCCATTTCTGTCTAAGACTGTCTAAAACTTATCTGGGTTAAGGTAATCAGTATGCACTGCTTTTTCTCTACATAAAAGGTCACTCATTCTCAAACAACTTTTTATTGCCTTTTAAAGATAGGTACTTCGCTGGCTTTTTCCCAGTGATCTGGGGTCCTGCCAATCCTTTGCAGATCTTCACGTTATCATTCTTGGCTCTATGATTACATCAATTATTTTCTTGGCAAATCTAAGGTCGAGTTGGTCAGCTAACATAGAAGTATGTAAGGCCCCAAAGCAAATTCTAAGCCAGTTCAAATTGGGCTTTAACTCTAATTTTTATCATAGCCTTCTTTAGTTAGACACATCGCTATAGTTACTTTGTTTTGTGATCATGCTCTTCTATACACATACGAATGTCCCAAGAGGTTCAGAGAACAATTTAGAGTCATCCAAAGCCCTTAACACTATTAAATCCTACTTGATCCATGAAGAATAATTAGCAAGGTCTGGGGAGCTTGTATGGGAATTTACCTATTACAGTTAGGTCTATCTATTTGTGAACAGCCAGATGAGTTTTAGCCAAATTCAGGTAACCCCTTAGAACTATTCTAAAATAGCTATGCATAGTTTCCTAGTTCAACATATTTTTCTCCTCTATATTAACTTAGAAATAAAAATGTACATACAAAAATAAATAAATCCTTGAAGGGATTTGAAAAAAACTATTTAACAAGGAGGGGGGAAAAGGTAATATTAGCAGATTTAAAACTTTGATGAAGTCTTAAAAGACAGATGTTAGGCTGCGTGTGGTGGTGCACACCTGTAATCCCAGCATTTGGGAGGCCGAGACAGAAGGATTATCACAAATTTGAGACCAACCTGGGCTACAAAGTGAGCTGAAGGACAGCCTGAACTGGCTCAAAAAGACAAAAAAAAATAAAAAAGATAGATGTCAGATTATATTATACTGTTAGATGCACAGTAACAGAGTAATTTATAACCCAGAACACATGGGGGGAAGGGTATAAAATATGCATTGAAATATGACACGAAAATTAATACAGGAAGGAGGGTATAGAGCATGGTGTAGAGGTGAGAATCATTTTCCTTAAAAGGTCTCTGAGTGTCTGAGTGTGTACAGCAGCAGAGGCTAAGGGGCAACAATGAGGGTCTGTAACAAGAAGTCCATTCTTGGAAATCTAGGTTAAATACGCCCTTTTCCCCCTCTCTATAGACTATCTGACTTATATGGCAATTGGGCTGCTTCAAGCCTGTTCATGTGCTAGAAAAAAAAAATCCACTTATCAGTAGAGTTTGTCTTTTGACACAGAGCCTGAAGGCAGCCCTCCCATTTAGACTGGTGGCTTTGGGTTAAAATGCTCTACTTTGCCTCAAATGTTACCCCATGACAGCTTTCTATACTTGTGCACAAAAATTAATGAAAAAACCAAAGACTACTAAGCATTGAAGAGAAATCACATAAAAACTTTTTAAAAGCCCAACATGAATAAATATAAAAATTAATCTCAGAAGAAACCAATGATAATATAAGGAATAAAAGAGAACAATGAAACTGTCTAATCACTACCAAAATTCAAGAATATAGTGTACTTTATCATAAAGACAAGATTTTCTGAATTTAAAAATGTATGCATTAAAACTCAAAAAGCAATGAGATATAGCATAACTCCAGAAGATTCCATACCTGTCTCTATGTATGTATAAAGAGATGATATAAATAATGAAAGAACTGAAATAATCAAAGAAATAACAAAAGAAAATAGATAAATGATTCTTCCACCTGGAAAACAGTATTAATCCAAGGATTGGTAAATTCCACCAAAGGTCAACTAGAAAACTATGTTCTAAATACATCTTTGTATTTTGTAAGAAGATAAAAGCAAAAAAAAACTTTCAAAGAAGATACTTACAGTACTGTTAAAGAAATGAGCATCAAATTAACATCAATTTTTAACAACACAGGTTACTGAAACAATTTTAAACACAGAATTTTAGATTAAATTACATTGTAAAGCTTAAGAAAAATAAAAGAATTTTTATATATGAAAGAATTCAGAAAATTGTCTTCTCTATTTTTTCAATGAAAAGTGTTAGGAGGATATACAATAGTCTAGTAATATGAAAAATAATTCAAAAAAAAGAGGAAGAAAGGAATTAAAGCAGTTTAAATTGACCCACAAATAAAATGAAAGAAATCCTGGGTTGTACAATAAGCCAAGAAGGTAATGAGTTCAAATTAAAAGGGAATTAAAGGACTTTATAAAACTTAATTTATATTAATTGGAGGATGGAATATACATAAGTACACAGAAGTAAAACAAATTCATGATGAAATATAAAGCAAAGTAAATATTATTTGGAGCAATTGCTGATATATATTATACTTTTATATAAAACTTGAACTTGCATGTTTTTCATTTTAGTGTTTGATACAATAAGAGATTATGGTGTTCTTGCCATATGTCTAATCATACTACATGTTCCAGAGAAAAAGTAATATTCATGTAATTACAATGGTTAAATATTTCTTCAAATTTTTCTATTTTTAAATCAAACTATTGGTAATGTTTGAAAGATTTACTTATGACAGCAGAACTCAAATGTAAATGGTACAAATATGATAATGTAAATGTGTAAGTGTAAATCATTATGACAATGTTTGAATGTAACTTTCCTTAAAGTTTAAAAGTGTAGGTGTAATGATTCAGCTGACAAGTCAGCAGGGAAGAAAAAAAGGGGGAATGAAAGTCTAGGTGAGCTGAGTTTTTGTATCTCAACTAGTGTGGGGAAAACTGGTCTGTCGAAAGCTGCTGATTGTAAAACGCAAGTAAATGTTAAGTAATAAAAAAAAAATAGAAAACCTAAAGTAACAACAACAAAGACCCAGTGGCAATCAGATCTTAGAGGGGAATAGAGGGAAAAATACTAAGTGCACAAAATTTCTCATCTTTCATCTGAAGATCAATATATACTAACTAAACTCTTAAGAAAATTAAGACTATAATATATTATTAAGGGTATTTTGGTAAATGTCAGAATATCAAAGAGAAGCAGTTTTAATCATTGCCTTTGGAAATCTTTGGTGATCAAGAGGCAGCAATGAGGATTTTTTAACTTTTTAATTCATTTATCTTCTATACACATTTGAATATATTATCATTACATGTATGGATGTGTAACCATTAATAAAACACTAAAAGTAACATTTTTAAATTTTAAGAACAAACAGAAAAAGAATCAAAACAATGCAGAATTTAAAAAAAAGAAATAGGAAATTAACACTAGTCAATACATTGCATATTATCTTGAAAGTAGTTGCTCAGATCACAACATCTAGGCATAAAAATATGATAAAGCAACTGGGCAATAAAATACAGAAAAGAAGGAAAAAATTATATATACATATGTATACATATATGTGTGTGTATGTAAATATATACAAGATAGATAACTATACTGCTAACCTCTGCTTGTCAAAAAGTAACATTTTTAAAATAAAAATATTTTAAGAGCTTTACAACGCATTTAATTACCTGCAAGCAGAGTGAACAGAGAAATTTACTATTATCTCTACTTAGTATTTTTGGGAGCACATACTATGTGTGTGCTACGTCTAGGTCCACAACAATAAATCAGAAAGATATGGCTTCTATCATGACAGCTTATTATCTATCCATAAAGACAGGACTAAACAAATAATTGCACAAATAAATTGGAAATTATATTTGTCTTAAGTGCTGTGAAGAATAAATGTAAATGAGACCATACAAAGAATTTAAAGTTAGGAGAACTTAAAAGTTTTGCTTTAGGACAAAAATCAAGTTTCACAAAATCTGGGTTATTGGTACTAACATAATCTGCATGTAGGAAATATCCAGCAAGATACAGTTGTTTAATTAAAAGCAACAAAACTAGCTCCCTTTAAGCCAAGTTTTGCCCCTTACTTTCTGTAACTGTAATCAGAAAGAAAAGTGGAAACAGAGCTTCATGGTTTTAACTTTTCTGAACTCATAAAATACCCCCTCCACTGAATCAAATCATTTAAATTAAAAATAATAATAATAGTATGCTGAAAGCTGACAATTTGGCAGTCTGTTGTGAGACTAGGTAAAGATCAACCCACTTTAACATTTGACAAAAGTGTAGTATTGCCGGAGCTGTCAAGAGTTTCAAGTTGTGAAGAAAGTAATTGGATATCCTGCACTTAAAAACTATTTACTTACCATTTCCATCAGCGTTCACTCACAGGAACGAAGTGTGAGGGCAAAAAGTATGTTTTTATTCAACCTGTATCCAGCCAAGACATAGGGTAGAGTGGCTGGCCAGACAAGGAAATCTGTTCTGAGTGGAAGAAGAATTTCAGGGAGTATAAAAGGAGACAACATTAAAAAATTAGAAGACTTTTTTAATTTAATGGAAGGGTCACTTTTGGTAGTTCAAACATTGGGTGTTTTCATGTACCATGTCAGGACTGATGCAGTAAATCCAACAGAAGGTTATGGGACCCCAGAATGATCTACAATGAACTTCAGTCCTTCCTTACACCCCCGACTGCTTAGAGCCCATTTCCACACCATCTTACACACCATTCCCAATTTTCGTGCTCATTTTTGGTATTCCTGGCTTGTCAACTTATTAAACATAACCATTTGATCAGACTAAGAGAGCAAACCGGGTCACCTTGTTAAGGGTTGTTCCTTTAGAATGTATCAATGTTCATTCCAAGCTGAAAGGGCCGTATAATCAGATGTAAATCACAGAATACACAGAACAAGCTCATTCTTGTGTGACCCAAGTAAAGTCAGCCAAGCAAGTTTCCCTTCCTGCAAATAAGAAAGTTGTATTTCAATATGTGTACTACTGTTCTCAAAACAACAGATATAGTAATAGGTGCACCAAAGCCTTTGAACATAAAGAAACCAACAGACATGAAATTTCTGACTGCTTCAACGGGCTTCTCAATCTCACATATTTTGCCAAACCTTAGAAAACTAAAGTCAGGACAGTAATTTTTAAAGAAAGTGGAATTACACACTGGCTTTCTTGAGAAACTGAAAGAGAAGGCAGCATTCCTATCTCAATATTTGCAGTTGTTCTTCTTGAGGATCAGAGATGTTTTGTTTTTGTAAAATCACTTCTAGCTTCATGACCATATTCAAAATTTTTTCTTTGGAGATGATCTAATTTTTTTACAATGCCTTTTTAAAGAAACATGTGCACAGTATTTACAAGGTGCCAGGCCATTGTTTAGGAGCTTGTATTAAGTCATATAACCTTCATACAATCCTAGAAAAGTTTTATTCAGAGAGGTTATATAACCTGCTCAAGGTCAGCTAAACAGGTGGCAGAGCTAGCTCTTAAACTAGAGTAACTTGTCTCCCAGAGCTCTAACATGTAACACATGTCTTGTAAATAAATGTCATATTTTCACTCAACTTTCATTATTGTTTCATCAATGTTTATCTTGAGACTTGTGATCCTTAAGTGTCAGTGATTCCTCTACCACATGAACATTTCCTCCCTTTCCCTTGGCTCCCTCTACCTGCATTTCCGGCCTGCCTGTCAAATAGTTAATGATCTGTATACAAACACTTACATGAACTAGTGGAGCTCAGCCTTTAAAAGAATCCTAGGGGAATTCTTTAAAGACTCTTTTACAATATGAATAATCATCCCTTAATTTATTCATTAGTAAATTTTTGATTTCACTTTGTAGATTTTCTTCAGGCAGGACCAATTACATTTGGTTTCTGTTTTGTTTTGTTTTGTTCTGTTCTGTTCTGCTTTCAGCTCTTCTCAGATGTATCAGCTTTGCTTTGCATTTTGTGAACCAAGAAACCCTATTATTTTAGTGTCCACAACAGCCACTCTTCTTTTACAGGTTATAAAAGTGAAAGATATGCAATACAAGACTTCTTAGTTAACTACTATTTCTCACGAAATGGAGACTTGGAATGCATATTTGTTCAGACACAGGACAATGAAAATAAAATTTAAATGTCCATAATATTATTTCCATCCATTTTAATTTTGTCAGGCCAGACCCAGTCTCCATAGCAGATCAAATTAAGCTTTTATATCAACTCACTTCTTACTTATCTGTAAAAAAAAAAAAAAAAAAAAAAAAACATTGCCATCCTATTTCTTTAGATTTGTGAGCAAATACCAGCTTGTCCTGATTGCTGTGATTCCCACTTTTGGCTTCAATTTGAAGAGATCCACCTTCTAGCAGGTTTAGTTTTCTAAAATTAGGAACCAAAACCAGACTAATACAAAATGTTAAGGAACCCAAGCAAGAAGGAAAGAGTTTCAATAAGGTCAGAGAATTCCCTAGTTGCCACCAATCAATGGCATGAATAGGTAACTTCGCTTTGGAAGCACATGAGAGCTTTTGTCTGATGCTGCCCCACTTTTAGGTTATGAGTACTCCTTGCAAGTTAGAGGTTCAGACTTAGGTCTTCTGTTGTAACACAATAAGGTTCTCAGGTAATGGTAAGCAGTGGAGATAAACACTGATGCAGATAGCCTGCTCACTTTCCCCTGAGATCTCTGTGAAGCACATTTTCTAACTCCTTCCATGTGATCCAGATCATGTTATGGATTTGTTAACTTTGCAATACATTGGATTGAAACATCGTAATTCTTTCCATGACAACAGTGTCTGATGTTACAGATGCACAACCAGCAAGGTCAAGAGTTGACAGATGGAAGTTGAAGCCAAGCAATTACTTCTCCCAAACCATTAGAAAGAATGTAACTGAAGAAACCAGTGGAACCCAGTCTAAAACACACCAAACAATAAAAAGCACAAAAATAATTGCTTCACGTTTAATGAATCTTTCTTTGATATGACAACCAATCCCAATGTCTCTGAATTTCTTTTCCCTGGTAAAAGTCAAAACATTTTTGAGGGCGATGGCAGTTTATCTAAATTATTGTTTTTCCTCCATCAGTCTTTCAACTTAATCTCATTTGCTTTTATGGATATGGTAACCCTTTTGAATAGCTTTTAACCTTTTAAAAGTCGCCTTGACCTGAAAAGCCTAAAAATTTTTAATACAATATTGAATGATAAAAATTGAACAATTGAGTGCTTTTCTTACTAGCAGTCTGCATACAGTGCTCAGGTCCTAGGCAGTTTCTGTCTGAATAAAAAATAAATAAATTAAAATACCTACATATAGCTTGCTTCCAGCAGAAACCTTCAGCTCTGACCTCTGTTTCATTGGTTCCCTAGTTCCTTGCACCCCCACTATATCTTGGCTTTCCCTTTTCCAAAGAAATAATGTGTTTTATCCTGCAGCATGTCAGCATCAAAGAGTTCTTACTTCAAGTGTCCAGTGTATCATTCTGGTAAATTTAAGAAATTCTCAGCTTAAGATCATCTTTCAATCACATATAATGTAGATAACTTCATGGCTAAATGCAATAAACCAAGTCTTTTGTTTGCTTTGTGTGTGTGTGTGTGTGTGTGTATGTGTGTGTGTTTCCTCACCAAAGTATCTGGGGCAGTTTTTATTTTGTGTTTGGTAAGATGTAAGACAAGAAGGTGATCCACAAATCCAGCTCCCATTTTTTTAACCTTAGTGTTTGTGAAATTTAATTACAAAATTTAAAGGAGACAGAGCAACATGGAATTCCAGCGGCCTAGGAGAAGGTATGGGGCCTTCAGTAGAATGCTTGCCCTGGGGGTGCATGTTGAGAGCTGGGAAATAGCCACTTTCTCCAGGAAGAGCTGCTTTGCTCCCATCAGGCTGGGATTCACACTGCAGCATCCTGAGCCAGCTGAGGAAGACCTATTGTTGGGAATGTCAGTCAGCTGACATTGTGCCTCCTGCTCTCTATCTGAGAGGAGGATCGGCATTTTCTAAGCCAGTTGGCAGCATGCACCACAAACAGCAATGCACTGCAGGCCTTCACTATAGACTGTCACCCAGTGATAAGTGTGCCAGCTCAGTGGTGCGAAGGTTTTCAGATACCCTCCCTTGGGCTATCATTCCAATAAGCAGCACCTCCTCCTCCTCCTCCTCCTGTTCCTCCCATCCCTCACACTCTCTGAGCATCAGGCTCTCGAAACTCACTTCTCCACGTAGTTACAATAACCCATCCCGGCCAGTGATGCTTAAAATTGAACCATGGTTCAGGGGAGCAGTAGGCTCTCCCTGCAAGCACCCTAATGTGTTAAACAGTCATGCCAGGTAGCTCTCTCCTTTCTCAGAATCAAATACTTCTAGAGACCATCTGTCAGGGGAAGTTTGTTTTTATGCAAGTCCTCTAACCTAGCATTTGAAGGATAAACAAACTTGTACTTTCTTTAAGGACGTTGTCTCCCTATACATTGGCTCTCCCTGCCTGCTTTCACCGCAGGCATAGAAATGGAGCTGGAGGGTGGGGTTTGGAGTTCTGGTGACAAAGCATGTACCTCCAATATGACTCCGTTTGTACAGCTGAGGCTCCACACATAGGACTCTTTAGGTGGTTTGAATTATTTCATTTGGCACTGTGATTGCCTCAAATAATACATATTTTCTGAGAGAGAAACACTGCAAAATAAACTCAAACCAATTGGGACATTTATACTTCAGGTTTAAAATTAATTTCCTGTATTTCTCTGGCTTTGAAAAAAAATCCTATTGGAACTGCCACCTTATGAGAAGAAAAATCAGAAACTATGTTTTTTTGCACCAAGCCCAGTATCAGATGAAATGGAAATGTGAAAGCTTCCTTAGTGTTAACCCACTGGAACTTTCCAGCTGAGAGCTGAGATCTGCAGACTGTTATAGGTTAAGCCCCTGCTCCATTCCATGTTAGGTAATCAGATGTCATTTAGGCAAAATAAATGAAAAGTAGTCAGAGAATTAGAAGAGGTGAAAGAGCAGAATCTGGTTTGGATAAAAGTTTAATTCTTCAGTTCCAAAAGGCATAGCCCTTCGAAGATGCTGAGCAAAGTCAGACAGGAGTGGCTGAGTAATGAAGATGGATGCATCTTGTTATCAGCAAGCCCTTTACTAGAGCCTGACGTAACCTTAAACATTGCAGATAGCTCAATGGCACTTGCCACTAAACCCCTAATTAATGAATAGCAGGCCCTGAATTAATAAAGTGCATTTACAGATGAATTCTGGGCATTCATTAAATGATGTTTAAATACCAAGCAGAAACTGTTAGCTCCATCCATTGCATGTTTGGGAGGCATTCCCACTCTGGCTTTCCTGTTTTCCAAGGCTGGAGACTTGCTGAGGAAGAGCAGAAAGGGACACTGTTCTTATAGTTACAGGGCAGAGAGATGCCAGCTCAGCTCTGAGTGGTGACACCTGTGCTGCCACTCAGAGATGATCAAAAACAACCCCATATTTAGCTGGTGCTGTCAATGAGGTTCACAAAAAGAAAGTCTTAATTCCAATCAGCTCTACCGAGGATGGAACAGGACCTTTCAGAGCTTTCACCTGGGCCTGCTGTTTTCACATGGGTCAGCTGGAATGTCTTCTAGGGTTGGAAAGTGTAGGCCATGTGTACATTCGTTTGGCAAAAACTTCATTCATAAACAATTAAAGGCTGGTGGTGAGGGAGCTCAGTCTGGCCTAGTGCACAGGACTTCTCCACAGCCTTCCTCTCCTGACAAACAGGGCCAACCAAAAATGTGTGCTGCAGCAAACGGTAGCTGAGCTAATTATCTAGCACCTTCTGTTGGAGGTTTCCTCTTGATTTCAAGAAGTAAAATAGGGAGCTGAGGGCTTGTAACGTAACAAGGTGTAGCCCCCATGTGGGAAGGTGTATATATGTCTATTAAATAACATTATTACCTTCAGCTCTCACAGAAGTAAAATAAAGACAGAGGCCAAGTATGAGTAAGACATTGGCAAGTAAATTAAGTGGAAAGAAAAAAATGTTGAACTTCTGTGGGACACAGCCATAAGAAAGGTTGTCAGCCAGGCATGGTGGCACTGCCTGTCATCCCAGCACTCTGGAAGGCAGAGGCAAGTTCACGGCCTGCCTGGGGAACGCTGTATCAAAATCAAAAAATAAGACAAATAAAATAAAATGTGTTTGGGATATAGCACAGTGTGAAGACCCTGGATTCAATCCCCAGTGAGAGAGAGGTGAAGTGGGGATACGGGAGCAGAGAAGAGAAAGATGAGAGGAAAGGAGAGGAGGAGAGTCCCTACAGCAGTGAGCAGGGAAGTGCAAATGGATCTCAGGAGAGAGGGTATTCAGAATTTCTGCTCTGGCTAAAATCGTGGGGCAGGCCCTCCTGTGGACAGGGGAAAGCATCTGAGGTTTTGAGCAGTCGCTGCCTAAAAACATCCATGCTAAAGAAAGCACAGCTGCTTGCCTGCCAAGGGCATAGGACAGGGGCTGGGTGATAGCCCGAGAAAATTCCCCACACCGCAGTGCCAAGATCCATGTATGGTCAAAAGCAAAGGCCATCCCTAGTTTCCACGGATCTTTCCCACATCAGACTTTTCGAACTGGGGTGTGTGTACTCCCATGGCTCAACAGGGGCAAGATAAAGGCAAATCCATCTGCCAAGGTGGGAAGGAATCTCTTAATATTAAAATATCCGAGGAATGTGTTTTAGGGTAGAGGCTGTAGGGGAGGTGGGGAGGGGGTTGCAGTGCTCTTGATGTCTGTCACCTAAATATCCCTGAGGAATTAATTGGAAGAAATTGAAGAGTCGAAGAAAAACAGGTGTTTCCTTTTTCTCAAGGGCATCTCTCATTTATTATATATCCAGTCAAAAGTTTCTTTTTGAGCAGACTCTATCACAGACAGATAGTCAGAGGCTGTGCGCAAAAGCACCCTGAGCCATCATTTTAAGAGCTGCCCTCATTCTGCATTGTGTGACTGAATACAAATCCTTTATTCTGCCCAGTTTGATGATGAGATAGGGATTTAACCTCTGCTTGCCATCATTATCAGTTCACTGAGTTTCTGAGTATAAACCACAAAGCTCCTGAAAATGTAAGTTACTGGATGTTTGCCCTTGCCCCATTCCCCCCACATCCAAAGCAATCCAAATACAGAGCTTACAGGGAGGGGAGAAGATCAATAGAAAAGAGTTTCTTATTACAGCATGCCCCTGGAGTTCTCAGAACTCCATCCATGGGATTTCGAGTCTCAGCGGTCATACAATTAAGGGGAAAAAAGTAGAGTCCAGACAAGGAAAGAGAATGAGCAGGGGACAGACGCAAATCATAGCATTTTTTTTCTGCCTCTGTTATAAACTGCATAACCCAGCTCATCATAGCATATGTACGGGCTGCAGTTCCTCAGGTTTCAAAAGCCTGATGGTTCAATCAGAAATGTGTGTCATAATAAAGCAACCAAAGAGCTGTCCCTTATGTAACCCTCACTGGCAAAATCTCAAGAATCCCTAGCTCAGCACACTCTGTTTTAAGGAGTCCCCAGGGTGTCTCACACATGTCCCAAATCACTGCAAGTGTCCTCAACTCCACCTCATGGCATTTTCTCTATTTTCTCTGTCACTCCTGATGAGAGAATGACTCTCCAGATGTTAGCATTGACATCAATGCTCTAGCTAGATATTTCAACCCTGACATTGTCTTTTTTAAGCATCTGACCTTGGCCTAGAGAAGCTTTCCTGGACCTACATAAAAGAAACCCTTCTTTTTTCAGTCTAACATATTATTTAGGAAGTTAAAGTTAGGAAGTTAAAAGCTAGCTATTCATTCTTGGGAAGGTCTTCTTGGAAGAAAAGTTACGGACCCCAACCTTGCAGCTACGAACTTTTCCCTCACTAACTCTTAGATAGGTATGGCCACATTAGCTAATTATACCATGGAAGCCTCGCTTTGATTAGGTAAAATCGTTTTACCAACAATGTTATATGTAAGATCACACACTGGCCGGGTTAGCCTCATTTTGGAACACCAGTGCTTTTACTGGACTGCCTCTTTTGTTAGGGTTTTCCTATCTACTGTAACAAAGCAACACAAACATCTATTAGTGGATCAAATACAACAGAATTTATTTCTCCTAAAAACAAAAGCAAAAAGCAAGCAAAACAAAACAAAACTCCCACATGAATGTTCTCCCAATAGTGATCCGGGATTTTAAATTCCCTGCACCCCTCCACTATTTTCAGCATTTCTTAACCTCTTTGACTCAGCATCAACACACTACTTACAGAGCACTAGTAAAAGTCAGTTGTGTGACTCCTTAGAGATAAGGGGTAGGGGGCTGAAAATAGAGTCCGTGGCATGAAAAGCTTTTCGCTGAAGCAACTCTGAAAGAGCAAGCACAAATGTCGTGGAGTCGCAGGCTTCCCTGCAAGGGCACTAAACAGATGGGTGTCTTACAGAGGAACAATAATAGCATTGGATATTGAACTTCAACCTGCCCTTGTTTTGAACTTTTTATGTTTTAGATATGTTATTCCATTTACTTCTTACTATTAACCTAAAATGAGACAGGTCAGATATTATTACACTATCATACCAAATGGGAAAGTGAGGAATCCTAAGAAATGTGTTGAAGCATAATCGTAAGTTAGAGAGGGTACCATCAATGGCAGTGGCAGAGCAAAGACCACTAAAAATCTGCCCCTCCATAAATGAAAAAAGAACACCGGTAAAAATTTGTCAACATCAAAAAGTTCAGAACTCTGGAAATGAGCCAAAACTTTGCACACACTGAGGGTGTTTATTCAAGCAAAACAGCCAAATCTCCATTAGAAAAGCAAGCTTGGTGATATTAGTGCTTGCCTCCGATAGCCTTAAAACCCAACAACTCCTCAATTACATTGAAAACCAGCAGCTTAGCAGCCACTGGTGAATTCTCAGAGAATTGTCATTATTTGACCATTCTATCTAGTCACTGGAAGCTCCCAGGTGAAGATCTGTCTTTATTTAACCTGACTCAGAGCTCACTTAGTATGAATCTTTTCCCTGAGGACATGTATCAAAACAATCAGCAGCAATTATGTAATACTGCAGTTGCCTGAGGCAGCCTTAACAGTAAAGAAAACAAGCTAACCAAAAATCTTAAAAGCAAAGCTGGAGAATGGTAGGGCTTGGAAAATCTCTAGGATTTTCCTAGAAATCTAGAAAGCCAAGTACTGTATAAGGTTGTTCATATGCTCAGATAGGACCTGATAAGACCTTCAGCTCTCACTTCTGATTAATCTTGAGGTTTTGTGGAAGCAAGAAGTGACTCATCATATATAAGTGCACATTGTTAAAATTAATAGCTGACTTCTTACCAGAAAACCAGGGGCCAGAAGACAGTAGAAGGAGTGTTCAAAGATCTGATAGACTTATCAAGCAGGGATTCTATATCCAGCAAAACTATCCTTTAAAAATAAAGGAGAATTTTTAAATTCCCAGATGCATGAAAACTGAGTTTGTGGTTAGCAGACCTATCCTGCAAGAAATATTAAAGAGAATCCTTCCCAATGAAATGAAAAAGCACTAGACAGGAAATCAATGCACATGAAGAAATGGAAAGCAATGGTCAAGTTAAAGGCATAGGTAAATGCAAAAGAAAGTGTGAATGTATCTTCTGTTTGCAATTCTTTGAAGATTTAAATGATAACTGTTAAAGTAATGGCTGTTAATAGGCAAATAATGTACAATTATGCCATTTGTTAGACAATACGATTACAAAGAAATGGAGATAACTGATTTATATTATAGCAGAGTCAATGTATATTATTAAAATCAAGTTTGTATCAAAATAAACTACATTGTGTTACATTAAATGTTAATTTCACAATAGGAAAGATAAAATTTGTAAAGTGCAGTTATTTCATTCTTTTTATGGCTAAATAATGTCCACTGAATAGATGTAACATTCTTTAATGCATAATAGATGAATCTTGAAAGCATTATGCTAAGTGAAAGAAGCCAGGCACAAAAAAACACATACTGAATGATTGTATTTCTATGAAGAAGTATACAGAATAGGCAAATCCATAGAGAGGGAAAGCCACTAAACTGTAGTTTTGAAGAGAAGGGAAATGGAGTGACTGCTAAAGGAGTTTTTCAGAGTGATGTGGATAGACTTGGATAGTGATAACAGTCACACAGCCTTGTGAATATACTAAAAAACCAGTTGATTCTGTCTTTAAAAGTATAAATTTTGTGATTTGCAAATTTGTTCCAATTTTTTAAAAAATAAAATTTGCTTATCCATATTTTATACACACACAGACACACACAAAATTGTTAGAAATAAGTGGCATTTTCAGCACAAATGACTTTAATTGTGCTGTGTTCTATGACTGAAGTTTTTCTTACTGCCATGTTTTCTTCTTTATCATCTAGATAAATTTAAAAAGAAAAACACTGGTATACTTTCACAATTTTTGTAGTTTATGAGCTATTGGCATAAAAAATATTTATTTTAACTTCAATAGTGAATTAGTTTTTATTACTATTGTAACTAAAACAACAAACTTAGAGGCTTTAAAAAACACAAATGTATTACTTCATAATGCCCATAGGTCAGATCCAGGCACTGGAAAGTTGGAATCACTCTCCAGTATCTCACCAGGCTGAAATCATGACATCATCTCAAGCTGAGGTTCTTATCTGGACCTTAGGGTCTTCTTCAAAGTTCACTGGCTCTTGGTAGAACTCAACGTCTTGAGGTATAAGACTGTAGACCACAGCTCCAAACGCCACCTTCCCTTCTGTGCATGTGGCCCTGTCTACAGCATGCAGTTTATGCCTTCAAAGCTAACAGAACACCATCTCTGTTGTTTCTTTTGACTCCATCTTCTAGATTATCTGTTAAATGTTTCATTTCATTAAGTGAGATCCATTCAAAATAGTCTTCCTTTTGATGAAAGTTAACTGATTGGGAACATTAATCATAACTGAAAAGCCCATTCACTTTTGTTAGTCACATGACCTAACCTAGACAATGCCTTTTATACTACCATATTCACAGTTCTAGCCTGCCCTCAGCTTTCAGGTTATGGGCCATCTGGGTCATTATAGAATTCTCCCAGCTAGAAGTAGGTACGCCATGTATGTCAACCATGTATGCCCCTTGCTAAGCTAAGGCATCCACAAACTTGACCACTGGTTAGGCGCCATTTGTGCAGACCTGGTCAAACCATACACCATCACAGCTGTGCTCTGCTTAAGCACAGATATGACAGCAGTTTCCAAGCTTGGTTGGCTAGAAGGATCCTGTATCAGGGAATTTCTGTATTCCATAACTCAGAAATTCTGATTCAATACGGAAGGTATAGTTAACCCACACAATCACACATATACATGCATGCATTTATGATTTTGAGAGGCTCCAGATGAGCAGCAAGTTTGAGAACTATTACCTTAAGATTTTGCAAGCCACAATTAGAGTTGAGAAGAACCAGCACAGCCCTGTGGGTAATCCATGCTGGCTTGCAAATAACTAACTTTATAGGCATATGTAAGTCCTTATCATGTTTAATTTAATCGCTAACTCCTCCTCACATTTTGGTTGTAGGAGGAAAAACTCTAGCACAGGAAAGGAGCCCTTTGAGTTAAATGGCAGACAGTTGAATTATCCACTTCACTTGTAGCCCCTTTATAACATCTACAGATTATTTAAAATTTCTCCCCCATTCATGAAGTGGGGGTAATGTATCCACCTCTCCCACCTCTCAGGGTGATGGCGAGGATGACTGGGTCAAGCATTCTTTTCTCAACACACATCACTGGAGCAAAATCTGTCTTCCTTCCTCCTGATTTTGGAGCTACAGCAATTCCCTGAGTCTTTCCTTGGATCATTGTAGGAAGCTGGGAAAGGGAAAAAGAGAACTTCAAGGAAGCCTGGCTGGCTGGCTGCTTTCCCTTAAAAAGCCATACATCTGTGCACAGTAAAGGCTGTCTGTAGGTGGCAGGAGAAAAAGAATTCCCTAGAAAAATTTAATATCCTATACCACTCCTCCCACACACACAAATTGCACATGCATGGCCAGTTTCGTCACAAAATACCACTCCAGCACCCGCCATACCACATTCACTTTGCACCCACCTGATCAGTTACTGTAATTATTAACCCTCAGGGTCTGCTCAGAGCCGCTGCTTTATCCAGCCACTTGCCCTCACTCAACTCTTCACTTCTCCTACCAGTGAGGAGATGTCAGCATAGGCTGGACATGTGGCCTGACACGAAGTGTGATAGGAAATACAGAATTGTGTGGAAAACGAACAGGACCGTTCACATGTGAGCCTTTGTTTTCTCAAACTTCTAAATAATTAGACCTGCTTTATCTGATTTAAGACATATATTGAGATAATCGACGCCAAGTGCAGTTTGAAATCCTTTAAACACTATATAATGACATGGTTTAAGGGCAAGATCTGAAGAGGGGTTAAACGAAATTAGGAGAGGATAATACTCATCCTCTTGAAATTTCTGCCACGTGCTACACACTGTCTTCCCTTATGAATCGTCCACGAGGAAATCATCCCATTGGGCCGTAAGTTCCCTCAGAGAGAGGGCTGTCTTGTTCAGGAACTGAGTTTTTAATAGAGCAGGGGCCAGGCCCAAAGTACAAAAAGGGAGAAGCTTATTTGTCCATGACACGGCGTAGCAAGGAAAGCCCCAGGAGGCAGGGAGTTCTGCCTGGTTGGTGTTCTGGTGGAAGCCTAGACGTTACAACACTACCTGCTCCACAGCAAGCACTCAAGAAATGTTTGTTGAATAAATGAATGAGCAAATGCCTGCTGGCCTAAGTTAAGAAGGGTGCAGAATTTTATTTGACAGTGAAATGGCAATTGTTTTAATCTCTAGAAGAAGAGCAAGCAGGGTTCACTCAAGGCAAAACTCACATTCACTAGGTTCTCACTCTGAATTTTCTTTTTTCCTTTTTACACAGTGTCTGGCTAAGTGGCTTAAGCTGGGCTCAAGGTCATGATTATCCTGCTTCAGCCTCCCAAGGTGAAATGTTCAGTCTGAAGGCCCTTCCATTCATGGCGGGTTTCTCTCATCCTTCCCACCTTGTTACATTACTACTTTTTGTTTCCTCATCTCAGCATATTTCATACTATTTCTGGCCACTCTAAGCCTGGGACACTGGGCCAGGACTTCTTATTCATCCTCCCCAAAGGGCTTTATTCTCCTGCTCCTCCTGTCCACACTCTTCCCATCAACCCTTTCCATATGACAGTTCATAGAAAGTTGAGAATGGTGTGCCTACCGTGAAGAGTCCAGGAGGTTTTGCACTTTTGTGTCTTCTTTCTCCAGGTTCCCTCTGCCAGGGCCCCTACTTCCTTGCCTAAATGACTACAGTATAGTCTCTGCAGCCATATGTGACTTATTTGCCACTTACTACATAGTACTCATATATATATATATATATATATATATAGTGAGTGCTTAAACTTATTTTTTAAAGAACTTATTACAATAAAAGAGGCATCGCCGTCAATCCCCCTCAGAATACTGCCCCTCACATCAAATCACATATCCCATCATTCTCACCATTTTCTGAAGCACTTCTGAAAGTCCTTTCTCGTGATTGTCTTCAGTTGTGCAATCACGGCTGCCTCAATGTCTTGAATATATTCAAAACATTTACCTTTCATGGTCATTTTCACTCTGGGGAAGAGCCAGAAGTCACTCTAAGCCAGATCCAGTGAAGGTGGATTATAATGCGCCACCTCCACGCAAGCTGCTGTAAACATTTTTAATGGATTCGGGGCCTTGGAGCAGCCAAGACTTCTCAGCTAAAGACACTCAGAGGAGGATATGGAGAAGCACTTCAGAATGTGGCGAGGGTGATAAGTGTGTTCCAAGTGCGGGGTAGTATTTTGAGAGTGATTAGTCACAATGTATCACTATTATGTTTTTTAAATTTATACTTCCACGATATTTTAATCAAACCTTATAACTATTTTTTGTTGTTGTCTTTGGTAAGATTTCTATCAGTCAGTGTCCTCTAGAGATGGCAATATGGAGGGAGAGAAAGAATGAGAGAGAGAGAGAGAGATTATTTTATCATAAGACATTAGCTTGCATAAACCAGCAGTATAGTTTCAGTCTGAAATCCAGCTAGTGTGAAATCCCAGAAGAGTCAGGGTTTCAGTTCCCATTTTTCAGGAAAAGACAAATGTTCCTTTTCAAATAAGCAGAGGAATTCCCTCTGATTCATGAAGTCAGTCGTTTCATTCTCTTCAGGCCTTCAACTGATTTGATGAGGACTAAATCCATCTTTCCACTATAGCACAATAACTCAGGGTAGGTACTTTATAAAGAAGGACCACTTACTTCTCACAGTTCTAAAGGTTGGTGAATCCATAGCTGAAGGGCTGCATCTGGTGAGGGCCTTCTTGCTGCGTTATAATGTGGTGGATGGCGTCACATGGCAGGGAAGGGGCAGACAGAGAAGTGTATTGGATTTTATAATAAACCCAGTCTCCTCTCTCTACTCTCAGGATAGTCAATCACTCCTCTGATAACCAACCTCTGACAATAAACCTGTGATAATACCTTTAATCCTTCCCCTTATTATGTAATCACTTCTTTGTTTGTTTGTTTGTTTGTTTGTTGCTCCTTCAGTGCTGGGGATACAGCCCAGAGGCTTGTGCATGGGAGGGAAGCCCAGTAAACTGCATCCCCAGCCATGACCTAATTGCCTTTTAAAGGGCCCTCCTCTCAGCACTGTTACTCTGCAGATTAAATTCCCAACACATGACCTTTTGGGCCCATATTCAAAGCTTAGCTAGAGCCATTCACAGTAGGGAAGCCAATCTGCTTTCCTCAGTCTATAAATTTAATTTCATCAAAAATGTCCTCACAGAAACACCCAGAATAATGTTTGACCAAATATCCAAACAGTTGAATTGACATAGAAAATTAACTATTGCAGATAGTTGCTGGGAGACAGGAGCTTCACATCTCTGCCATCTACTAACTTTAAAATAAGCTTCACAAAGTCACCTTTTCCTTTTTGTTTTCTAGTGTTGAAAGCTATCTCCCCTCCCTGGCTGGCCGGCCGTATGACAGTGAAAGAGTTAAATACTCTACCCACCGCCTTGCCCACTTGCAAGCCTGGGGCTCTAGCACTGGCTTGACACAGGCCAGCAGCCTCCCTCAGATGGGCTCCTTGATTCTACTGCTCACTCCCCATTCATCCCACACATGTTCGCTTTGGCTGTGCCTAAAACACAGTCACCCTGTTCATTTACGTAAGTTCCCATGGAGGCCCAAGGACAAGGCGTCCTGTGTATGTTGCTAATGCTAAATGCCATCACTGTAAGTTTTATTCAGTGGAAAGAGCTATGGATAAGCTGACAAGGAATGTGACAAATAGTCAGCAGACTTCAGTTAGAATACTAGCACTGTCACTTACCGGAAGTCCCAAAAAGGGACAAAACACCTAACTCCACTGAGCCCTATTTTCTGATCTTTCCCTTTATCCACCTCATGGCCTGGCTGTGAGCATAAAGGAAATGAAGTCTGACCTTGATAACAAAGGTATCAGCATTCTGCTGGAAATGTTATACATCATTTCATTATTTAAGTCTGCACAATTTGTTTATGTAAGGCTCTAGTCATTACTTAAAGAAAAAAGAAACTTTAAAAAGTTGCTGGGAGACAGGAGCTTCAAACAAACTCTACTGTAAAGCCCCAGGAGTCAAACAGAAAATGAGGGAAGAAAATATACCCAGACTTTGGGAAAGGAAAAATCAAAGAGCAGAAATGACTGTTTAATAGCTCACAGGAACTTTTTTGTCCTTGGAGGAGGCATTTTGTTCACCATAGCAGGACAGAGATACTGTACTGTAAGAAAGGCCTTCATTTATCATAAAAATGATACTGGGTATCATGCAGACCAGCTGTGAGGCTCTCCAAGGGTGAAAGAGCCAGGACAAATTGTGTCCAAGTATCAAGGGAGAAAGGGTCACAGCTCCTCCAGCTCAGCCTCGTAGCCTGTCGGGCAGTGACAACAAAACAGCCCCAACTGAAATGCCAGCAAAGTAAAGGTGGGTCACATCAGAAGGCATCTACAGAGGAAATGCATATCTCTGCTTTATAATGGATGTTCTCTTGTACTCAAAAAGCTTCAGTGAATTATGAAAGACATTTATCAGACATTAGAAAAATTCCAGTGTTGGAAAAAACTTACCATCATTTATCAGAGGCTTGAAGCTACAATGTATTTTTCATTATGTGATATGGAAACACATGTGCAATGAGTGGGTGGGTTTCTGATTCAACACCAAACCCACACTAGCCCGCTAGTAATTGGATTCAGCCAAATACAGAACGGTGCACCCGGGTCATAGAGCATCTTAAAGCTAGAAACGAAAATCATTCCAAATGGTACTTTAGCCCAATGATAATAACTGAAACTCCCATACCACATAACCTAATCTGCATTGTCACACTGTGGTGAGAAACATAGGCTTGAACACAACCCAGGTGGATGCATCTAATGTTCAACCTTAGGCACGATAGACTCCATCTTATACCTTTCTCTCCATCTAAACTCACTGAGGCTTTTGCTCTTAATCACTCTGCTTCTCCTTGGCCTGATCAGCCTTTAATTGTATCTAATTGATCTCAATTTGTGCCCTTGAATTTGTAAATCACAACCTAATTTAGAAATGCAATGGCTTTCTACTCATCACTGTCTCCTTTGATTCTCCCACAGTCTCTTGCATGAGGAAAAGCTAAGTCAAAGAATGGCTACCCTGATGTCACGTAGGGGTCCACTGCTAAGGACCGGAAGTGATAAGCTAGCCCAGGCTTCAGGACTCTCTAGTCCAGTGCTCCTTAAATATGAGAAAGAACTTCTTGGCGCTTAAGCCTGTGAGACCCTCACGATGTGCTCCTCCGGGACATCCAGTAATTTCCTCTTCAGGAGCTCCTTAAGAACGGCATAAAGGCATATCCAGCTGGAACCATTTACACAAACTGTACAGCCTGGAGGCAGGGGATGGACTTAATGACCCTGGGCTAATCAATTCCTGCTTCCTAACACAAGGAGTGATTGCAAAGTAATGATCCACCAGCCCCAGACAAACATCACAGTTATACATTAAATGAAGTTTCTGATTCCTCATTCCATGATAAATGTATGGTTAATCCTGATTCCTGATCCATCATAAATTGCTCTTCTCTTCAGGGTCACTAAGTGACATTTGACTGTGAGTTGTAGAGGAAGTTGAGCTAGAAAGCCTCAGCTGGAGTGGGCGCAATATTGTAGGTATTGTAAGTGTTCGCATTAATCTGCCGCCATCTGTCTTTATTTTGCTAACCCACTCAATCGGACACCATAAATGTTAACAGACATAAAAATGCTTTTCTTCAGCATTAGGCACACATATCTTCTTGCTTCACCTCCCAAATCTCAGACAGCCCTTGATTATCGTAGGCAATGCCAGGATGAACCCTGGCTCCCTGAAGTGGCTCTGAACAGCGATGCCATAGAAGGCATTGTTCCAAATCCACAACTGGTATTTGATTCCACTTCAAGACTCCAGTGCTCCTATAGTGGGCAGCAAATTTCTTCCCCTATTAAACAGAAAGATCCAGGATGCAGCCTTTAACTCATCCTCTAAGAATGTGGACTCAAACTGGCATTGTAGAAGAATCAGCCAAAGACTTTGTATTCTTCAAGCTGCATTGTGATGGAGACAACTACATTCCTAGCCCTGTCCCCCACCACCCTACAAATCAAAAAACAGAAGAACCCCTGTGTTCTTACTATGACCTGTTTTATGACAAAAGTCATTCTTTTAAAGACTTAAGTAGAAAGGTTCCAAGTGACAGCCTTCCTTTGTAATTTCTCAAAAAGCTGCCATCTCTCTGGGCCATTGAGGATGCTTTTGAAGTCTCTATCACCCTGAGTTTACTTTGGCAATTTCTGAAAGGATTGACAAATGTAAGAGTTTTGAATAATCTTAGAATTCTGCTGAGACCCTTTACCTGCACTGCAGTGGGTGCGATGGTGTGCTGCCCAAATCCTCCCTCTGGGACTAAGATTCATTCTCTCAACTGCCAGAAGAGTTGGCCACTTAACTTTTACCAGGACTTTTCTCTGTAGACAACCACCTCAACTAGGATCACATCACATCCCTTAGGGTTCCCTACACTATGAGCAGCTTAAGTACTCGGTATAAAGATGTAGACCCTAACCCCAATTCAGGACAAATCTGCAATACGAACAGTTAGAGATAGCCCAACACACCTTCTCAGAGTCTGCTTTTTAAAGGAACCTACCTTATAACACAATATCTGAAAGATAATGGGCTATTGTCAAGATTCAAATGCACAGCCTTATATTAACCTGTTTTTATTTTCTTTTTCAGTATGCCTGGTAGTTTTGAACTTTTAACTAGAAAGATCCTGAACCCTAGAAAATGAATTTCACAGGTGACCAGGGAGCATTGTTGAGCCACACAAAGAATGTTTTGCTGTTTGAAACACAATGAATTTTATAGTATTAAACACTGTTGATATGAGTTGTAGGGAAGGTAATCATTTAATGGTTTGACTACTCTATTTTCCAAATGCCAATTATGTACCCATTGAAATGTCAGTCCCTGTATGAAACAGGGTAAAGAGACCATTAAACACCTCCCAGCTGATCAGTCAGTCTTTGTCCGAGCTGTGTCTAGTTCCTCAGCCATGGAAGTTTTACTTTCCACCTTCCTCTTCATATCTTTGGAAACTAAATTTGGACCAGTGAGGTCAAATCCTATGTTATAGTACTAGGACCAGGAAGGAGAGTAAGCATATAAATAACATTCAACAAGCCCAAGAAGGAGCTCCTAGCTTACTGGCTGGCATAGGGATAGCCATGTGTCCTCCCACAAACGCATTGGAGAGCTAAGTGGCCATGTTCTAGCCTTGCATTCCTTGGTCCTGTTTAGCTCTTTACGCCTCTAGATCTGTGACTCTTGTTCTTGTTTTGCAATACCTGAGGTCATTTGCATTTATCTCAAGGGACAGGATGAAGAACAAATATGATTGAAATAAAGAAGGTCTTAACTTATTAACCAAAAAACATGTATTTCCTCTGAGACCCCAAGAGGGAAGAGAAAGTGATATGAAATCAAGATAACAGACCAAAGTTTCACAACTGTGAAGCTCTTATGAGGCATTTTATGAGTCTGGCCCATAATTGCTATCTGTGTCTATCTAGTTCATTCAACCATTCAGTGAAAGGGGAGATTAACTATATCAATGCCCTTTCCTAAATAAAGTGGGAATTAACCAAATAAATCTGTTACTATTTCACCCAAACACTTACTTTCTGGTGGTCACAGTACTTTTACTTCAGTTCTTATAAACGGTTGCTTATTTATAAGCCTATAATTTTAATATCCATCCATAATGACAAGGTAAAGCACATAATCTGACATAAATGTTGATCCAAAGGTAAAAGTGTGGTTATAAGAGAAAGATGACTGAGATGTGGGGAACGTAATCATATAATGGCTTGATGTACTCTATTTTTCCAAAGGCTTTTATTGAAGCATTTCTCTCAGTAATGCTGCTTTTGCAATTACATAGCAACAAAGCATTTGAAATAACTTTTTTGACACTGTGAATAAAAACTTAAACTGAGGTGAGGGGTTTATAGAAAGCAACTTTCTTCCAATACTTTCTGCTTAAATGCTAACTGCTGGTGCAAACAACAGAAAAAGTAAATTCCCAAAGTTAGGATAGGTGATGTTTTCACTGGGAAAAGGTTAAGTAAAAAGGCCGGTCAGGGTCTAAACAGCCATTGAAAGATTCTTTAGATGATGTAATGCTTCAACCCTTCCTCTTGAAAATAGCTTGGGGTTGAAGTTTCCAAACACTAGACCAAACTGGAATTTTTTCCCATACCAAGTTTTCTCTGCCTTCTGTATCATTTGCTGATATAAGCTTATTCAAATGTAATCTATTTCATAATATGGACAATAAACACTTTTGTAACTGTATTTGCTTTTGAATCTTACAGATGATACTGCATATTGCTCTCTATGGGTTCCATCAGTCCTTCCTTGGTAATCAGATGGGTTTAAGTGCTTAATAGAAGATTTTTGAAAGATGCCATCTCATCTCGGTCACCACCTGGATAAATGTGGGTGGTTTATCTCCTTTTCACAGATCTCAAGTGGGAAGGCTGTGACAAACAAAGACAGAGACCAGCTCTTTCAACTTCATAGCAAAACAGAAAATTGTCGAGGCCTGTGTGGCAGCTACCACTGCATTATCCTCCTTTCCGTTAGGACACTGTTGACAACCAAATAGGTAGGGCAGTACCAGGTTACAGTGAACTCAGCCAAGAAACCCGCTGAAGAAATTCTGAAACTCTGAGCCCTCTCTAAGAGCCTTCATAGCTCTTGGTCACTGACGGAAGGATAGACTGTATACAGGAGAAGCCGTGGGTATGTGCACCGGACTTTGGTTTAAGGGCACCCTTTTAATAGAAATCCTCGAGTTATCAGTTAGGTGCATGAAATGGAAGGAAAATTGCTAAGAGTCTTTAAAGGATAGCAAACGTTTGCTATTTTCCACCTAGGTTGAGAAACACGGTCTCTATGCAAATTTAGTTTAGATTTAAAGAAAATGCTTCTTCTGAAAGAATTGATTCATCATTTGCCATGGCATGAAATTACCTCACATTTAACCATAAGCTCTTCCAAATCTGTTTCATTTGGCATAAAAATAACCATCAGTTTTCAAAAGTAATTCAACGTTAAGTATTGTGGCACTAAACGACCTAATATTTGTGAATAATTTCTCTGAAGCAAAAAGCTATAAAATAGAAAACTCTTAGAGCACCTGTTCTTTGCATCATTCCCTAGCACCTGAAGGGTAGGTAGTATCCAAGAGAATAGGAACTTCATTTCTCTAGCCCTCTATTTTATCTCTGTCCATTAGCGCAGTGCCGGGAACATTAAAACACTTGATAAAAAATTTACTAAGGTAAATTTGAATTCACGAATGTTTCTTGAGAACCTTGTATTTCAGGTAATGTGTCTATAGATAGGGCAAGCATGGAAAATGCTAGTATTTACCTTCTCCAGGTGGTTTCATGTAATTAATTTCCAAGATCTTGTCAGAGATGATAGTTGCAATCGCAAATGTCTCCTGAGTTGGACAAGCAGAGCTAAGCTTATAGAACATCTGTGGATGATGGAACACTGCTACAGTTCTTGCCTAACAGTTTAATTACTCACATCTATCCATTTTGTAATCCCCATACTAGCAAAAATAGTTTTGCCAAATTTCTGGCTGATTATTCAACCATGAGAAGGAATGAAGTTTGAATTCATCCTACAATATGGGTAAGCCACATGCTATGTGAAAGAAACCAGACAAAAAAGAATGCTAGACATGATCCCACTCATAGGAAATATCTAGAATATGCAAATTTGTATGCAGAAAGTAAATGAGAGGTTAACAGAGGCTGGAGGAGGAGAGAATAGGAAATTGTTGCTTAATGATTAGAGTTTCTGCTTGGAGTGGTGAAAAAGTTTTGGAAATAAATAGTGATGATGATTATACAACATGGTGAATGTAATTAATGCCATTTATCTGCTCACTTAAAAATTGTTCAAATGGCAAATATATTATTATATCTATTCTTAATATTAGTAAGTGTATATGTACATATATTCTTAATAATCAGTAAGTACATATATTCCTAATAATTTTTTTTATCCTGGCAGATTCTTTTGAATCCTGGCATAAGACTCTGCTCAATAATTATTTGGCAAATAAATAAAAATTCAGTTTCTTCCACCCACAGATATTCTAGAGCTTAGAGGAAATAAGACAATACTTTAGGACACAGAGCTACCATCTTGTTATTTATTAGCTATTTAACCTTGGGTGAAATTATTCATCTTCCCATACCTCAGCTCTCCCATTAGCAATATGAGAACAACACTAGGACAATGATGTGACCTGTTTCATAAGACCATGGTGAAGATTATTAAACATAATGCTTTCAATGCTCTGTTAATGGTACTAGCTAATTATTACTAGGTAACATTAATACTGGGCAGACTACTAAAAAATTTTGCTAGAAAAATAATGATTTGTATTTCCATTCCTAGCATAATGATTTGTTTAACTACAGCTGTCTTCTTAGAAACACCAGGCACATCAAGTGGGATTCATAATGAGGTTTTTGAAGAACCAATCTGATGATATTGCTGACCTGTTGCAAATCCTTTCACTACTCCTTGTGGTTTTAGTAAATTCCCAGTTCTGTAGCACAAGCCTTGCAGTGTACACTGTGGCCTCCCCATCAGTCATTAGGCACTTCCCCTGCAATGCTGATTTCTGTGTTTATCATCTCTGTGCTTCTAACATGGCGCATGGCTCGGGGTAAGGTATATGAGTGATCACCACTAGTTCAAGCAGATTGAGTCTCAAGCCTACTATAAGGAAGGTTCTGCCAAGTTTCTTTCTTTTTGGATGGTGTAGAGGACAAGTATGAGGGCTAGAGCTGCTGCAGCTACTTCATGAGCATAGGAGATAAGATCAGTCACTGGGGCCAATAAAGCCCAGACAACCAGAGAGTAAGAAAGACGAGGTTCTATCTAACGCCATACTACTTCTGTATGTTTCTCTTTGTTGTTGAAACAGTAAATTTCTTTCATTGTCCATCAAATGTCATAGCTAGTGTAGGGGAGAAAAAAGTCTTATCTTGCCTTACTGTCATCCAGGCTGCATTCCAGCTAAACTAATCTGGTTTCTGTCAAGAACACCATTGAGCTCCTTCTGGTCCTACTGTGTTCACCAACGCACTCTCCCCCTGGACCCTCTGCTTGTCACAGCCCTGCCGCCACTGCCCTGCTCAGCTAGTTAATTCTCACTGATCCTGAACAGTTCAGCTCAACCATTATTTCTTCAGGAAAACCTGCATGGATCTCCCAATCTAAGTCAAGTTCTCCAGTCATAGGCCCCCATATTATTCATTCATCAGTCAGCTCTAATTAGTTGTCTGCCGTCTATCTCAGTCAGCTCTAATTAGTTGTCTGCCGTCTATCTCCCCCACTTGTCTATCTTATTCACAGTTGCTCTACCCACAGTGCCTCCCAGAGTCCAGTCCATGAGAAAAGCACTCAGGTGTGGAGACACATGGCTGCAATCCCAATACAATAGGAAGCTGAGGCAAGATTGGAAGTTCAAGCCCAGCCCAGGCAGTTTAGTAACTAAGCAACCCTGTCTCAAAAAAAAAGCACTAAATAAATATTACTTAAATGAATGACTAACTTTTAATTCGCAAGGCTAGTTATAAAGGTTTTAGGTACACCCCTGATTGAAAATGAAAATACTTGTTAAGCAAACCAGTAGTTGAGAATTGACAGGTATGGATAAGAATAAGCTGCCAATCTTTAGCAGTGGATGAACATATGCATTCAAAGAATACTGGTTGTTATGGTTTGTATCTGGAAGTGAGCCCAAAGCAGAGGCGGAGGCTTTGGAATGTGACTGGATTATAGAGGCAGAGTAGCTGACTTGGTATTAGGTATTGGTATTAAGTCTGGCTGGAAGAGGAGGGTGACTGTAGGCATGACCTGGAAGCATTTATCTCCCTTCCTGGTTCCTTCATTGACCCTCCAGTCTGCTTTGGGGCTTCTACCAGTGAGCAGCTATCCTGCACCATCCCATCCTGCCTTGGAACCAGCCAATTACGGAATGAAACACGAGCACCCCAAAATAAACCTTCCCTCCTTCAGTTATAGGTGTCAGGTATTTTGTTCCAGTGATGATAAAAGTAACTAAGACACTGATTGCACACCCATTCTGCACAAAAAAGGGACTTGGATACAGAAACTATAGCCCTACTCACTAGGAACCCTTTACTGGACTTTAACTAATGGGACACAGAAAATATTGTGGCTCTGTAGGACACCAAGTCACATCTCCTACTTATTGTTTTGGTGCTTAATTCAAGCAGAGTCAAACCTACATTTAGCCTTTGAAAAATATCTGATTTCACCTGTGTCAGAAGTACATAGCAGAAAAGCCTAGCTCGCAAATCCTCCTTTCTTGGTGTTTCTTTTGACTCTGACTTTAATGCTTGGAGACAAAGCGTATTGGTTGCCTTCCAGCCAATCCTGTCCAAGTACATGAAAGTGTTTTCTAAAAATCCAGTCTTTTGTTTACTTTCAGGTTATAATACATCATTGTGCAGCAATAAGAAACGGTAAAGTCCTGGGAATAAGGAAAGATTAGGGTGGAAAGTCTGGAGAGTGCAAAAGCCAAAATCAATTCTAGTTCCAAACCACACATTCCAGAGATGGCTCTGGTGTCTGATAGCAGTGCCAGGCGTTTAATCACACAGATCCCATTCAAGACATCTTTACCATGTACCGGCTCTATAACCTTAGACATGCTACTTACACTTTGGGAGCCTCAGTTTTCTCATCTATAAATCAGGGATAAAAGTCTTCTGCCTCAGAGAAGGAAATTATATAATTACATGAAACACAATGCACAGGTCTGGCAAACAGAAGACACTCCATACATTTTAATTCTTACTATTTTTTAATCCTCTGAGAGAAAAGGTAACAGATTCATGTGAGGACTTCTTTCCCTCAGCTTTTGTTTTGAGTTCAGACTGCTTTATTCACTGATGACCTGTATGACTCCATAAGCAGATGCTTCCTTGGAGATTTTAGCTTTATTTCCCCCCTGGGCCCACTTTACCTTGCAACACTAGCACAGACGGGAAGACAGTTTAATGCCATTGCTTTACCTCTTGATAACAACGTTGTTGACATGTCAGCCCTCCATGTCAAAATATTATGACAACCATAATAAGCAAAATAAATTTAAAATATTTATTGATTTTAAGTGTTATCATTTACCTCTGCTATCAGTGACATAGCATGTCAAATGTGATATATTTGAAGTATATTTTAAGCAAGATAATTAATGAATTGAATTGAGGAGCTGAGTATTTAACATATTTTATGATGCACTTTGATGAAAAATTCCCATAAGAAGAGACATATCAATCGGAGCTTCTGGCCATGAGTCTAATGTACAATCCCAATGACATCTTTTCTATCAGCGTTCCATCCCCACACCCATGACTGATGAGAGAAGAAACAGAAGTCTGCTGCTGAAACTGCTCACAACAAATCCAGCATTCATTTTAAAAAAAGAAAAAAGATAAAGTAAAACCAGGAGAACTGGCTAATAGTAATTCCATTCTTCATTTCACCCTAAGCCCATTACCATGACTTGCCTTTTCTCAGTGAATGGTTTTGTAACCTGGGATGGAGACCTGGCCAGGGAAGAAACAGATTCAACCAAGCCACCCCTGGGGTTCATCAGAGGCTACATCACATTTGTGTGAACGAAGGCTTCAACAGTGACAAAACCCAGGTGCTGCAGAAGATGAAAGGTGATGGTTACCCTGCAGCAAAGAATGGCCATCACTACCAAAATAATGTGAGAGAAAAGGACAGAAAGGGGAACAGAGGCCTCCATGACAATTAGAGATTTCCTGACAGGCCCTGTGCTAAACGAGTTATAGAGGCAATTACCCTAAAAATTTTGAAGTGGCCATTTGCTCAGTAACCTAGACCGACCTGCCACCAGAGTGGAGATTGCCATAAGCAAGGAATTTATGATGGTAAAATACCAGTTTAGCATAAATTACCTTAGGGACCAGATTTAAACCACTTGCATTTTTAAAAAGTTTGCAAAAACAACAACAAAATGAGTTTATGCAAACTCAATAGCAATTGCAGAAAGAAGAGGGTCCTCTACATCTTTATCTCCAAAGACGTGGTCTTCCTTCTTGCCTGTTTGTTTTCTCTCTCTGGATGAAGATTCACAGCATTAATCCATAATAACTGTATCTTACTCTATTACAGGTAGTTCAAGGCCACTCAGCATAAACAATATGCATGGCTTCGCGTCCTCATCTTTAAAACCACCAAATATCTTGGTCACAGACGTATGTTAGGTTTAATGCATCCCCTGCCATAAAAGTGCTGCTTAAGACTAATGAACAAACGAATGTTTGTTTAAACCTCTTTGTGAAAATCAAACAAGCTTTCAAAAGCTATTCGGGTATTTATCGTCAGATGTGAATCATCACTTAGGTGCTTTGCCCTGAAATATTACCAGCTAATGCTCATAGTTCCACGACACTAATTCACTTGCTATGGGTTTTGAGTTTTTTTGCCCCACTTCCTGTCACTATATCTCCAGAAAGGCTTGCAGTGAAGAGCTCCACTTTGTCCTTGGCAGAGCTAACAGCTCTGGGACTCGACCTAGCCAGAGTGCTGTCTTCAGAAGGCCCAGCTTCAGGGAGGAAACCAGCCCCTGCCTGCCTCAGTTTCCACTCTGAGACTTCCCAAAGCCACCAGCACCAGCCAGGCGCTGGCCTGTTCTGCCCCTGCCCCTCCTCACAAAGTAGCTGTTTTTTTCAGACTCAACAGCACCTGAAAAGCTCCCACAAGATTTACCCATTATATTAAATAACAGGTTTTAGAAGCTGGGAACTGTTATTCTAGTGTTGCTGGGTGTCATTAAGGTTGCACGTCTATGCTTGTTTAATTTTTCTTCTGCCATTAAGCAAACTAAATGCTCCAAGGTTTTTTGTTTTTTTTTTTTCCTGTCTCAGTGGGGTCCACCCAGAATAGAAAAGAGAATAAGTGTTCTAGGGTTGTGTAACTGGGTTTTTTTTTGTTGCTTTCATTATGAGGAAGGCATTAAAAATCCCTCCTAGTCAGTACTTAAAATATCAAAGTCATTGTTTAATGCCTTTGAGTCACTGTACAACTAATTCAATTGCACAGTGTAGCGCCGTTTCACGGTGTGTGAAACACAGATAGTATATAGAAGTGATTGCAAAGTTGAATAAACACCAAATTAGTTTTAAAAGTCTGCAACTTCCTGTTGGAGTCTTTCAAACTGAACGACACTACTGTCTGAAAAAGTCAACAATGGCCAAAAGGCTGCATGACTTTCCTGCCCCTGTCACTGTGAGAAAGGGGCCCCTGTGGTATCTGGAGGAGTCACTGTCCTCTGAGAGGTGAGTGCATCGACAACTCAACATAACTTGGCCACCTGTCCCTCAGGAGACATGGCACCACAACATGACAAACTAAATGCCCCAAGGGAGGAGCAGGGCAGAGGGACAAAGAGGCCACATCCAGATGAGACTCTGCATTAAAAGCAATTAGATATAGATCAAATATTATGATTTGAGAATTAGAAAGCCCAAGTTAGGACTCTGGGCTTATTGATTCCTGGCCAGGAGACCATTTTTAAATCACTCAGTATTTCTGAGCCTCAGCCCCTTTACCTGAGCTTATCTGGACAATAACAGTTATTAGCTGTGTATTGTGTATATTCCAGGAACTCTTCAAAGTGCCAAAGGATTAAGGACTCAGTATGTAGCAGAACAGGTCAGTACACATCCTCAGTGATATTTCCCATTGGCTGATTGTAAGTAATCATAGAAATCCATGAAAAACAATCATAACAATACTGACTACGTCGGATACACAAGGCACTGCAATATAAAAAGTATAACTGAAATAAACCAGTGGGCACCTCCCCGACTTTCACCAGCTACCGATTCACAAAGAACAGGGGCAGGGAGCCTATGGGGTGCATGCCACAGCGGGCACATGGAGCCCTCTCTGTCAGCACATGAGCCAGGTCGCCCCAGCAGCTGAGCACCCTATAACACTTGTTTTTTCACAACTAAAACTTCAGTACTCAGGTTTAATTGCACTGTTGGCACTTTGCAATAAATAAGTTGGTTTGGGATTGTAGTTTGGGCACTCAGCCTCTCAAAGGCTAGCAACCACTGACCAACAAAACATGTGTGAGGATCTACTATGTCCCAAGCACTAATGGTATAACAGGTAAAAAGCCAGTCTCTGTCTTCATTGCCTTTTTATTCCAATGGAAGAAAATGGGCAATAAGCTAATAAAGGGCTCCATTTATCCTCTCTTTTAGATCTTATTTTTAATATACCCCCTTCTCTATAAGGTTACATAACTACCCCATGAATACACACACACACACACACACACACACACACACACACCGCTACATGCATCCATCCTGCTGGGATGGTTAATCTGCCGGTCAACCTGACTGGATCACAAGTTGCCCAGTGTTACTGTGGGTGTGTCTGTGAGGGTGACCTTAGAAGAGAGGAATATTAGAATGCACGGGCTGAGGAAAGGAGGCGGCGCTCTCCCAAGGATGGCCATCATGCAGTCAACTGGAGACTTGCATAGAACAGAAAATCTGTCCTGATATGAATGCAAGAGAACTCGTCCTGCCTGGCCACTTCAACTGAGACATCAGCCCTTTCCTGCTTTCAGGCTCAAGCTGAAACATCAGCTCCTCTTGGGTCTCAAGCCTACATGAGGTTATTGAATTGTAACTACACCACTAGTTCTCTTCTCTGTCGGCCTTTGGAATCAGACAGAAACTATTCCACTGGCTCTCTGGGCTCCAGCTCACCAACTGCGGCCTTTGAAACATCTCAGCCTCTATAACTGCATCTGTCAGTCTCTTATTTCAAATATCCTGTTGGTTCTTTTCCTCTTCAGCAGCCTAACACACCTGTTCCATGTCTTCCTTCCATTGAACTGATCACTTTCAACAAATTAAGTAATTGATAAAATGTATAGTGTATTACTTCTCTCCCCACTCTAGAGTGTTAGTTTCACAAACAGCTCACTCACTGCTGGATCTGGAGCCTGGCATCTACCAGGTAGTCAGTAAATAGTTGAAAAAAGGAAACATGTCATATAGAAGTGAGCACTATGAAGAAAAACAAAACCAACTAAGGGCAGCTATGGCACTTCCTTTACAGAGGGTGCTTATGCCTAGTGGGACAATGGGCGTTGTTACTGGAACGAATGACCATACGATTTATCTCCCAAAACAGGACACTATTTTTACCACGCTATTTATTCTGAGCTCCTCACAGATGCACACAGAGTTATAAGGAATAATACAAAGGGACCCCATGTACTCTCTATGCAGTTTCCACAACTAGAAACAGCTTGTAAAACAATAGTACACTATCACAACTGAAATGGATATTAATACAGTCCATGAATCTATCCAGGACCTCTCAGCTTAACTTGTACTCATCTGTGCATGTGTTAGTTTTGTGCAATTTTTCACATGTTCATGTTCATACATTCACCACTACAATCAGGATGTGGACAGTTCCTTCTCCAAGAAGGTTTTGCATGTTATTTTTTTTTTTTATAATCATGTCCTCCTCTGTGCTCCTCACCTCCACTCCTTCCCTACCCTGAGCAACCACTAATCTCCTCTCCAGATCCATACTTTTGCAAACTGAGGCACTTTTGAGGGACAAGAAGGACACCACTAATAACTATGCCACTCAACTGGTAAATGAGGAACGTCCTTGGAAAAATGTAACTCGTAGTCTTCTACTTGTGATAAAATAACAGCAATAACATCTAACACTTGTGGATTGCTTCTCTCATGCCAGCCACCGCATAGATTTCTGTCCTCGTTATCATTCTTAAAACTCAAAACAACCATTTGAGGACAATAGTATTACTGTTCAGATTTTATAGATGAAGAAACTAAAGCAGAGACATTAAGATACCAGCTCAAGGTCACAGGGCTCATAGTTTTAGAACTAAGAATCATAGCCAGGTCTATCTGGCTCTTAAACTTGCCTTTTCAACTGCTGCATGTTAAACAAATAAGTACAACAACTAATTTATTGAATAATTACAAGATTACAGTGTTTTGAAAGAGAAATATAAAGTGGTATTGAAGTATAAAATGGGAATTGGAAAAACATTTATTCCATGCAGCATTGTTGCAAGGATTAAAAATATTAGTTGGAGTATTTTGTTTCAAAAAAAGAGCCTTTAAAAATATTCAGTCTTGTGAACCCATATACCAGGAGAAATGGCCTCATGTGGACATTCATCACCTTATATTTCCAAAATTTAAGAGCAATCTCCTTAAAAGTGCAGTAGCATCCTATATATTCTTTGGAATACTGACATAGAACACTGGCTTTTAAATTTTTAAAAAGCTACAATTTCCAACTGCAACCCAAAAGAAGCACTCAGGCTGCCACCATAAACTGTTCAGCAGAGTTCACCCTACAGAAGAAATGGCCGCTGGGCTCGCCAGAGTTTGGAGGATCCATCACTGAGGTTCTTGTACTGTAGATCCAGAAAGCAGTGGGTTGCCCTGGAAAAGAAAAAAGACCCACAAGGTGGAATGGGCAATTGTGTTAAATTTCATCTGAGTTTCAGAATTAGCTACTTTAACACATGTTTAAAAATAAATATTACCTTTCAGAAAATACCTGATATCTTAATGTGGCACCAAAAAATCAGCACAACCAAATGTATAGCACTTAAACTAATTCAGAATACTAAAGTCAAGATCTTTTGACAGAGTTGTCCTTAAACTGTCTGGGGCTAGACTTCTCAATTTCCTGAGATCTGATCCTATTCTGATCAAAAGATGGAAATGGTGGGGTCCTGTAGGAGAAAGATCATCAGTCTATTAATGTCACTGCTCTTGGATTGGGTGACAGAAAAAGGGTGAAGCTGGATTAAGGGACCTGTGCACTCAGCGTCAAAATAAGCACTGGAGCCAAAAGATTGAGTTTCAGTCACAGCTCTGCTAAACTAGATAGGTCCTAGTCTCCTTTCTTATCAAATAAGGATAAAAGTATTTAATGGTCAAAAACATATGGAATTAAATGAGATAAATGGTGCTTTGTATGTACTCTAACTGTTATATAAATAAGGATATTCATCTTATTTGAGAAATTGAAGAAAAGGACACTCTGAACAGGACAGGCAGGGGATGTGTATTAGAGTGAGAGACAGAAGGTTGAAATACCCACAGGTTTCCCTACGAGAGGCCTTTCCTTACACAGAGCTGGGGGTAAAGACCACATCTTAAGGGCTGCTTTGGAGCAGGCTACTATTCTATCTGAAAGACCTCACCCTGAGAAATCTCTCCCTCCACTTTTTTAACCATAAGGATCTTGATTCTGTCTTATTAGCCCATCCCTAACATACACAGATACACAAGTGTATGTGTGTGTGTGTCTGTGTGTAGGCAGTGGACCAATGGTGGGCTTTACCATTCTAGCCAGGTCTCTTCAAATTTCACCTTTCCAGACAAATTTTCATTCATTCTAATTAGTTCATACTATCTAAAATAGCACTATCTCCTGCTCAAAATCTAACACTCACCCATCATTTTTGTCTTTAAAGCTCTTATCACTCCCTGACATGATTTTGCGTGCTGATGTGCTTGTTTGTGTCATGGTCCTCCACTCAAAGTCCATGCCATGGGGTGTGTTATGGTTTGTGCCTAGATGCCCCCCAAAGCCTCATGCAGTCATAGGATTTTTTTCAGAGGTGGTTGAATCTAGAAAATGTGACTGATTTGTAGTGCAATTCTTGGATTAAGGGTGTTTGGATTAAGGGTGGGTGGTTGCTGAATCAGTCCACTGATTGTATTGGCACCACCCTAATACTGATAGACTGGATGCAATATTAAGGATACAAAGAGGTTTCTCTCTCTCTTCTTCTGTTTATTGCTTTTGCTGTCTTCTGCCACCATGAACTGTTGCCCCTCTGTCATGTGCCACCCTGCCTTGGAACCAGCCAATCAGGGACTGAAACCTCTACAAACTGTGAGCTAAAAAGGCTTTCACTCCTTTAACCTTGGGTGTCAGATATTTTTGTCTCAGCAATGAAAAAGTAACTAAGACAGAGTATGATTGATTATTAATGTATCTCCAACACTAAAGAATGTGTGGTACATGCCAGGTGCCTAATGAACATGTTTTAATAGGTAAATGAATGAGTTCCATACCCAGCTTTATTCTGTTGACATTCTCCTAGGCATCTCAACAACTCTCAGAGTGCTGCTACATACTGTTTAAAGCCTTGGCTTTTTTATTATTTGAATTGTTTCCTTACTTAGTTTGAGCACAAGCAGAGCCTAAGTAAAGGGCTACAGGTCCCAGAAGTGGAGAGAATGGAAGAACAAGATAAGGAGAAAGGAAGAACCAACAAATGAGTGCCTTACCCAAGTCACTGGTGTGGGCAGGAGGCACCAGATCTGCTCAGATTTCCTGAGAGATGCACAGAATGTTTCCCAAATCCATATTTGAAACATTTATCCATATAAACTAAACAGCTTGCAAAAAAAATGTAGTCCTTGCCCCTGAGAAAACTTTACTCTAAATCTCTAAATGAAATTGAAATCAAGACATGCTTTGACCTATTTATTGTGCCAAAGGGAATTAAATTTTATTGAGTGCCAAACCTGAGCTGAGAACTGTGCTGGGCCCATATCTATATGTATGAAGAGAGAAAGAGAGAGGGGGAGAGAGAGAGGAAATGAGAGTCTTATTTCATTATGGCAAGAACCGGCTTATTATTTTGGGGTACTACCATTTAACTATGTTCTTCACATACATAATCTCACTAATTCTTACAACTCAATAAAGGTTTTTGTCTACATTTTAGGTAAGAGAAAAGTGAGACTTAGGGAAAGGAAATAACTTGCCTTAGGTCACACTACCAATCCATAGCAGTTCTCTCTGACAGCACAGCTTGTCTTATAGAGAAATGGCTATAAGAAAAATGTAGCACTACATACATGAGTGAATGATTATATGTTTCAACAAGAGCAATAAGAACTCAGAAAAGGGAGTGCATTGCATGAAGACCATAGCTAATAATTCAGTGCTGTATAGTGGAAGTCTGTTGAGAAAATAGATTTTAGGAACTTTTACCACAAAGATGATGAGTAAGTTCATTTGTTTGATTGTAATAATCCCTTCACTCTGAATGTGCTTATAAGACCATAATGTTGTACACCTTTAATTTATGCAATCAAATAAAGAAACAAATCAAATTCAGAGAGGGGGATGATTATTGAAGGCTAGAGTTAAAATTAACACAATTTCATTTAGAAGGTTGAATTTAACTTTTCAGAAGGTTGAAAGAGGATGAGAAGAAAGCAGGGAGCAGGAAATGGAGGTCCCTTGGCCAAGAAAACAGCTAGAAATAAGGCATGTCCAATGGGAACTGCCTTTATCCACCCACGAGTTCTCCCCACCCTGTACTCTCTTTCATAAGTAGTGTGTGACATTATAAAGCATGAAGGATTTGGACTTAGAACATAATCTAAGTGCAACAAAAAAGAAGACAGAAGCTAAAACAAAGAACAAAATCCCAACCATTGTGGAGATTCCAAGACCCTAGAACCTTAGAACCACTACATTATTTCAGGGCATTTGAAAACACATATATTCAGTTTGCACAGTCTGACAACAGTGGAATGCTAATAACATTTAATTTCCTTGACTTCTAACCTTCTTAACCTGCTGCGCTGCTGGAATGACAGTGTAAATCAAAATACACTGGACTGGGAGGAGAACACATGTACTACGTTGCTCCAAACTGCCTGGTGATTTTTAAAGCCACCATTCACAGTGGTATTTATGCTGTTTTTATTTTTCCTAAGTCTTCTCTTCACAACCATGACATAACTGGTTAATGTAGGCATCAAAAACAACATACATAAAGTAGAAAGCAGAAAGAAAATTGAGAAACTGATGAGGGAGGCCAAAATATCCCTAACATCCCTCCTACCCCAACTGTTCTAAATGTTCTTCTATTTTCAATAAAAAAATTGGAATATTGCCTTGGGTCTACTAAATCATTAGCAAATTAAGAACCTGTTTTTAATAACATTTAACTTGTAAATAATGCATTAATTGACTAGCCTGAATGTTAGCTTGAGCATTCGAAACTCTGCTACTAAATTTGTAATGAAAGAAATGCTCCGTAACAGTAGGCTATATGGCAAATATAACAGATTAAAGATGACAGTTGATATTTGTGAAAATGGGGTTATAATTAGAGGACACCTGCAGCTGTTTTCCAACCAAAACAACAGAAATTAAACTTGCATAAAGTGTATGCATGTGTCATATTTTCTGTTGGTGTGTTTCTTTTGTTCTCCTTGAGTCTTCTGAGTTTTTTAACCTTTTTGTCAGGTCATATGGCTAAGCAAGCAACAAGTGATCATTTGCTGATACACTTTATTGGATCTCTAAGTGATACCTCCCATGGACAGCAAAACAAGAAAAAAGCCTTTTTTTATATATGAGTTAAGAGTTTCTAAAAAAAAATGACTGAAGACCTAGTCTATTTCTAACTGCTCAGAAATAGAGGAAGCCATGTGAAAAGGAGCCACTAGTCACCTTATCTGCCTTGCCCCCAACTATCTAGTATAAGTTTCTGAGATGGGAACAGCCGAATGGGGTACCCTGCCAGCTATACATTATTAAAAATGTATATAGAAGTGAATCAGATGGAGGTGATTAAAAGTGGAATTAAAACAAAGAGAAACTAAATGTTTGCAATGACTAATAATTAATACAGCACCATAAATTCACTAATTCATTCAGCAAATGTAGATAAGGACCCTCCAGTACCAAACTGACTAAAGCACAGACCTCATGCCCTACAGAGGTTAAACATCTGGCTTGTGGGAGCACATCTGTAAACACTGTACATCAAGGAAAGAGATGAAATATTGAGAAACAAATATTGACCCATCATATCAAATGCAACTAGGAAATTAAATAAGATAAAAACAGAAATGCTTCTTTTGTGTTTGTTAATCAAAGGTCATTAGTGACCTTGGTAAAACAGTTTTAATAGAGTGTTAGGGACAGAAACCAGATTTACAGTGTGGTATACAATGACTAAGAGAGAGATTGTGGAAAAACTGAGTGTAGCCTCCTCTTTTCAGAAGTCTGAACATGAAAGGGGAGGGAGAGAGAAAGAGAGCAAGAGAAACTTCATTTTGCAAAGACTTAAGTAAGCTGCGCATGCCAAGTAACAGTCACGGTCCTTGCACACAGAGAATCTTGGCACATTAACATACATGCATGCTTCTCGGTTCCACGTTTTTTTCCGATCAGAAGTTTAAATTCCCTTCCAATATTCCAAAATATTAAATTCTCATTTAATATGCTAATTACCCTCCATGTTACAAAGAATTGTGTTAAAGCTTGGATACACACTGAACTCCATTCCATATTATCAAGTAGTAGTTAACTTGGTCAATAATTTGCAGTTTTCTGCATGAGAATTTTAACAATTTACTTCCTCATTCAATTGAGTTATCTTGAACTATATGAAATTGCTGTCTTTGGAGGTCAAAAACAGGTGTATATTGGCAATTTCTGATGGTTCAACATAATAGTAGACAAGAATCTAGGAAGATCCTAGCGTTTCAATAATGTTGAATGAGACATAAGATAAAAAGAAACAAACAAGATAACAGGTACAAAGGGTATTGAGTTAAAAAATATATAAATAATCTTTTTGCCTGGGTGAGGTGTGTATTCCCAAGGGAAATAATTTTTGAGCATGTACTTTGATAGTAATAATAACATTTTAGGGAGTACAGATGGCTCAGGGGATCAATTGGGATCTAAGGAGTGGGGCTTTAACCAGCAATCTGACAGATTTAGTCAGGGAAACTTGCAATTCTACACAGTTAAAACATTTTAAGACCTGAGACCCACAGACCAAATGAAAACACTGCTATAAGGCAGTGTGAGGGTAACCCTTGGCAAATTGTTTTTGGACATCGCAATAGGATGACTCCACCTTTAACGTGAAGGTATGGATTATCTGCTCATTGTCAGTCCAGTGTGAGAAGTACAGAATTCTAAGTCAGACTTAAAACAGTCCTGGTGCAGTCAGTAAGAGAAAGTAATTTTTCCCAACTGCCTGCACTAAAAATAAACCGGAGTTAGTCTCAGGGGATAGTTCCTTAGTCTCCTTCATGGACACTAAATTCACTGTGGTGGGAGACTGAGATGGACTGAAAACAAATTCTTGAAGAAAGAAAAACATCCTAATGAGGGCACCAGTGGTGAGTTGATGGGAACTGAGCTACCACTGGGAATGCATTACCTGAGCGTTTTCTCCAGAGCAGGGTCATTGGACGAATCTATGAGGAGAAATTCCCACAGCGGTGCACAATTTGGGCAGTAGCTAAGTTCTTGGAATGTCCTTTGTCAGCTGTCAGACTCACATACTCATAAACAAAGAGGGAAAATGTTCACTAAAATGCAACTAAAGGACAAAGCAGAAGCAGACCTGACCCCTTTTGTGCTAGCAGAGAAATCACGGAAGCTCTTAAACCACCACACCAGGCACCCGTGTCCGTCATCCAATCTTCACCACTGGTCTTGTTTCTCATGTCTATGAAAACTGTTTCTAAGCCATGGCCAGCAAATCCCTCACCACTACCCACTGCTTCATGCAGGGTACCATTCTGGGTACAGGAAGTTGTTTATTATAGGCTCATGACTTGGTTACCTAGCATCTTGAAGTAATAAATGCTCTTTGTCAAGCTACAAAAATCTTCCTGCTAGACAAGAAACAAATGGAGAATTTTCAATCATATCTGTATTTTTATTTTACTAAGTTGCTAGAGGAGCACTGCTGTTTTTATTTATCATTTACTGTTATAAAATTGCTCTGTGGAACTTAAGTTTTCAAAAAGTTTGGCCTGGGTGGAGCTTGTTTTTCCAACTTATAGGATGATTATGTAAAATTTAACATAGTTGCTTTTACTACTACAATATCATATCTATAATGTATATGATGAAATATGTGATTTGCCTGCCTCATGGTAAGGTATTTTGTAAATTCTAAAGCTAAATACTCACAGGGCCAGACATAAAATTATACCCAGAAATTCAGACCAAGCATCTAATCACCCTGAGGTTACCCGTGAGGGCTAAATGTCAATCATGGTTGGGAAGAGGTAATTTGCCACATTATGTTGCATGAGAATGGATTTTCCTGCTACACCTGGAAAAGGTTGTTGCTAATTATGGGATTGTTCCAAATTATTTGTTTCCCTTCTGAAAAGAAGCTTATATTTTCTCATCCCATTGACATCAAACTTGACCATGTGACTTGATTTGGCCAATGAAATGTGATAAAAAGCAACAATTGCTACTTCCATGCCAAAATTTTGAGAACCATTGTATGTTTCACCACTGCTCTTTTCTTTCTGCTCAAAGCATAGAATGATTTATATATGGACTATATTCCCTCAGCCTCAATTTCAAAAGAAAGATATGTGAGACTGACCTCTAGCCAACCTGGAACATGGGAAATAACAAACCCCAATTGTTAGAAGCCACCAAGAACTAGGTTCATTACTAGAGAATATTACAGAGCAAGCTGACCAAAATACAGAAGTAAAACAAACACTGGTACAGAAAGTGGCTGTATTCTCTGAATCCTATCCAGGACCAATCCCACACATATAAAGATAAGGGCCATGGAAGCAAGAAATGAAGAAGGCAGGGAAAAAAATCCCCCCAAAATATTGGTGGGTTCCAGAAGACGTCAACTGCATCTTAGGGCCTCTCTTTGCTTCTAGACCTTTTCTCCTCACTTCTCTGTTGGAGCTGGAAGGAGCATCTCGCTCTGTGGCTACTAGTTAGAAAATGATCAGCCTGAAGTAACTTGGTCTAGAATACCAATTATAGAAAGAGCAGTTATAAGTAAATTTAGGAAACTCACCTACTAAAGGACATTGCTCCAGCAAATTTCTCTTCTCACTTTTGCATCGATTTTTCCCTCTATTTGATCACCACCGTCAACATTCGAACATTTCATTTTCTCACATATTGTTAAATTTTTCTTTAGCAGAATTACTCTTTTCTATTCCTCTTTCTGTAATTCCCCTTATAGTAAAATAATGCAAAGGGGCATCCATACCCTCTGTCTCCAATTTGTCTCCTCCTATTCTTTCTTGATCTCAGCCCAACTGGATTTCTCCCGTACTTCTCTGTAGGAGCCACTCTTATCAAGCTGCCAAAGACCAGAAATTTTGGACATGATTACTCTTTTCCTTGAACACATATTTTTTTAAAACTGGTGCTCTAAGACTCCCTACTTATTTGGTTTTTCTCCTAATTTTGTGATTTCTTTGATTTTTATCTACATGCTTCAGTCCCCAGACTGTCCCTGGACTTGATATCCTTTCTATCTATTCCTACTCCATTCAAAACTCATCCAGAGCCATGGCTCTAATAAATTTGTACTTGCAGCCTGACTCTCAGGTAAATCCCGTGTCAGGTACCTATGACACATGATCCAGACATGGACTTCCTGTATTTTTTGATCTCAGAAGAGCATATTCATCTCAGATGCCCATTTTTGGATTGACTTTTTAAATGTGGAGTCGGCCTGAATTTTTTCTTTTCAATTCTTTGTATGTTCAAAATAGAAGTCCTCTGTCTGGGGGACAGTTGGTTAAGATTTTTTTTTCCCATTCTGTGGGTTGTCTTTTCATGTGGTTAGTGATTTCTTTTGATGTGCAAAAACACATTAATAAGATGAGATCCCAACTGTTGATTCTTTGAAGTACTTCCCAGACATTTTGAATTCTCTGCCTACCTCCGTGTCTTTAAAATTTCTACCTACTTTGTCTTCCAGTAGATTTAGTGTCTCTATTTTAATATTTAGATCTTTGATCCATTTTGACTTTAGTTTACTACATGGTGATACACATGGGTCTACTTTTAGTCTTTGGCAAGTGGAAAGTCAATTTTGCCAGCACCATTTATTAAAGAGGCTATTTTTCTTCCTAGTGAACATATTTGGCCCCTTTGTCAAAGATAAGGTGGCTGAGTGTCTTTATAGTTGTGTCTACATCTTCTGATCAGTTCCACTGATCCTCAGGTCTGATTTTTGCCAATCCCATGCTGATTTTATCACAGTAGCTTTGTAATATAATTCAAGTCAGAGACCATGGTGCCTCCTACCTTGCCTTTATTGTCCAGGACTTTGTTATTTAGGTCTCTTCTGGTTCCAAATGAATTTTAGCAATGTTTTCTCTAGGTTTGTGAGATATGCTTATGGCATTTTGATCAGGATTGCATTGTAAGAGTTTTGGGAGTATGGGCATTTTTACAATGTTGGTTCTTCCTATCCCTGAGCAAGGGATATCTTTAACTTCTTCCTTTCCTATCCTTATTCCTTTTATTTCTCTCTCTTATTTAATTGCTCTGGCTAATGTTTCCAAAACTATATATAATAGGGGTAGTGATAGTAGACATCATTGTCTTGTTCTCGATTTTAGAGTGAAAGCTTTCAATTTTTGTTAATTTAGTATGATGTTGGCTGTTGGTTTGTCACAGAAGACTTCTATCGGATTGATAGAGACTATCTATTATGATTTTCTCTACAGTTTTTATCACGAGTGAGTGTTAGACTTTATCAAAAGCTTTTTCTAGGTCTATTGAGATGACCATGTGATTTTTGTCTTTAGCTCTATTGAAATGGTTTATTACATTTATTGATTTCAGTGGGTTGAACCATCCCTGCCTTCCTGGGATGAATCCCACTTGCTCATGGTGTGGAAATCTTCTTGATGATTTGCTTAATTCTGTTTGCTAATTTTTTTTTTTTTTTTTGCATCTATGTTCATTAGGGAGCTTGAGCTATAGTTCTCTTTTTTGATTGTGTCTTTCTCTGATTTCAGTATCAGAGTAATACTAACTTCAAGTAAAGAGGGAGAATTGCTTCCCATTCAATTTCATTAAAAAGTCTGAAGAGTATTGGTATTAAATCTTCTCTAAATTTCTTGCAGAATTCAGCCATGAATCAATCAGGATCTGGGCTTTTCTTTGTTGATAAGTTTTTAATTACATTTTCAATTTCATTAACTGAGATTGGATTATTCAAAATTTTTAAGTCTTCTTGATTCAGCTTTGGTAATTCATATGTTTCTAGGAATCTGTCCATTCTTCTGTGTTTTCCATCCTATGTGAGTAAAAATTTTCAAAATAGGTATTGAGGATTTTCTGAATTAGCACAGAATCTATAATGATTTCACCCTTTTCATTCTTAATTGCATGAATTTGAGTTTTTCTTTCCCTTTTTTAATAAAGTTGGTTGGGGTTTTATCAATTATTTTTATTCTTTTAAGGAACCAATTCTTTAGGGCTGGGGATTTAGCTCAGCAGCATAAGTGCTTGCCTTGCAGGCACGTGGTCATGAGTTCGATCCCTGGTACCGATAAAAGAAAAAAAACTAAAAAGAAGAACCAATTCTTTGATTCATTAATTATTTGGGGGTTTTTTGTTTTGTTTTGTTTTGTTTTTTTGGTCTCAATTGCATTCATTTCTGCTCTCATCTGTATAATTTCCTCCTTTCTTTGGGCTTTGGACTTGACTTACTCTTCTTTTTCTATAAGCTTGAGGTGCAGCATTAGACTGTTTCTTTGTGCTCATTCTGTTTTCCTGATATGAGGATTCACTGCTATGAATTTCCCTCTTAGGAATGTTTTCATTGTGTCTCACAGGTTCCAGTATATTATATTTTAATTTTCATTTGACTGTGAATATTGTTTAATTTCTTCTTTAATTTCATCTGTGACCCCTTCGTTGTTCAGGAAGGTGTTAATTTCCATGTGTTTGTGGAGTTTTTATGGCTTCTTTTGCCATTAATTTCCAATTTAATTGCTCTATGCTCTGATAATATGCATGGGATAATTTCAATTTCTTTGGATTTACTTAAGCAAGTTCTATGGGCTAGTATATGGTCTATTTTAGAGTATGTCTTGTGTGCAGCTGAGAATGTGTACTCTGATATTTTTGGGGGAACATCCTGTAAATGTTTAAGTCCAATTGTTCACATGAGGAAGAGAACTTTTCAAAGAAACTATACCATAAATACATAAAGTAAGGCATTATACTTAGAAAGTTCAATAAACACTTGGTGAAAGAATAAATCAAATTTTTTGAAAATTATTTTCTTGATGCCTGAGATTAGCACTATTTTATATGTATTTTTCTCCTTGTCTACTGCTTTCTTTCTATTTTCCTAGTCTCTATGGTCATTTTAATAATTTTCATTTTCCAGGTCAAAATTCCATACCCCTTTCTCTTCTTTTTATCATTTTCTAATCTTGTTCTCTAACCCATACCATCATTTCCTTAGTGGGCAGATTTATTTACTGAATTTAGTGTTCTGTCACCCTTTCTTGGAGTCACAAGAGAATATTAAAGTTGACATGAGCTTAGAGGTTATCTGGTTCCACCCTTTCACAAGACAGCAACGGAAACTTTGGAAGAGGCAAGAAACTTTTCAAGGTTGCACAACTCCTCCTTGGTTTCTAGGCCACCTCCTTCCTACTGTAAGAGTCACCCACATCTTCCTTCTGGCTTCTGTAAGTAAAACAAGCTTCTAATAGTTTCTGTCCTTTTATTTTTTTATCTTCCATGGTTATATCATATTGATATCTTCATAGATCTGCTTTTATCTCAATGTGCAAGAATACTTGCATAAAATTAAAAAGGACAATTTTCAAAGAATTTTTCAAAAATCCCTACAGACTCCACTAAAGTTTTCATTAGATTCTTTTAAGATGTATTATGTATAAATATGCAAAGGGTGTGTTATAATTTAAACTCCAGAGCAAAAAATGTTTCAGAAAACATGATTAAGATGTTAATAACAGCACCCACCTCCAATGGGTGTTGCAAAGATACAGTGAGAAAACATATATCACCTGGCACAGGGAATGCAGAGGGAAAGTATGCTAAACTGTGGATTTGCATGTTTGTGGTGTGAGGCTTTTGTGTATACCAAAGTTCCTTTGTGGCCCTGTTGATCCCATAAAATATTGAAACCCAATTTTCTCCCTCAATATAAAAATGTGATGAATTGGTAATAGTCCAATTAGTTATGGTAATTTATTACTCTACTTCCTAGAGCATTTTAGAGTGCAATCTTTGAATACTGATTTTTTTTTGAAAAGCATAACATCCCTGTAAGCTATGAGTGTCAACAGCTATCATCATTCCCATTTTATCTATTATGGAAACTAAAACCCAAAGGTCATTTGTCTCAGTTCAAACACAACCAAGCAATGAGGGAAATGGAACCAGAACTTTGGCCATGCAATGCTGAGTTAGTCCACTGAGTCAGACAGCCAAATACTAGCAAATGATGCAGGATGAAAAATTAAATATTTTTTTAAATCCATGGACAGATTGAATCCATACCCCATGTTCTTGAATTGGGGTGGACTCTGCAAGTGTTTGGCCAATAGAATATAGCAGAAATAAAGCTAGGCTAGAATCCAGCTCTAGGGCTTAAGAAATTGGCAATTTCTACCTCTTATTTCTTAAAACTCTCTCTCTCTGAAACCGCTGGATCACTGTTAAGAGTTCCTACTGCCTTAAAGCCACTCTACTAGAGAGGTCATGTGTAGACACTCCATCAACATTCCCAGCAAGGCCCACCTCCCAGACAAACATGCCATAGTGGTATCAGGTGACTATACCATCCTGATTTACCTGCCAAGCCTACCCAGAGGCCCAAGACCACTGAGTAATGTGGGTGAAGAATCACTCAACTGAGTCAGCAATGACTGACTCCCAAGCCAAAAAAATAAATAAACAAATAAAGATGTTGCTATAATAAAATGCTTACTCTTTTTAGCTAAGTTTTAGAATAATTTATCATATACCAACAGATAAGGAGAACAGACTGTGATATCTGGAAGTGGAGTGCTGCCACACCAAGAATCTGAAACCACACTTTGAAACCAGGAAGAAGACAGAAGCTGGAATAACCTTGAAGATACTGTTCATGAAAGTGGAAGAAGCCAGAGGTGACTGCTTAGAACATGATATAGCAATTGCTATTGAAGGCTAGAGAAAATGTGACTTTAGTTATAATACTGTGACCTGCAGTAATCTAGACAATGTAAAATATACTCAATTTTCACTGGTTTTCAGTTTCGGGAAGGAATGCCAAAAGTGCCAAAAGATTTATTTGGGGCATGCATGATACACTATAAATAGAGAAAGGTGAGCTAAAAAGTAGACTATTACATTATGTTAACTATATGAATAATGTGTTTTAAAATACATAAATAATGTGTATATTATTTTATTATATTATCACATAATTCCTAGGAGGGACTGAGAAATAAAAAATGTCAGCTGGGGCCAGGGATGGTGGTGCCTGCCTCCAATGTCAGCACTGAGGAAACAGAAGCTGGAGGATCACCATGAGTTTGAGACGAGTTTGGACCACATGGTGAACTGTATAGCAAGACCTTGTCTTGGAAAGCTGGGAAAAAAAAAAAAAAAAAGTCAGCTGTGGTGAGCAAAACTTGAGAAATGCCAGACTAGGAACTACTCTGTGATTTCTACTCCCTACACTTTTGAATGAGAATGCCTGTTGCATTTATGTTACCACCGTCTTAGCAAACTTATTTATCTAACTTACAGATCAGAAAAAACATACTTAAAGAGTTAACATTCATACCCAGACCTGATCTGAATGACAAGATCCAGGGTCTTGAGTTTGATCCTGATGCTGCCTGTGTGCTGATGTTAGAAGATGAGAATCTGGAAGCTCTTCAGAGGGAAGAAATATATTCCTGTATGGAGAAGGGATTGTGACAGGTTAAAAATGACAAGTCTTGGACATCCTTTCTATGGAGAGATAGGGAATATGTCCCTTCCTCTCAACTGTGAATGGCTCCATCATTTGCTTTGATCAAGAGAATAGGGCTGAAGTAATATTGTCAGTTCTTGGACTAGGCCAGTGGCGGTGAACCTATGGCACGCATGCCACAGTGTGCTCTTTGAGTCACTGAAAATTCTAGAAGGTTCGCCATCCCTGAGTCCTAGATCTTAATAAATAACAATTTCCTCTTAGGTTTTCTTGGACCACCATCTTTAAAAGTTCTGAGTTCCGAACTATCCTGATCGCATTTTGCAGAGAGTCTAGGGTCTACATTTATGAATAAAACCATCTTGGGATCTCCAGGTCAGCTCTGGAGCACACAGAGGGGTATTACCAAGTGACCTCAGGACACTCCACAGGAAACCTAGCAATTACTCCCCTGAATCATATTAAGCTGTTGACCAGAAAAAAGAGCAAAATGGTTTAAAATAACAACTTAAATACTAAAATGATGTTTTAAACCACTAAGTTTTGGGGTAATACGCTACATGAAAAAAAAGAAACAGGACACCAATTATACATATATATGAATAAATGGAGGTTGGCATATTTTTTTACAATGGATTATACTTCCTAAAGAGGTGATGAGTGGAATTTTTGTAAAGGAAGTTGCATTTCAAGTGTGTTAAGGCTGGTTTCTATTTTGCTCATTCATAAAGCATTCAGATAGTGATAACTAATCCACTTAGTTCATAGGAATATTGAGGGGCAAAGGAGATAATGCATGTGAAATGCATTTGCAAGGTTTTTCCTGTCTTGCAAATGTAAGACATTATTACTACTTTTAAAGAAAAACTCAAGAATGAAGTTTCCCTTTACAATGTACATAACCACATAGTTTTCATTTTTATCAATTTTGCAAGTTGAGCTCATCACATATCTTTATTCTGCATATTCAGGTATTTACAGACATGTAAAGTTGTTGTCTTGTAAATATAGGTTGAATTTTGTACTGAATTTGAATTTAGTGATGCTTGCTAATAAATTACCACAATACATTTTAGCACAATATTAATGTTTTGCCATTTTGTTAACTCAGACAAATAACTTATGTTATTTAACTCACTCAAAAAGAAACTTCTTGGTGGAGGGAGACAGCAGCTTGAGATAGAAGCTCTACCCCTGGGCTGTGGTTTTGCCTCATCTTGGTACTTGATAAAAAACAGTGTGCAGAAAGGAGAGAGATGGAGGAGTGTTAGAATACTTTGTTCTGTGACAAAGAATAAAGTGTTACAAAGGCCCAGAAGTAGACCTGTGCGTTGCTTCTGTGAGGAAAGCTGAGACTGTGGAAAACTTGTCAGACTCCTGCTTCCTGAGATAAATTTTAGTAACTGCTGTTTCATGTTTTTAATGAAAAATTCTTTCCCCTTACAAAGTAAAAATATAGAGAGGAGGTTGGGGTTTTTGTGTTTTTTTGTGTTTTGTTGTTGTTGGTTGGTTGGTTGGTTGGTTGGTTTTGGGGGTTTTTGCTTTTGTCTTTTTTCGAAATGGGGTTTCACTAAGTTTTTAAGTTGCCCTGGCTGTGCTCAAATTTGTTATCCTCCTGCCTCAGCTTCCCAGAGTAGTGCTTGGATCACAGATGTACCTCACTATGAACATCATCAAAAAGGAAGTTCAAGCCACCTAACCATTCATGCACACACAGAGGTATCACTTGCCACTTCTGCTTTCATCCTCTAAGCCCTGGGGCATACACAATGAGTAGCCTGATCCTGCAGCCACCATGTCACCATCTCTGCACTAATTTCACTCCGAGCCTCCTTGGAACCAGGCTCCTTCCTGCAGAGCAGGCAGAACTCCTTCCTCTGTCAGCATATTTGCTAGCACATGGGAAGTGTGTAGTAAGATGCTATTCAGATACTGGTCCATCTTCCCCTTCAGCACATGAGCTTCTGTGGTTTTCAGGGACATGAAACCTGAGAGAATCTATGATCTGCTAGAGAGATGGCTGAAGCCAGACAGGAGGAGCTTGAAGACATAACTAAGGCAAACACCCTTACTGCCATAGTGCCTTAAATTCAGGGATATGGTTAAAAACAAATTAAAGGAAAACATTTTAATACATGGTTTCATGACATGGCTAGGATGAAAACCAGCATTCACTGTTGGGGGGTAAAAAGCAATATAAATGTTGATAGTTCACTGGGTTTTCTCACTACAGCCCTATAAACAAGATTATCATCTTCATTTTACAAATGAGGAAATCTAGAAATAAGAGACTGTAGGGAAGCACTCAAGGTCACACAGCAGACATTGTCTGAAAGGGAAGGAGCACCCAGTTTCTTGAATTTAATGTCTGAGCCATGCATGTGAGCGCTGAATGATACCAGCTTCTGAATGAGGAGGAAGAAATCATGATAGCTGCATTTATTCAAAAGATGTCACAGCACAGGAAGCCTGAGCAAACGCCAGTCTCAGCTTCTTAAGACTCTCCAAGCCCCAGGCAGGTAGTGGACATCTCTGGGCACTCATGGGGTCAATGTGAGTTTCAGTAATCTATCAGGTGCCTGGCATTTAATAAGCACTGAACAAATTATTAGTTACCAAGTGTTGGACACTCCTCGCATGGTATTTTACTTAACCTAACAAAAACCTTGAAGGAATTATACCTATTTTATTGACCCCAAAACTGAGGGCTGGAATTGGCCAGAATTCCACTGTTGAGTCAGGATTTGTTCCTAGGCTTACAGAATTTCAAATCCTAGGCTGATTCCACAGTGTTTCTCTCCACACATCAGCTCATTTGCAATCAACCTCGGCCACTGGTGACTTTTTCACTAATTATTTAACATTTGTCAGGTATCTGTGTGCTGAAACTGCAAAGCTGAGTTAACTCACTGCTTTTCAAATTCTATTTGATGTTCTAATGTTTAGGCTAGGAATATACTTACTTATATTTCCTCTGCTGGGGAAAATATTGAACTTGTACATGGTTGTACTTCATAAAACTATCAAAGATAGTTTACAGAAAATTAATCTAAGGGCTAGGGATTTAGCTCAGTGGTATAAGTGTCTACCTGGCAAGTGCAAGATCATGAGTTCGATCCCCAGTACAAAAGGAAAAAAAAAAAGAAAATGAATCTAGATTAAGAACTGAGACAATGGTTTTTGTTTGCGTTTATTTTTCACAATTCTCTGCTGATTAATTGTACACTTTATCATATACCTTAACCTACAAAGAGCTCTGTGTCTTCCTTATAAAGTGAGAGAAGAGCTCAGGAGATTCCTTCGTATTTGGATGTGCTGCTTCTTAGTACCCCAGACATGTACACAGGTACACATACACACACACACACAGCACCAACATCTCCCAGAACAAGGCTTCCTCCCACAGTAGACCCAACAGCACTGCTATTGCTTACAGAGTTACTTCAAAACTCAGACTCAAGAACCCCTGAGATTCTTATTCAGTTGATCCGGGTGAAGCATGAGGGTCTGTATTTTGTGAACATTCTTCAGCTTTTACAGGTGCTCAGTAGGCTAAGAAATCACTACATCAGACTACTTTTCAGGGTTAGCAAAATCATCATTCTGTGAGATCACAAAGATGACCAAAGCCTACATGCCAGCTTTGTACAGTGGACACTGTACACTGCTCTACACAGTGGAGCAAGTTCACTGATAAGGCAGCAAGTTTGACTTTCATGACCACATGTTGTTACTGGTGTACAGATGGGCAGAAATATATTTACAAATGATTTCCCAATCACTAACAAGGGATTGTCCCATTTGACAAAGGCATATTGTCACCACAGCATCAACTTTAAAACTGAGTTAAAAGTTTAGAAAGTAACAGAATTGACTTATCTAGTAGAGGCACGACTTCAAGTTGAGAATCAACCAAATTCAATAAGAAGTAAGGTCAAAAAGACCCCATGACAGGTTTAGTACATGAGAGACAAAGCTATATTCCAGTCACCAAGTTCACTGACCTGGGAACATGACATGGTTCCTCAACAGTTAGTGAAACTGAAGATGAAGGAGTAAATGTATTGGAGAGATTCCACACAGTAATAGCCAATAGGAAGAAATGAATTACAGCTATTGACCATTGCCCAGTGCAGCTGAAGACATACTGCAAAGGCTACCAGCAGCAGGAAGGAAGAGGTCACATTTGAAAGCATGATTTTCACCCAGACTGTCTCAGTAAGGGAATATTTACCAAAGAACCAATGGTACTGTGTGTACAGGACTAAAGGTTATGTAGGCACACAGGCCACGTGAACCCACAAGTCAATGCACACAGGGCATTTGTCAATTTAAACAGAGCAGTGATCCTGAGTAATTCTTTTTTAAGTGTTATCTTTAAGATGAGGCTAATAAGACTGTCTACAGAATGTGTGATGATTATTTAATTACAGTCCATAACCACACTGAATTCCTTGGCAGAAAGAGGCCTGTGGTGAAAGGGGAGAAATGGATAAGGACTATGCAATCTTTAAAAACACCTGGAAGCATTTCCACAAAAGCTTCAGAAAGTATAAATCTCAGTCTTCCCATTTCAATAATTCAGCAGGTCATTACTATTTAAAAAAAGAAAATGCAACAATAACTAGTGATCACCTGGGTCTCACATAAATGAGCATCTCTTTGGTGTTCTGCCCAAAGGGTCTTATGAAGATGCAGGAACCAGCCAGGGTATCCATGTTCATGGAAGCTGAACTATAGCTCCATGCTCCTCGCCCTCTCACTGGGCACATTTTATTAAGTCTACCACGCTTAGTTTGAAAATCCTGGAGTATGGGAAGAAAAGCTGGCCTATCTCCTCATGCCAGAGCTTTTCTAAGTTGATATCCCTCCCCCAAAAATTATGTTTTTGGACTACAAGATAATTGACCAGCTTCTTTATGTCAATCAAAATCCATTAAAATGTGATGCTATTTGAATCACAATGAACTCCATTATTTTCTCTTTTATTTGGAGGCGAGGTGTTCAGTATTGAAATCAGTCTGTTTTTGTATGTTACACATCAACGTTAAGTCCAAAATATTTCACCAGATGGCTTATTATTACAATTCAATCAAAGAGAACAGAAGGAAAATCCAGAGCACAGAAGCAGCCAAATACCCCAAAGAGACCCAACTAAGTCTTCTTTAAGACTTATTATCACATCAGAACATTGCTTTACCAAGTCGAAACCCCTTCTGAGGTGACAGAGGCAGGCAGGGAAAGCTTGCATTTTAGTTGGATATTTCCATGGAAGGCAACACCATGTCCTATTCTCTATTAAACACTCCCTTTCTCCTCCATTGTTCTTTTCTCTAAGTTTCAGAGCTCTCTCCCTTTACACATTTCTCCCTACCCTATATAACTTCAAGGCTGTTCACAGGCACAACTGCTAGTAGTACAAATATAGCATAGCAGACAGAACACTGGATTTGGGACTAATAACCTGTGTTCTAGGTCTAACCCTGCTACCAATTAGTTTAGGCATCTAGAGCAAATCTTTGAAATGCTACGGTTTTGTTACTGTAATGCATTTAGCCTGGGTGATGTTGAAAATCCAAAATTCCATGGTAGCATCTTCTATTATTTTAGCTGTAATAGGTAGCTCCTAAAACTAAGCAAAGCTTTCAGACCTGTCCTATGGTAAACATACAAAAACAAAATTATTTTTTCATGAACATAGATAATAAGAAAATGTTTGCTGCATGCTAATTTCATCGCATAACTAAGTAAAAGGTCAAGAGATTGTTTCATTCTTGGAATGATTAGAGAAATATAGGGTTACCTATGTTAGTTAAAATTTCAGGCAAGCACTCCAGCTGTAAGTTAAAAAGGTCCAAAGACACTCTAGTGTATTACAAGGAAAAAATACAACAGCCATGGAAAGAGAGACAGACAGACAGAGACAGAGGCAAAGACACAAGCATTAAAAAGTCTGCTGAGAAAATAAATATAAATAGATTACAATTCTTCTTCTTCCTTTTTTTTTTTTGTGTGTGTGTGTACTGAGGCTAGAACTTACGACCTCACACTTGCCAGGCAGGTGCTTGTGCCGCTGAGCTACACCCCGGGTTAGATTACAATTCTTTCTTAAAACATCAAGGTTCTCAAATTGGGTTAAGAAAAATATCCAGCTATATACTGCATTAAAAATTAAGGTCGTGGGGACACCTGTAAACTCAGCACTCGGGAGGCTGAGGCAAGAGGATTACCACAAGTTCACAGGCACAAAGTGAGTTCGTGGCCTGCCTGGACTGCATAGAAAGACCCCGTCTCAAAAAGTTTTAAAAAATTGCAAATTTACAGAAATTACAAGGTCGAGACTTCACTATAAAAGTACATATAATAGGTAAGAACTGTGATGTACCTAGCAAATAATATTAAGCCATATGAAGCTCACAGGTCTTCAATACACAAGAAGAAATTAAAATATCCACAACTTAGACTTTCAAGCAGTGTTTTTATTCCTTGATAATTCTAGTAGCCCTAAAATACAACAGATTTAACAAAGAATTTTAAATGATATGAGTCTTGTAATTTTAAAGTCTGTGCTTATACTTTTCAGATATCTCTGGAATAATTTTAGAAATTTATCATATATTGGGTTAAAAATAAAATTTTTATAAAATTGCATAAAGGAATAGTAGACAGCACACATTCTGTAACTATGGTGAAACAAACTAGAAAATAGTATCAATAGCTAACAACAGGGAAACAGTTCATTTGTAAATTAGGAAATATATATATATCAGATCAAAAAAGATAAACATTATAAACTAGAAACAATTAGAACAGTACATATAAAATCTTATAATATATAACTAAACTATTCAATGGAAAAGCAAATGTATATTTTTTTATCCCAGCAGAAGTAACACAGATAAAAAAGTAAACGTAATTAAATTTAAGATGTTAAAAAATAAAAACACCTTTTCAAAATGGAAAGAAATAAAAATGAAAGTAATGAAAGCAAACCAGGCATAGTGACACATGCCAATAATCCCAGCACTCTGGGAGGCTGAGGCAGTAGGACTGCAAGTCTGAGACCAGTCTCTGGGCAACAGAGCAATTTAGCAAGAGCCTGTTTCAAAATAAAAAAGACTGAGATGTAGCTCAGTGTGAAGGTCCTGTGTTTAATCTCCAGTAACAGAAAATAATAATAATAATAACATTTCTTCTGGCATATCTGATTAGTCCAAAAAATTTAGGAAGAGAAGTTAGAACAACATATCCAAGAAATGAAAAATTACATGTAACTTTAGATATGACAGGCACCTAAAATTATAAGACAATAGTGTATACTGTCAAATTTTAAAATTTCATCGATTTTCTGAGAAAATATAAATGGCTAAACCAAACTCAATAAGAAGCCATAAACCTGGATAAATCTTTGTCTAGTGAAGAAAACTGAAATAAGAATTAATTCCAATAAAGTTACCAAGTCAAAAGTATTTGGGCTGCCAGGTAGGTGCTTGTGCCACTGAGCTTTATCCTATGTGGCCTGTTTTCTGTGAGCTTTTAGGGAATGGTATGCTCACCCTACACAGTTTCAGCACAGAGAAGCACTGGGAAACTTACAAGTTTCTTTTAGCATTAATATAAAGATAATAACTTAATAAAGACAGAATGGGGAAAATTACAAACCAATCCTACTTATAAGTACAGATGTAAATTACTAGAAAATTGACTATCTTAATTAAACGAGAGTCATAGAAGGGCCTGATATTTTTTCCCTTCTTGCAAGCCGAGTTTCATGTGGCCAAAGAAAAAAGCCCTTTGGGTCAGATACAATGAAAGTTGTTACGGTGCAAAAAACGGTATGAGGTCCCTGCAGCACTGTGCCCAGAGAGCAGCCGAATTCACAGTGCCAGCTTCCAGGCGACTCTGCGCCTGGCATTCTGTGGCCTGGCCACATCAGACCAACTCCTAGTCATCTCTGCATTTTGGTTCTCTTCAGCACAGGACCGCAAAGGTGCTAACCAACCAACTAACCTGTCATGCAAGAAGTCAGCGTCCCAGGAGAAAAGGTAAGCTCCAGAGAGTTGGCACCTCTGGGGAAAAATTATAGACCCTATGTAAACTGCAAAAACACCACGGGGCGTCTTTCAGACAGTGACTCTTGTACAGTGGGACAGAGTTGAAGAAGAAACAGTGCAACAGGGCTGCCATATTGCCAGAGAGAGTTCAGTGAGGTACTGTTTGGGGAAAGAGTTGATTGTGAGGGACAGAGCCTGAGGAAAACTATTCTACATGTAGCTTCACTCCGGGATTTTGTTTTTGCTTTTTAATTACTTTTATCTAATACTATTAATGTCCTTTTAATCCTTAGTAGAACCTTTTCTCCCACTTTCCTCACCTCCTTCTCACATTCTACTGCTTCATGTTTGAAATTTACATTTTTCATGCTCCTTCTCCTCGCATGTTCTACCTTTGTTTGTATAATCATTAAGCTTTATGAATTTTTAGACAGTTAACTATATGCTGTTACTATTAAATACTGTTCTATTGTTAGTGGAAGTAAAGTTCTTCTGTTTAATAGATATTTACTATAGGTCAGTATTTGGTTTTTCCTATTTTATATTGTAATCATAGATCTCTTTTCTATGGTTAAGGGTGATATAGTATTGTTTATTAAGGTAGGTCAACACCTAGTTTGTATTGATGCTATAATCAATGCTCATTTTATTATGACAACCATCATTGTTACCATCAATTGGTTTCTCTGTATCCTGATATTTGGATTGCCTTGGTGACATTAACAACATTGCAGCCCAGTCCTAGAGAACTAGGCTCTGAGGCAAACACACTGTAGCATTCTCCTCCCAAATAAATAGGTAGTGAGATTCTAAAACAGAGGCAAAAGTCTATAGTTAGGGAAATCCAGAATGTATCTCTGAAAAGCAGATACTAACCAAAGAAGTCTTCATACTAGCAACAAAGTCTTCCACGATAATCATCCTCCAAGCCTCAACACAGAAAACAAGCAAAAAACCAAAAATGGAAACGTGAAAACAAAATATCTTCATTCCCAAAGCTGACCCAGCAATGAATGAAGGAGAGGAAATCAAAAGCCACAGAGCTGAATTATTTGAGAACATAACAAAGGAAATTAAAAATAGATCAACAAAGGAAATTAAAAATAGATCAACAAGGTGATTGGAAAGTTCAAAGAAGACACAACTAAACCATTAATAGTGCTAATAAATGAAATGGCCGGCAAGTCTACAGAAGATACTGATAAGATGCTAATTCAGTGAATAAAATGATGTAAAACATGAATATCCAGCATAGAAAAAAAATTAGAGTCTCTGAAAAAGTACCAAACAAAACTTCAAGAGATTAAAAATTCTATTGAAATCGTGGGCAACAGAAGCAATCAGTGTGATGGCAGAGCATCAAAACTAGAAGACAGGACTGGTGTCAGTGAGCAATTCATGAGAGATACCTTAAACAATGAGGAAACATGAACTCATTGAGAAAGAAATTAGGAAAAATACCATTTACCATAGCATCATGAAAAACTAAATATTTAGGAATTAACATAACCAAGGGAAAGACTTCTACAACAAAAACTACAATATTCTGAAAAAAGGGAGATTGAAGGGGATCTCAATCCCTTATATCCCTCATTTTTGTATAGTCAGTATAAATTTTATCAAAATTAACAAAATATCCCTTGTTGTTGGACAGGCAGAATGAATATTGTCAAAATGAACATACTTCCAAAATGAATATATAAATTTAATATAGTCCAAATCAAAATACTAACAGCATTTCTCACACAAATAGAAGAAACAATACTAAAAATCATATAAATCAAGAGACTCAAAACAGCAAAAGCAATCCTATGTAGCAAGAGCAAAGCAGAAGGTATCACAATTCCAGATTATAAGTATATTACAAAGTTACAGTGATAAAAATAGCATGGTACTGTCACAAAAACAGACATGTGGATCAATAGAACAGCACAGAGGAAGCATAAACAACTCCAGGCACAGTCAACTATTTGAGGATCAAAAACATATGCTAGAAGAAAGACAGCCTCTTTAATACATGATTCTGGGAAAATTAGCTATCCACACGCAAAAGACTGAGAATAGACCCAAATCTTTCACTGTGTACTAAACTCAGTTTAAAAAGGATTAAAGGTCTAAATATTAAAACAGAGACATTTAATCTGCTGGAAGATAAAAATAGGTAAAACTCCGGGTGTAATCAAGGGCTTTCTGAACAGAACCCTAAGTACAAAAAACAGTACCAAGAACCAACAAATGGATCATAACAAATTAAAAAGCTTCAAACAGCGAAGGAGGCAACCAACAGAGTGAAGACACAACATACCAAAAGGGGAAAAAAATTTCCCAGCTATTTCTCAGACAAAGGACTAATGTCTACAACATATAAAAAACTGAAATAAAAAGACTTCCCAAAATAAAAGACTGAATCAAAAATAGACAGCAGAAATGAAGAGACACTTCTCAGAAGAAGAACAAATGGTCAATAAATCCATAAAAAAATGTTCAGAATCACTGACTTTTAGAAAAACGAAAATAAAAACAACACTGAGATTCTATCTTATTTCAGCAAGAATGGCTATCATCAGGAAATCAAATAACTGCAAATGCTGGCAAGGCTTTGGAGAAAAAGGAACATTTCTACTTCATTGGTGGGAATGCACAACCACAATTGAGATTGGTATGGAGATTGTTCAAAAAACTAAAACTAGAAATTCTAGTTTACTTTGCTATTTCCCTGCCAGGTATCTTCCTGAAAGTGTTAAAGACATCATATTACAGTGATACATGCATATCCATGTTTATAGCAGCACAATTAATAATAGCTAAACCTTCGATATAGTCTATCTGCTCATCGAGAGATGAACAGACAAGGAAAATACACAGTGGAGTAATGCTCTTTTATAAAGAAGGGCCAATGAGTCATTTGTAGGGAAACAGATGAATCTTGAGACCATCAAATAAAGTGAAATAAATCAGACATGTAAATATCCATGGACAAATATTTCACAAAGACATCAGCTGCCCTGGGCTCATGAAAAACTCAGACATGTGGTAGACACAGAGAGCTGTTTCCAAAACTTCACTGAGCATTATTCTAAACATGCAAGGATGGTTGAATGTTTCAAAATATAAGTAACACAAAAATGCACAATAAAATTCAAAATCTAGACCTGGCTGCTCAGAAATAAGACACTTTTATAAGCTAGGTTTGATGGTGCATGCCTGTAATCCTAGTGCTCTAGAAGACTGAGAGAGGAGAATCATAGGTCTGACCTCAAGCTTGACAACTTAGTAAGTTAGTGAGACTCTGTTTCAAAATTAAAATAAAACATTGTACAAATAGAAATATTACTTCAAGTGTCTAAACCCATCTAAATATCTATCATAAAGCAAAAAGAACTATCATATTTTACTATGAAATCCTGCAGACATTCACATTATAATCAAAAACAAAAGAAAGATGTTTGGGATAATTGTTATTATTTAACATTATTCTGGGAGTTCTAGTCAATGAAATGCATGTAAAAGTTGTAAACAATGAAATTCATTGTTTTAAATAGTATTTAGACATAGAAAACTCAGGAGGATTAAAGGAAAGCCTTTCAAACAATAATTTCAATAAAGAAACCAAAAATAAACGCTTCAAAAAATTGCCCACATGCCACCAATGATTAGTTATTTTGAATAATGTTAAGTCATAATAAATATTTACAGAAGAATCCGCTACCAATAGTATTAAAGAATGTAAAATAATAAAACAAACCAGACAGAATCCACTCCATGGACATAGATTCAACACCTTACTGAGATACTTACAAGAAAATATTTTTAAAAATCATGTTCCTAGATGGAGAAAGGTTTTGTAAACTCAGTTTAGTTGAATTTACCCACAGTCTAATTAAATTACCAGTAAGATTTTTGAGCAGAAACATGATAAAATAATTTTAAATATATATGTTAGAATGTGCATGACAAAAAAACAAGTTTCTAAAAATAAAAGTAATGAGAAGGGCTTATTCTTCTAAACATTGAAATGTACCATAAAACCAGAGTAACATGCAAATAGAATATGACTACAGAAAACCAGTTGGCAAAACAATGGGGAAAATAGACCAAAAAATCATAAATCAGTGTAGCAGAAATCAATGGAGAAAGAATGATATGGAGTTAGCTGAGTTTGTAAAAAGCAAAACAAAAAGAATGAAAAACTTAGAATGCCTTTCTTACATCAAATAATGTCTAGATGCTAAAATTTATACCTTTATAAATTTATGCCTTTACCACAGGAATCTAGAGTAAAATATAAGTGAAAATCTATTGGATGGGAAAGGATCTTCTGTGTGCAAAGCCAAAATAGAGTAAGTGATGGTGGAAAATAAAAATAGTTGAAATTTTCTGTACAACCAGAAGGTCACCATAAGTGTATTAAAAAACATTCAGTATCTAAAATAAAATATTGTCAAAGATGTGACACACATATTCAGTAATGAGTGAAAGTGTCAGGTAGAGCTTACAAGCTTAAGCTACAACTGATGTACGGGAAAGCACGCGTGTTGTTTCTGGTGTGGAATAGATGAAGGCGGAAGAGCAAATCCCAGCCCTGTCACTTGCTAAGAGCTTTGTTCGCATCTTACTTTTGTCATACACAAAATAGTAATAATAACACTGTTTCCCAGAATTGAGGGAAAGATCTATGAAAAACTGCAGCCTGACACAGAGTAAATGCTAAATACGTAAATTTTAACTATTGTAATACCCCTGGAGGTACAGGAAGGTAATTAACCACACTTCCTGTGATTCCCTAGGCCCTGTCATCTGTGTTAACAAACTGAGAGTGAAACAGAAATCCGACCCATGACCACCTCTAGGTCACCAGACGATGGAATTGGGTTAGAGAAGCAGCCCACGCTGTGGCTCCCAGCTTTCTGCTTTTCCCTCAGAGTTAACTCACCCAAGCCCAGCAGCAGGCCTCCCTCTGAAGAGCGTGGACAGGCATGAAGGGGTGAGTTTTGCGGACTGGGGACCAACCAGCAACTCCAAAGAGATGAGCCACCAAGTCCTGGGACTCCACCAGGTTGCTGTGGGGGACAACTGTCATTACCTTTTCCCATCCAGGAGCCAGGGGTGTCACTCTACTTTGGGAGAGGGTGGCAGGTGAGTGATACTCAAGTGTTCTGTCTACATGTCTCCTCCCTGATCAGTAAAGGAGAGCCTCTGCCACCATAGAAACATGACTTAGGAAGTTTAGGTGTTTCCCAGCCCACCCACCCTTCTTATCTGGAAATAATTTCACATGAAGAGTATGCAATTGAATATTTTAAAATCACCCAAAATTATGAGGTTTTTTTGGAAGAGTATTTTGGGACATTAGAAAAAATTTCACAGTGTAATGTGGACAGGTGAAAGCAATAAGACGATATCATATATTTTTATTTGCAGTAGGAAATTCTGGAAGAAATACACTAAAATTTTACATGTGGATTGCCTTTTGATAGCAGACTAATGTTGATTTAAGGATTTTTGCTGTGTGGGTTTGTTCCTTATTGTCAAAACAAGTAAGAGAGAAACATAGCAAAACACACAAGTAAGTTAATTGTTCGGATGACATGGGACTTCAGGGTTCTCTGTGGAAAGGTTAATCACTCGGTAGACAAGATGCTACCCAAAATAAAAGGCAGCAGGTATTTGAAATAAGGTTCCAGACAGACTGGATGGGACTCCTGAGACATGGAGACATGGAGTTTCCCTGTCTCCTTTCCTCAATAATATATGTGTTGTAGGAAAGTATATATTTTCATATAGGAAAAACATCAATTCTCTCACCTCTTTCTGGTGATTTTGATTTCTTATATTTTACTGAATTTTTAAAACTTTTTTGTCTATTAATATTCAGCAGTAAAGAGAGAAATATAGCTGCTGACTAGCTTCTTAAGACTATTGCAATCCCTCAAACAAGCAGGGTCCTTGTTTAAAAAAGATTTAAAGTATATTGTTTACCTCTTGGCACAGCGATTTTAAAAATGGACCAGGAAGGAGGGATCTCTCCCTTTGTTTCTTTACACACATCTGTATTTTTTACAACCATGCATTATTTTTGAAATTAAAATATAAGCTATTAAAATTTGCATTTTAAAAAATATTTAGAATATAAACTTCTACATCAAGAAACCAAAGAAAAAAGCAAAGTCAAATATACACATGTATAAACTTCAAAGTTTATGGTCGAATTTAGGTACTCTGCAATCCACCTAGAAGCGAAGCATTTATATCAGGACTTTGTTTCTATGAGGTTCAAGGGCACCAAAAGGGCATTATAAATATTAATAAAAACTTCAAAAGCTAAACCACATTTTTATGGAGTTAGAAGCATAAACTGAAAGAATTAATTTGAGAAGGAGAAGGTGATATTTTTCAATGGTTGTTTTGTTTTGCTTTTGCTGAGTTCCAATTCTGTCACAAAAGGGAAAACTGTGAAGCTTGTTGGTTTGAAAATAGGTGATGTTTGATTGTATATACAGCCTTCCAAGAATATGCAGAGGGGGTCCAGAATATTGCTTGCAACGTTGGTAAATATCTAAATGTCTGGTTACTGAGCAGGCCCCTCAGGAGAAGTGGGCCATTTATTAAGTGGCACACGTCTGTTTGTACATGGATGTTTCCTAACCCTTCATGTAACGAGTATGACCTTAAAGCATAACCGGTCTCTTACAGATAAAAAGAAATAAGGAGAAAGGAGAGGCATGTCCAAGAGGTGGCTGCTGGGTGGTGAATTCACAGGACCAATGACCAGAAAACACACACAGCTGTCTTACTCCAGCCGGGTCACATTTCCTGCACAGGCCGGCAAGCTGCAGCTCTAAGGCTAAATTAGCATCAGACCGTGATCTACTTCCATCCCAAGAATCTGGAGGGCTCTGTAGGCTTTTATCTTCACATCATCCGCTGAAAACCCTGTCAAAGAAAGTGTTGTCTTCCCTGTACAGGCTGTGAAACCAAAGCACAGAGACAGATCTTCATGTCCCTTGGTAAGCCAGGATGGTAAAGAATGGAGGACTCTGTTTTGTCGCTCAAAGGAAACAGGCCAACATACCTCGGGGTTGAACACTGCCTTCCAATTCCAGCAGAACCCTTTTGATATGAGCTATAGAAGGGCATCAGTAGGTACAGTGAGCAAACGGCTACCTGCATGAGACGAAGAGCTCAGGAAAAGTCCCGCTGCAGGGCATGGAGCGCAGGTTTCCTGGACCACTGGATGCCCGAAATGCTACTAACAGAGAGCCCTTTCTTTAGTCAAGGCATTACAATTTCAAATAACTCCTATAAAGTTTAAACACTTCTAGGGGCATATTACATATTACACTTTCAGACAACAGCATTCCAGTATTAATTAACTTATTAAGTTTTTGTCTACAGTGTTAGCTGAGTCTCAGTGGAACAACACCCTCAGGACAAATGTTTGTGATAGAATAAGTAGAAAGTGATATTCTAACACCTTGAGTCTTTTTCAAAAAATAAACGATGTATTAATTAATTAATTAACCAGAGAAAGAGGGCTAGGACATGTCTGAAAGAAACAGTCCTATGATGATAAAAGACGGTCCTCATTCCAGGCCTGCTTCATGTGGGGCAAGTGAACTTGTAAGTCTCTGTTCTGGGAGAACAATCACATGTAACTTGGTTTGCATTCCTCCAGGGACAAATTGGAGGTAAAACAGGAAGCAAGTCAGGGCAGCAATTCCAGGGCACACAGAGAGGGGTGAGATACAGGATGCGAAGAGAGAAGTCCATTACAGGGGTTGCAATGAGCAGCTATCACTGGGAGCTTCTCTGAGAAACAGGAACCCCACTCAGACAGTGCCACAACAGGAGAGAAGTTGGAGGATTTTTCCACAAAGTGCTATTCCTCAAATGGAGAGGTCACTTCTGAGCTGAGGATCCCTCAGAACTTTTACCTTAGCCCATTACTGGGCTGAGAGTCGCATCAGAGGTTCCCCTCAGACAAAGACACACAGCTGCCATGCCACCCAGCCTTGGGGACCTCCTGGAGAAAGCAAGAAGGGACCAGTAGTACTCACTACACAGATAGCTGCTTCATAGAGCCATTGAGTTCGTAAAGTCACAGAAAGTAATGTGAATTAAGTGCTTAGCATAATTTCAAGCACATAATGAAGAGCCAATAAGTGGTAATCGCTATAATTTGATTGGTGATATTGTTACATTTTAAAAAATCAAGATGGAACTTGGATTTCCTGTCATGGTGGAGGGCGGAGAGAGGCAGAGGACTTAGCCAAGAAGTCCTGAACTGGTCTAAAAAGCCTTAAGAATTGAGAATAATCAAGAAAAAAATAAGGGTGAAGGTGTCGCAGGCAAACTTCATGTCCTTTCGGCCTGTAGGAGGTCCTGTGGTGCGCTGGTGGGTTAGTGTGACCAGCAATCTAGAGACAGCCAGAGAGCAGAGAAAGGCAGTTGTGTGTCCTCACTTATTAGCCTGCTAAGGTGTCATGCCAGCCTTCAGTGGGACTCCTAGGTTCTCTCCAAAATGACCTGTTGAACTGGCAAAAAGAAGCAGCAATAAATAGTCCTGGTCAATCTGGGCTCCTTCACAACTTCTATTAAGTTTTGCTTTGACTACAAGCCCCATTCACCCTGTGTGAATCTGTACACACTAACTCCCAGAGAAAACATGACTGTTTGAGGAGACAACTGGTGCTTTTGCTTGGCAGCTGGGCCTGTCCGTCTGGTGTTTACAAGGTGACTGTCCCATGCTAAGGTGAAACATCATGGAGCAAGGTGAGCTCCCTGTGGCCGCACAGAGGCCCACACCTGTTCCCTGGGCACAGCAGGTCCTCGCCACCCTACTGTCAGGAACAGGGTTTACAAAAGAAGACTGTTCTGTTTGGCAGGTGGGAAATCATTTCAGTTGTGTTATTTTCCTATTTATTAAAGTAAATATAAAGATGCTTTTATTTTCCACAAAGGATTATTATCAGTATTTGGATCTATGTTGTTTCAAAAAAAAACACCTTACTTTTAGTATCAGAGGCAGAAGGTTCTGTTCCTCAGAGAAATGATATTCTTTGGTAGACCGGTGGGAAACCTGGAAAATGCTGAAAGGATAAGACAATTTCCAGCATCAACATGGAATCTTTGTCTTCAGACCTCTAATGGCTATGATTATTTCCTATGGTAAGATGGGCATTTAAAAGTCAGAATGCAAAGGATTGGTCTGGAAGCAGGATACATGCAGGGTGGCCCAGCACCACACAAAGCCAGGGCTGAGCTCACAAGACTGGCTGACTCTCCACCTCTTTCTCTTCCGACCTGAGTTGCATCTTCCCTGCAGGCTCCTTGTGTCTCCTGTTTGTGTGTAAATCATCATCATTATCCTCAAGACAAACGACATCTAATGTGCACTCCTAAGTATTACCCTGCCTTGTCCTCAGAATAAAATATCCCTATCGCATGAAGGCATACAATGGATCTTAGGAAGTTTAGGTCATATCTGAACTAATGTGTATCTTAGTTAAGAGCAGCTCTGTCATTCTTACCCCAAACTCGGCCTCCCAAAGCCTGCACTCTAAACCACAGCATGCTTCTCTTTGCCCCATCTTATCAGACTGGGAAGTCCTGGGGGACCTTCTAGGAAAGCACATATGCAGATTTTGTACTAATAAAAGCGATGATCATATCTTTCATGTGCATGCCTATAAAGCCCCTTCCATTTGCATTCTCTGATGAATTTGAATGACAACAATCATGATAGTGATCAGTCAGGCAAAACTGCCTTCTCTGCTTAAAAAAAGAAATACTTGAAATTCAGCATTCCTTATGCCCAAGAACACCCAATAAACTCCATCCATCTAGCTTCCCTCTTTTCCTTTTCCCCCTCTGCCTTCAGGGCTCATATTCCTACCACACATTGTGTCCACCTCTTTTCCTTGTTTTTCCTGGATAGAAACTGAATGTTTTTCCTCTGAGAAAAGCATTCCCCTGATGGGTGTTACACGCATGTATCAATGGAGGAATAAATGTCCCACGTTTGAAACCTAGTTATAACCTTCTCATCTGCAGAATGTATAACTCAGCAGTAAGAATTTTTCTTTGCAGAAAACTGGGGCATAATCAAGGCTTTCAATGGAGGGCAGAAAAGGGAAATCACAGAAAATCAATTCCACATTTTTTTTTTTTGGTGTGGAATAGAGATAAAGGAAATGTTCTTTCAACTATTTTGTGGGCAGAGAGATATGATAATTTCTTTCTCTCTCCGAGCCCAGGATTTTTCCTCAGTTTGTGGTATGACCTTGCCATGTAGTTCCAGGATCTGGTCCATCACGTAAGGCTGGAGTCACACATTGGAAGAGAGTTTGGTGTGAATTCTGACCGACTGAATCATCACCACCACACCCCTGCACTCATTAGCAGCATCATTTATCATTTCAGTGAGTTCTTTAACAAACTTTCTAAATCCATTTCCTCAAGTGTAAAAGGAAGATATAAACCTACCTCAAAAGATTGTTGTGAGGGTTAAATAAGAATGCAAAGCACCTAAAATATTTTGTAAAATGTTCTTAGCAAAGTAGAGCTGCCTATATATACATCTTCTTTTTTAAAATCATTTTAAAGTCCTGTTTTGCACAAAAGATTTAAGTATCCTGCTATCTAGAGATGACACACATCAACATCGATGGTTAGTTACAGTAGCAAAGATAAATAATATTCTGTGGCACAATAAAAGGCCCTCAGATCTCAGTGACTTAGCACAATACAATTTTGTTTCTCATTAGTGCCAGTCTCAAGATGGGTGCTTCTGGTCAGACATTTTTAGCTTTTGAATGTGTCCCTCAAAATTCATGTGCTGAAACTTGATAGCCAAGGTAATAGCATTAAGAGGTAAGACCTCCAAAATGTGATCAGGTCACAAGAATAGAACCTCATGGATGGGATTAGGGTCCTTATAAACGGGTCTGAGATTCTCGAGCATCTCCTTCACTGTGAGAGGACACAGTGTTAGTCCACTCCAAAGGACGCGGTGATAGGCAACACCTTGGCAAAGCAGACACTGAACCTGCTGGTACCTTGACCTTGAACTCCTGCCCTCCGGGTTGTGAGAAAGAAATTTCTGTTCTTTATAAGTGAACCAGCCCTCAGTATTTAGTTGTAGTAGCACAAATAAAGACAAGTTCTGCAAGAAGTGACATAGGCATTCAGGCTTCTATCAACAGGCTTCATCAGCTTCCTTGTGTCTTTCAGTCACTAACTTCTAGCCATTCAGAGTCCCCATGAAATATTTAATGGCCCTCAGTTGCTGGACCCCAGTAAAACACAGAAGCTTGTGGAAGGTTGCTTAACTGTGTACTTAGGAGAAGAAAACTAGATGTGGATAACAGTGCAGAAAGAAAAGGAAGGGACATCATTTTGCTTTTAATTTTGAAACAAATAGGGCTGATTTTTGGAGCCATAGGCCAAAGAAGAGCTCATAATGATCATTGGAAATTAAAAACACTTAAACAGAAAACAAGACTAAGGTGACTTGAGGCAAAATGGTGACTAGAATAGAACTTTGATTGTAATCTTTCCTCACTTCTGTCTCCTCTGCCTCCCCTTTTTAATCAATGCCTCTCTCTTTCTTCTAGCCTCCCAGACCCCCAGCATAGGGCTCCCAAGCAAGCCCCCCTCACAAAACTGCTTCATATTTCAGACAATGATGTCCGTTAAAAGATGCCTTATTTCCTCAGAGCCATATTGTCTGATAGATGACAGCTAATTAATCTGATAAAGTAATTCATGCAGCTCAAATAATAGTTATTGTGGGAATTGTGTTACTAAGCCCAAGTAACCTGTATTTCTAATAGGTTCCTTCTAGAGACAATGCCTTACCCTAAATAAATTGCTGTAGTGGTAAGAATGGCTCAAATGCTGAGACTCTTTGTCTCATACATAGGTCTTTCGAGGACCTACATATGGTAGGAGCAGTTTCGATAGAAATGTTCAACACCTCGACTTTGTTCCCCTTTACTGAACTTTTGTTGTAATTGGAGCGGTGAATTATGTATCTGTAAAACATGATATTTAAGGTGAGTCATTTAGTCAGAAAGGATTTGTAGAAAAGCACTACACATTTAAGAAAAATTCCACATAGCTACAAAAGTTTCCTGGCACCATTTGTTTCCATCCTAAATTTGGAAATCCAATTCATATGAAATGATTCCATAGGTATAATTGTGTTCGTGAATTAATATCTCTCACTGAGAAGAATTCTATTTAATCCAATTCTTCCTGAAGGCTGGATATTGTGGGTTTTGGTTTGGGGTTTTGGCTTAGAATATCTGTAAAAAGGCAAGTTTTTGTGGTGAATGTCAAAGAAGTAACCTTAGATGCCTTTAGAATCAAGTTTAGTTTGGTTGGCAGCAGGCTCATAAAGAAGAAATTTTTGGCTCCTGCATCCTAGTGGTGAAGAACAGAGCTGCTCCTTCTGCTGCCATAACCTTGTGGGTTCCTCCATGATATAGACAAGATCTGCTTCCTTAAGAACCCAGGAATAAGGAGCCAGGGAAGAAGGAAGGGTCCACAGCTGGCAGAGCCTACGCAAAGCTTTCTCCCATGAAAGGGAGGAAGGACCGCCATTCTTGGAACTGCCCCGAGGGTCAGTTCAAATATGATAGCCTTGATATCTTCCTTGATGTTTCCTACACCACCAGAGTGTTGAATTTTTCATTTTTCCTGTGAGTTAGGGGGAACTGCCTCTTTCAGAGATTGAAAAGCTAGGTGCAAACAATATGCACAAACCTCCCAGTATGGTACTTGGAATGTCTGCCTCTGAGACCAGGTCCTTCATCCCTCTCCGAGCCAGCCACCTCCTCCAGCGTCCTTCCTTGATACACTCTCAGCAGACAGCAAAGGGACCATATCAACGATAATGGCGCAGCCAGCGCAGATTCCTCTGAATTCAAATCTGGCCCTGCTGTGTGACTTTACAAAGTCCCCAGTGACTTCTGGGCCTTGGTCTCAGAAGACTAAAAAAGGAGACTAAGGAGGTCTCAGGAGACTATGAAATATGCTAAGTAGAGCTCATCTAGAAAGCATTGGCACATAGACCATTAACAAGTGATACTGATGCTCCTGACACCTTTATTTTGTAAATATTATTAACCCCCTCTTAGCTAGAGTCCCCTGGGCTGACAACTGAAATACAAGAAATAGGAAAAATCTCTGAGCTCAATGGGCTTAAAAATCTACTTGGAAAGACTGACTCTATGAATTGGTAAGACAAAAATATATTTTCAGTAATGAATGAGAATGAACAGTAATATAAGTAGAAAGTGTCAGGGCAATTGAGCAGACTCTGAAAGTGTTGGGGAGAGACACAAGAGAGGAATGGGAAAGCATTTCCCCTGTGCCAGGGAGTCAGTTTGAGCAGCAACAGTGAGATTTAAGTTAGCTAAAAAGGTCAGTCAACTAGATGGTATATTTTCAATTAACAAGCCACTCAGATTGAACTTTGAGAGAGATTTTGCTTACCTCTGCAAATTATGTTCTTCAGAGATCTAGCCTATTTCCCTGTAGATCCAGCCCCACCACATAAGATCAGTTATTGTCACAAAGAAACTTTTGGGAGGAACAGTGACCTAAGAAACCGGAAGACCCACATCATTCAGGAAAGTTCACTAAGATAATTACCCATCCCTGCCCTGGTTTCCTTTCAATAGGTGTGGATGAGACAAGTTAGAACCCTCTACAGTGGAAGACACCATCTTATTCTTCTGAGGTTATTCTGCACTGCTCCCGTCTCTCAGTGCTGTCCAGGAGACAGGTATCCTTGTCACTGGGCCCACATATGAGTCTGTGCAGACGGGTCTTGAGCAAGCAGTGCTTCTTGTATGAGAAATAAGCATACCCACACTATGCATCTTATTAAATGCGATTTATAATTCATTAATCGGAGGGGAGGCCGACAGTTCCACATTTCTAACAGTTTCCTGGGTAAGGCCACCACTGCTACTGCTCAGGTCATACTGAGAGGCACAGCTGCACAACTTCCACGTGATTTGGGTGCAGTGTCTGAGGGGACTGGTAGAGAATCATGCTCTGTAATGACCAAGAACTCCCAAGTTCCCAAGATAAAGTCTTGTTCCAATGCACTGGCAAGCAAGCACTCTAATTCTGTATTGCCAGGGAAGGATCACCAGGACCAGAAGATATGCCTTCAAAGTCTGTTAGCAGCTTGCAGCTGGCATACCTGAGACCACACTTTTGCAGAGCTCTAAGGCATGAAAATGTGGGAGCCTCTGCAGGATCCACAGAATACTTTTTTATGTGGAAGTCAGAGAATTCTCCTATCCACCAGGTATCTTCCAACTGGGGTGGCTCTCTCTGGACTCTGCTGCTAACAGATTAAGTAGCTCAGGGCCAAAGCAGAAAAGGCAAGAGAGACTGCAGGAGCCCAGAATTCCCTCACCCGGGTGGTCTGCAGGACAGTTTGAGTACTGCTGTGGAAAGCAGGCAATGCCTTGCTGTTTGGGAGCAGGGGGTGGGTGACCTATGGCCCATGTGCAGCCAGAACAGAGCTCTGGCAGTGAATACTCCTGTGGCTTTCCAGGTTGGGAGACAGCAGTGTCTGCTTTCCGCCACTGACACAGTGACACACTGTGAGCCGCCTGCTGCCCACTGCCCACCATCAGTAAGGGTCACAGTCACTAAGGGCCCCGAGGTAGGGCTACTTTGTCCCAGGCCCCCCTTCTATGCCCATAACTCTGAAACTACATGACATCTTAACCTTTCTAAGAATTTCTTCAAGACAGCATTTAAAAACACCCAAATCTTTCTTGACCTTTACATTTTAGCAGAGTTTTTCTTTTATTCTTAAATTGATGTTACAATAATTTTTTTAAGCTGTGGCATTTTTAAAGCTACTTCAAGAGGAACTTCACTTTCCCTTACCCATCCTATTTGAGACCAATCATTAATCATGAAGGGAAGGCACCAAGACTCAAACTCAGCTTTATTATGTTTTCGTGTTTGTGACATTTTCTTTCTATCAGCTAGTGGGATGTTCCTACCCTTTCCGTTTATTATCTGCAAGGTGTAGAATTTGTTTTCCAGGTCCCAGCCCTCTTCTGTCACCTTGACACCTTCCCCTGTCATGGCCCAAGACTCTGAGAATGCCTCCAGGCTGGATTTGGAGAGAAGGGTCAGTGGGTATCTACTCTGAATTAACGAAATGCAAGGACATTTGTCCTGGTCAAAACAGGTATTACTGCATGTGATGGCAAAAATCAGCTCTCCCATACGGTGTTTGTTTTTTCTGTGGAGGCCTAACTAGGGAGCGTAAGATTGCAAATTTATACTCACAGGAGTTTAGGTTCAATATCACTAAAAACGAAAGACCCATAGACTACTGGGCTCCCAGTTCTTCATGGCTGCAGCCGGAAAGAGCCAAACAGCGGGTGCATCATGTAATAGGGGGCTTTTGCCCTGAAATTCAAAGCCGTGAACATCAATGGAAAATATGCCTCTTTATTTTTACTAACGTTTAATTAAAATTTAGCATTGCATTCGATTATAAATATAGGTAAGAAACTTCTCAAGTAGTAGCAGAGCCTTAATTGTGTCACCAAGAGAAATCACAAACATCTTCATATTATGATACCTCAGTTGTAGATATCTTGAAAAATTGTTTATGTTCTCCACTACTTGAAAATATGGCAGTTATTAGTCTGGCTGCTAGATATTATCATTTACTACATTAATAAAGAAGAGTACATATTTTGTATGATACATTTTCATGCTTTTTAATGTTTGAGGATTATATTTCAATGTAGTTTATTTTCTTTATAATATCTGTATTTTAAGTTACATATTTTAAAGTATAAACCTGAAAAAGAGTTCATGACACTCACAAAAAATAAGTAAGAGCCTGTAATCCCAGGGCACAAGAGACTGAAGCATAAAGATTGCTGCAAGTTCAAGACCAGCTTGGGCTACAAAGTGAGTTCAAGTCCAGCCTGAACTGTGTAATGAAACTCTGTCTCAAAAAGACCCCCCCCCCAAAAAAAAGAACATACCTTCATGTTCCCTATTTAGTCCAAGTTCCTGAGTGGACATATCATTCAGTTTTATAACATCCCTAATGTTTATAAGATTTTGAGTTGGCTTACTTAAATTCAGAACACTTTTTTTCCCACAAGTCTTATCATAGATGTTCATTCATTCCATCATCTATTTATTTAAAATATCCTTAATGATCTTGTTTGGGCTATGAGGCTATTACTGCGAAAAATTGTCAGAAAAGACATAGTATCACCTGTCTTGATCGTGGACTTTAATAAGGTACTCATCCCTGTAAATTCCTTGTTAGATTATAAGCACCCTGTGCAATATTCTCACCACCACGACCGTCTACACCTGAGTGGAAGAGTGCACTATCCAGCCTGTGCCAGGAGATGCCAAGGGACAGAAATTTTATTTCTATTTCATCTTCTTCTAGAAAATATGAGGATGTTCATTCAATAACCATTTATTAAGTTCTGATTGTGTATAGAGGTAGATATATAAATGGGTCTGGTACCCCAAGTGGAGAATGTTCCTCTTCAGCAAAAAACAGAATGTGAAGGCAAAAGGCAATCCCGGCTTGTGAGAAAGGAGCTGTTGAATTTTGCTTGGTGAGTGTGGGGTCACATGATTATAGTCGGATACATGAAGTTGATGCTTAAGAAACCACTTGCATTCAGAGTCTATGTGTGAGAGCTATCAGTGTAGGACTTTGCCACAAGCAAAAGCCACCAATAAAAATTGCTACTCCCAGAGAAGAGACACAGGCCAGAGGACCTTAGCGAGGGATGGGTGGGGCATCAGAAAACCTAAATACCATTCCTAAAGCAGAGCTTCAGGAATGGTACTTCAAAACGTGTGCCTTTTATAAAGGAAAGGCCCCTACTTAAAAGGCCAAGCAACAATTTAAAAGAACGGATGTAATTTACTAAGCAAGCACACTTTAGAAAAGGCAACCTTCCAAGTTTCTTGGAGAAGTTTCTTGGAGAAGAAGAAAGGGAGAATAATGAAAGGAAAAAGAGAAAAGGAAAGGGAGAGAAACAAGGGTCTTTCTGCAATTGGATAGTGAAATAGAAAAAAAAAATTAAGTTCCTGTAATCTAAAAAAAAAAAAAAAAGAGAACTTGAAATTCTTCATCCGTCACCACCTCCAAACAAACAAAACCTGAAATTTACCAGAGTTAGAGACAGGATGTCATTTAACGAGGATAGTGTAAGATATGCCAATATGACCAAACAGAACAATAAAAAAGTAAAATTTGTTAAAAGGCAATGAATTTTCATATAAATTAACTGAGAAAAATTCAGCCTTTCCCCTAAAGAATATGAGGCAGAAGGAAACTTCAAATTTCCCCTCCAAGTTGAATTGAATATATTCTAACAAGTATTTAAGGATATGAGAAAACACCTCAAGTTAGAAATTCAAATAATACTAAGAACAGAAGTGGACAAGAAACAAGAGAATTTTTTTTTTAAGTAGTTGATTGAACTCAAGGAAGAAGTGAGAAGAAAATATTAGCTTCAAAATGAAGAAACTATTACACATTGCCCAAGGGAAAACAGATGCAAATGAAAATTTAATAACGGATAGGTAGAAAAACAACCAAGAGAACAAAACAACATAAAGAAAGATATAATGTAGATCAGATGAAAAATAGAGAAAATAAGACCTGTGAAACAGGAAGAGCATTTGTGTTATTTTATTCCTTGAGAAAAACAAATAAAACATAACCACTTTTTAAAATTGTAGTTCAAGAAATTTTCCCAGAAAGATCTCAATTTACCCTTTCAAAAGGCTGATTAGATGCTTGCAAAATTAACCCAGAGTGATCAAAACTGAAATATATCTTACTAAAACTACTAGATTTCAAAAACAATGATAAAATTCTCAAGACCTACAGGCAAACAGAACAAATAATTTATATCAGCAAACAAGTTCAGCTGGCATCAGAGCTTGGAAAAACCAACACACAATGAAGGTAACAAAGAACTGAATGTTTAAAGAGCTCAATAAAAGAAACTGGGAACAAAAGATTTTTATAGCACCTAACTATCCTTCAAATATCAATAAACTTTAATGAAAACTTATAAGATTCTGTACACATAAGAGTATTTGATGAACCTACAAAAGAATGAACTTCATTCAGTCTGGTAAAAACTGAGAAAAAGTCAACAAAAGGACCAGTGAGTATTTAAAAATATTAAGTTTACATAATACCAAGGTAAAGATGAAAATTGGGGTGCAGGACTAAAACATAAATGCTATATATTATGAAGTAAAAATATTACAATTAATCAATAGAAATAGAAGAAAAAGAAAAGCAGATATGTCTATATTGCTGTATAGATATAATGAAGAATTAAAGGTTTAAAATACCAATTTGTGAAAAATATTAACAAAATAGATAAACTACTACCTAACTTGACCCAACAAAAAAGAAAGAAATATTATTAAAATAGAAAATATTTTTTAAATAAGGGCTTGACCTCTATGTAAATAAATTTCAAAACCTAGATGAAATCTATTGAAAACACCATATTGAACTTAGGGTTATAAATCAAACCACTTTCCATATTAAAAATGGAAATATTATTAAGGAACTCACACACACATCCACACACACACGCACGCACATGCACACAAATCACCAGGTGCGGATGATTTCACTGGGAGATGTTAACAATCCTTCAAATACCAGTTAGTCTCAGTGTTCCATAAACTGTTCCACAGCATTGGAAATGAAAGAAAATTTCAATCCTTCACATGACGTACATACAGTACTCACACCTAATAGAAAAAGATAATGTTAGTGAGTAAAACTACAGTGAAACATCACTCTTGAGTATCAATACAAAAATTCTAGACAAAATATTAGCAAACACAATTCAGCACACATTGAGGTGAAAATGCACATGATCAGGTGAAATTTATAGTAGGAATTAAATGCGAAGTGATCCATTAATAAGGCATGCCATGTGTATTCATTTTGTATGGCCAATATCAAATTCACCACAACTTGGTAGCTTAAATCAATGGAAATCTATTCTCACACAACTCTAGAGATCAGAAACACAGAATCAAGATCCTAGCAAGGGCTGGGCATGGTGGCACACACTTATAATTCTAGCTACTCAATAGGCTGAGGCAGGAGAATTGCAAATTCAAGACTAGCCTGAGCAATGTGTCTCAAAATACAATTTTAAAAAGAGCAGCAATGTGGCTCAGTGGTGGAGCACTTTGGCTAGCAGGTACAAGGTGCCCGGTCTTTCCATTACCAAACAAACAAACAAACAAACAAACAAATAAAAAACTGCAATACTAAAGGTACCAGCAAGGCTATACTGTCTTTGGAGACTGAAAGAAAAAGCTGTTCCCTCTTCTAGCTTCCCATGTCTATAATATTTCTTAATATCCCTTGGCTTGTGGCCTTCACACTCCAATCTCTTCATACTGCCTTTTCCTTTCCATGTTCATCTAGTCTCCCTCAGTATTCTCTGAGAAATACATTTATGATAGCTCTTAAATCCCACCAGATAATTCAGAATAACGTCCTCATCTCCATAACTTCATTTGACTTTCAAAGACTGTCTTTGTCCAAAGAAAGTTATATATTCCGAGGATTAATACCATGGCATACTTTAAGGAGCCATTATCGGCTTACCACAGTTCCCCCTCTGGTACCCAAATATTCACATTCATCCTACATATGCAATATACTTTCTCCCATCCCAAATCCATAAAGATCTCAACACATCATAGCACCAGCTTAAGTCCAAAACAGTCATCAGTTGAAAAGCACCAAATCTCATCACCTAAAATGTTAAAATTAGGTATATATGAGGTTCTAGGTAAGATCTAACCTGAAACAAAACTGTCTCTCAATTTGTAGATGTGTGAAACTAAGAAATATTTTATCTGCTTCTGAAATACAACAGTGACATAGGAATATGATAAGAGTAATAGATACTCTCACTACAAAAGGGATAACTCAAAAGAAAGAAAGTCCTTCATAAATTCTGGGGAGTCTGTTCCTTGCCTCTTCCAGATTCTGTGATAGACAGTGCCCCTTTTCTTGTGGTCCCATTACTCTTCTGGCCGCCTCTATTTTTCTGTTGCTTTCTCCTTTATGGGTTTGTCTAATGTCATTCTACCCCTCTCTCACAAGGATATTTGCAATAGCATTTAGGGCACACCTGAGTATCTGAGGATAATATCATCAACTAATTTTATCTTATTTTCAAAACCTTGTTATAAAGGTAATAATTACAGGTTTCCAAGTTTGAACCTAATGTACTGAATGGCCATTTTTAAACCTACTGTATATAATAATGTCAAAATGGGGAGAAATTATATAATCATCTCTTCTCTCTCTCTCTCACACACACACACAAAAACTGACTGAGAAACCATTTGACAAAATTTAACGCATATTAATGGTAACCCTGGCCCCATATATACAAAACGATACTATTTTCTCAACACAATAATTGGAGATTAATCCTAAAGTTATCATCATATTTAATAAAGAACCAGTAGAACCAGTTCCACTAGGATTAGGTACAAGAAAAAAATTCCGACATCCTCTGATACAATTAATGATATTAGCCAATGCAATTAGACAAGAGAAATCAATACAAGGGATAAGATTGACTAAAGAAGTAAAACTATGCATATTTACAGGTAATATGATATATACCTGGAGAACCTCAGAGAATCAGTTATAAAAAAGAACTCAAACAACATGAGAATTTACAGAAGAAACAGAAAATAAAATTAACACATAGGAAAAACAATAGCTTTTGTATAAATAGTAAGTGGGATAAAATAGGAAAAACCCATTAAACAACATCAAAATATAGTCAATGCTTATGAATAAATCTATCAAGGAGTGTGAAATCTATCCATGGAAAATTTTAATCCTAGAAGGCATTAATCAAGATATGAACACTTGGAAAGACATACGCTGTTCTTGGATAAATTATAACATTATAAAATAAAGTTTTCACTAAGTTAATTTATAAGTTTAATAAAATTCTAACAAAATATCAACAAATCATTTTCTGGAGCTGGAAAATGTGATACTAAAGTTCATATTTTAAAAATGTTAAGATAATGCAGAAAAACACTGAAAAGGAAAAATTGTATGTGGTGACTCGTCTTAGCACAAATTAAAACTCCCTATCAGGCCTTGATAATTAAAACATTGTGGGGCTGGAACATGAATAAAGAAATGACAAATATGCCAGTAAAATACAGAGTAAAGAATTAGATCCAATACACATGGAAATTTAGTATATGAGAAAAGCAACATCTCAAATCACTGGGGTAATGATAAACTTCTTAATAAATAGTCTGGAACAACTGTTGGAAAAAATTGTCACTTGGAAAAAAGATCAAATTAGACCTATATCTCACACAAGCAGTAGGATAAACTCCAAGTGGATTAAAGATCTAAATATAAAAACTGAAACCATACAAATATAGAAAAAATACACACTAAATTTTTCTTTAACTTTGGTAAGGAAAAAGTATTATATCATTTTTTCAGGGCAAAAAAGTATGATACACAAAATCAAAGAATGACTGAAAAACCAGAAGAAGATATTTAAAACACATATTAGAGAAAAAAATATTAATATTCCTCACACATAAGGAAATATTAAAAAACAGGGGAACCAAAAAAAAACCAAAGTCCTGGTAGGAAAATGAGAAAAAGACATGAAGAGACAATTCAGCAAAAAAGAGAGAGAAAGGAAGAAAAAAAGAAGAAGAAAGAAAGGTTAAAAACTATCTTCAGAAGTGAAAGCATAAATATGTGTATTATAGGAGCACATTCTGCTGGTAAGGCTCTCTGGTAAAGCTAGGAGGACACAGACCTTTCGTGCTTTCGTGGTGAAAGTGTAAACCGACGCCTGTATATAACCCTTCTGCAGGAACACTAGGCAATATCTAACAAAATTATTCATGTGTTTTATTTTTGACCTAGGAATCCCACTTCAAGGATATGAACCTCTAATTTTGCATCTAAATACATTACATGTGCATGAACTTCCTCACTGCTGCATTGTTTGTAATTGCAAAACACTAGAAACTGTATAGGGCTGGGGGTTTAGCTCAGTAGCATAGGCACCTGCCTGGCAAGTGTGAGGTCATGAGTTCAATCCCTGGTACTGGAAAAAAAAAAGAAACAGTTTAAATACTCACACATTGGAAAGGACTTGAATAAACTGGTACATCCACACAATAAAGTACTATTCACCTGTTTTAAAGGTAAATGAACTTCCATGCCTGATATATGGTGCATCTATAACATGCAATATATTAAGAGAAGAAAGCACATGGGTAGTCTTTTTCCTTTATGCAAGAGAAAATTCCAAAAGGATGGAGGATTTGAATGAACTCAGACTACCTCCCTCAAAGTACTTATCAATCACAAAGGGAAAGATGGTACACTTACTGGAGAAACCAGCAGACACCAACTCATCCAAGTGACGATGGTAATCATCTATAGTAATAAGACATCAACATTACGTGTTCCTTGACATGCCCACACAAGAAACAAGATCTTTTCTGCAGCATAACCTCACCCCAATCTTGAAAACATCAGGGAAACCTAAATTAAAGGAACTTCTACCAATCTAGTGAGCAAGACCCTTCACAAAGTACCAAAGTTTTAAATGACAAGGACAATGAGGAACCGTCACAGACTGGACGCACATAAGGAGAATTAACAACTAACTTCAGCATGAGATCCTGGACAGGAAAATGATATTTGCCAAACAATTTGTGAATTTTGAATGAAGTTCACAATCCAGTTTATAACACAATACCTCCGTTAATTTCCTACTTTTTATAACTACATTTTGATGAAGGGAGAGAGCAAACATAAATGCAAGCAGGGTCAGGGGTGTAAAGACGTGTATATTCACAAATTTTTGTAAATCTAAAATTAGGTCAAAATAAAATGTTATAAATCATAAATAAATAAAAGGCCCTTTTCACTTCTATTAAGGCTTCTCAGGAAAACTTTATCTTTCAACAACTCTCCTATAAAAGTTTCAAACCATGTCTAAAACCACTTACCACTACATTTACACTGACAGTGATCAGAAACACAGCCTCAAGAGTTGCCAGATGAATGAGGAGGAAAAAGCTCGACATTGCAGCAGAGGAAGTGGAGCATCTGAGGGAAAGATTTTCAAATGACCTCTTTTGTGTTGCTAAATTTATTCATAACCTGGAATGGGCAACAAACCATCACAAGGACACAAAAGAATCATCAGGTAAATTCAAGGGCTTTTAAAAAATGCAACTGAACACTCTTGTCCAAAACCTTGGAGCTTAACCTTTCTCCTGAAAATGCAATCTGCTCTTTACACCCTGCCCGCATCCCAGACTCTGAGACCTAGATTGCTACAGGAGCAGAACCATCACCTTGTCCTGATTCAGTAAGCTCCTGTTACACCATCAGCTGGAGATCCTAGGGGTATGTGGAGGTGTGCCGATTCCCTGCTGAAAGAGTTCATGCACAATGTATGTCCTTCACATAACTTTGTCTTTCAAAGCTATCTTTTGAATTCATGTTTTCTCAACAACTACAACTCCTAATAAGGAGATGATTTGTCTCTGTGTATTCAAAGTAAAAGAAACAAGACAAAGGTCTCCAAATGCTTCAGGTGCTAACAACAAAAGCAGATTGGCAAAAGATAACTCCAGACCAAGAGTCTCCATCCTCTGTGACCTGGGTTATGTCCCTGGGACCATGTTGTCGCTAGTCAATGTCACTGATATGTTACATCAAGGGTAGTGATGGACCATGCGTTGCTTAGCTCTTTGTGCTTTTCAAGGGCATCCTCACGTATTGTATAATTTGTTCTTTAAATTGTACTGTAACATAAGTAAGATTTCTTTTTAATAATAACATAATATGCAATGCTTTAAACTATATAAACTTTCTTTGTTGCATTACTTTTATAGATCCCACTAAAAAAAACAAGTGAAGTATCACTAGCTCCATTTTCTGGATTCAGGGGTTGACTTGTGCAAAGTCACCCAGCTAGTGAGAGAGGAAGACAGAGCTAAAGAGCAAGACTTCTGACTCACATTCTGGTCACCTTCCCCCACCATGACATAGCTACACAGAAAATTGAGGAATACAAGTTTTTGATGAGGTCTTCAAAAATGAGTCCTAGTCGTAGGGGACCTGATGGGATCATTCTGCCAAGGCACTGCTGTGATCCCCATACTGTGATCTCTGGCAAGAATAGACCTGGGCACAGTCACACAAGTAAGAGCAGCGCCTGAATTATCCGTGCAGATCTCTGTGGTTCACTTAGGAGCTGTTCCTAGGACCTTAGGAAAGCCAGATGGGACATACACTAACTCACTGATTAAAGCTCAGCAAGAATCACTAGGTATTTTTACAAAGGAGATGCTTAGGCATAGGATGGTTCCTGTTACATAAAAAATGTCACTGAGCCAGCTCTGTACACTTTGCTTCTTGCCCTAGTGTATCTTAAAGGTCTGGTGTTCACCCTGCCAAGCCCAAGAGAGCTAGTTTTCTAGCCCCACGCTCCAGACTCATAGTTCCCCTTCAGCATGCCACAAGGTTCCATGATGCCCTAGAGCCTGACCGTGGATTTATGATAGAAAAAAGAACCAAGAAGCTGACAAAGGCCACAGGCTGCAGAAATGAGCAGGACATGTAGAGAAATCACATTCCTCTGGTACCTGCCCATGCCCACAGACAGCTTCCAGTCATCCCAGTGATGGCCCTGCAGTCTAGTTGAACAAAGCACACTAGTAAGATGGCTATCACTGTTTAGTGGAACGTCAGCACCATGATCAATTCTACAGCCAGCAGCCTGTGCTCCTGAAGGTGCTCAGGTGCTTCCGGCACAGGCAGGGGGAACAGGGCCTCTGTGTATCTGGAATCCTTTTCCTCCAGGCTGGGAGGATTTGTATTTCTCCTGTTAGTTCTTACGTAGCTGCGTTGAGGCAAACTCTCACATGTGCAAAGCAAAATTCCAACAAGCAGTGGAGTGCTTAGCCACCCAGAGTCCTAGAGCCGAAGGTCACAAAGAAGAGACCAAATCCAGTGAACTCAAGGATACTTTAGCCTGAACTTAAAAATCCAAACAATCTCACAGTTATGAAATGGAAAGCTTGTGAGGAAAAACAAATGCTTTGGTTATTACAGTGTTACTACATTCATAAAATATATTTCATTGGGGGGGAGTTTACACAGGGGGTAATGAGATTTTTGCTTTATACATTATTTATAACCGCTTAATCCAGGTACTATGGGTTATTTTTTTTATTCCTTCGTTTTCACAGCTACAAAACACTTCAGTATTTCTAATTTATTTCTGCTTACAATACAGATGTTCTCAATTGTGTTTCTAACTACATTCCAACCATTATGATCGGGTTTATTTGTTTGTGTCAGCACACAAGCGGGGTGAATGTGTGATACACAAAAGTAAGCCTTCCAGAAGCCTGTAGAAAGGCCTCTTGTGCTTTCGCTGTCAAAAAATTAAAGCATGCTGCATGGCATTATCTTCATCATCAGTGGGATTAGTCCTCAAAGAATCCCCTGCCATAGGCTAGGCAGGGCAACAGCCCCTCTCAGAGAAGAAAGTTTGCGTGCCTTAAAACAGCACCTTCAAGATGGCCATTTGGAAGCGACATTTGGAGAACATTTGGGTTATGTCCTCTAACTGAATTTCCAAGCTGTTGGTAACGGACTACAGAAAACACAGTCTGCACTGAATACTAAGAAACAAGAGTGTAAGAGCCTTGAAGGTCATGTGTAAATATTGACATTTTAATTTTACTTAGCATATCAAACTGGGGCTTTGGATTGCTTATCTTGCCATAAAAACTTCTTGCCCACCTGCACTGCCCCACAGATTGTGGGGGAAAGATCTGATCAGAGAAGCCAGGAGTGCTCTCCCCTGCCTTCCCTAACAAGGCTGAGTTTTGTTTGTGCAAAATCTGAGTCAGAGGGACATTCCTCCCCTCTCCTCTTCACCACGGACTGATGCACCTGATTAGATAACAGAAATTTGTGGGCTGAATGTGCCCGTAGTGGCATGAAAGTCAAGATGCAAATACACTCAGGGAAAACAGCCACCCACTCACTTGCAGAGTCAAGTCAGGTGTCTTAAAATCAAATGTATTTGGGGAGCCAATAACTAGCTAATTTGTCCAGGCCACCCTTCTACGTGTGTTCAGTAGTAACGTGAGGGAGAATACCTGCATGTTCTCCAGATCTGTACCCATCTCACAGACCAAGACTCCACCTGAAGAACTTACTTTAATCAAGACCAATTCTGAAGGTGAGTGCAGGTAATAGCCAGTCTGCCGGCCAAAGGCAGTGCTTACAATGCCCCACACACACTTGACAACTTCGCCAAGACATCTGAGTGTTGACCCACAACAGCATTACTTTCCTCTGCCAAAACAAAGAGACCAGCTTATGCAGAACAGCCTGGCAGTTTGGTAGCTGGCCAGAGGCTCCTGTCTCCCTCCAGTGAGGTCACTAAATCATTTCCCTCCTGTATCAGGCGGTGGAAATACAGGTCCAGCAGAAATGAGGGGCCAGTGGGTTAAACATGGAGGAACAGACTTTGCCCTAAAAGAGTTTTTCGTAAGTGCAAAGAAGAAAATTGAATGCGGGAACAAAATGATCTTTTAATGCTTCATAACTCAAACTCTTAACTTGCCTCAAAACTGGGGAAATGGTATAAAAGTCTGACACCACTTTTTGCCCTTCACATTTACGTTTTGAAAGGTGTTCCTCAAGCATTAATGATCTGGCCTCTGTGCCCAAATAAATGTCATGATTTACAACTCACACTTTCAGTAGCAATGCTAATCGCTCTTCCCTACTCCAACTTTGTTAAGTCTTGCCCACCTCAATTGTTGAAATAGGGCTGTAGATGAAAGCATCTCTCAAATATATATTGTTTTGTTTTAAAGTGGTACTGAGTGGACAGAGTTCGACACATTCGAGATTCCCCAGAGGGCAATGTGTGTGTGTGTGTGTGTGTGTGTGTGTGTGTGTATTTATGTATCAGGTGCACACCTCTTCATATTTCTTACTCTTTCTTCAACCCCAAAGAGAACCTCCCCTCCATGCCCTTAGATGAATGTCCAGTTTTCTTCCTGATTCTACAGTCCCTTTCAACCACTGGAAGACAGAGCCAGTACATGACTTTGTGTCTTTAATGGCCTTTACAAATTAGTTTTGTGTTTTGCACAAACTGAGAAAAATTTCCTCTTTAAGAATGGGAATAAAAACCAAAAGAGTAAATTGTTACGGATGGAATGTCAGACACCACAGCACCTAGATAAAATACAATTTTGAACTGGGGAGTGTATTCTTAGCATTCTTGAAGTTCACAAACCAGTTAAGTTAGTACCCACAAAACAGAGTTTTGGAACAGAGTAATGTCCTCTCCCACCACACACCATGATGTTTACCACAGTGTATATAGCTTTATTTATCTCATCTGAATTTAATCTATTCACTTAAAGCTCAGTTAATAGAATCTAGCTGTCTTACTCCAAGACCCTTTTGCCTTTTTGCTTCTCCCTAAAGAAAGAACCAATTTTTTAAAAAATCCTCAAATGTTTAAAAAGCGTGTCTTTGGAACATTTAAGCCAAAGTGGCAAAATTCACTGTTTTAATAAAGAAATTGGTTTCGGGGTTACCCCTGATGCGTTTCAACTTAAAGTCCACTATGCTTTTTTGCAATGTGGCATGTCTCTTCTGGTTGCTCCTACTTGAACCTATAGAGATGAGAAGAGAGCTAGAGAAGAGACGCTTTATTTGAGCTTGTGAAAATGTTCGCCTTTATCAAGTTCAGTGTCATAACTTGTCAAGGATGAGTCTCCTTCCTGTTGAGCGATAGTTCTTTATTATATAGAAATGGTTCCTAATTCTCAGCAGATGGAGCGGTTAATAAAACAGGGGTGTTCTCCCAAATCACAAGGAATAATGTGATAGCCCCTAAGATTGATTGTTATAAGCCTTGAGAGCTAGTTTCAGACTTATGTTCTCAAACACAGGAGAGCAGCAATACCTGTTGGCCAAGGCTGGCCACTGCTGGGAGAAGTGACATGAACTTCCCAAAAGGTAACTGGGCCAACTGCCATTTCCAAAATTATTGTATTATTGAAAGCAATATGAGAATAAGAACAAAAGAATTAGGCTGTAATTACTGCATTTATTAAATAATTGTCCCCCAAAGAAGAAAATATCAGTTTTCTATAAATTTTGTAATTTGTAACTACCTGGCACCGTTCCCAAGCATGTAGAAAAGATTCATTTTTCTTTTTATCTGGATTAGTGTATGTCAGTTCGTATGCACACCAGCATCACCTGGAAAGCAGTGCAGGTTTGGTTTATTCTATTATTTTTGCCTGTTTGTTTTCTAAATATGTAATAGTACCCTACCACAGATCTACACTGAAATAAAATTGTATATCTATGTCAAGGAAATTTTGAGATATTCTCCAAGTAAATTCCAATATGAATTCAGTGGCATTAAGTCAGTGGCACTAATACAGACCCCTAACTCCACCTTTCAGGGTTGTAATGATGCATCCTCAGATGCAAGACCCATACCTTTATAATATGGTTCATGGTGCACATGAGGAGACAGTTTAAAAGCTGGAGACAACTTCACAAAAGTGAGCACAGGAGAGAGAGACCCCAGCCTCTCCCCATGAGTCAGCGCCATTTGCAGACCAGGCGTAGAGAGAACAAAGCCACACCAGCAAGCAAACCCAGTCTGGGAAATAGCACCACGCACAGGCCACCACCAGACTGGAACAGACAGACCCTAACCCCTTCCAGCATGTGGGCTAGCAAATAAGAATACCAGCTAACACCCACACCCCACACCACTGTAAGCGACAGGCTTATCGGGAGAAACAGACTGTGATGATATCTATGGAGGCTAAATGCAATTGGATGCCTGTGGTGCTTTGGTGTTCCACTAACATTGCAGGTCTAGGGCCAGTGGTCTGATCATAGGTTCAGGGGATAGTGGTACGCAGTTGACATCTGGGGGGAATCTCTTGAGGGTTACAGCCGTTGTTGATTCCCTATGGCTTTGTTTTGAGGTCCTATATCATTTCCATTGTTTTGTTGGGTTGGGTTCTATTCTCTTTTGTTTCCTGTGATTATGTCAAATCCAATGGTAGGAGCAACTATTTCAAAGATAACAAGATATATTATGGTAGCAATTTTGGATTCACTATAGGCTTGTTTTGAAGTCCTTTATTGCATTCATTTTTTGTGTGTGTTTTTATTGTTTCTATTCTATTCTGTTCTGTTTGATTTTTCTATGTCCAAAGTTATTTGCAGCTATTTCGAGGACATCAAAAGACACTATGGTAACTATTGTTGATTTTGTAATGTTTTGAAGTCCTGTATCTTTTACACCATTTTGTTTTGATTGGTTTTATTCTGTTTTATCCTTTTTAAAATAAAAAAAAGTGAACACAGGATTAAAGCATTAGAACCCAATCTAAAAGAGCAATGAATTCTTTCTTTCCTGGTCTTTCACTCTGTACTCCCTTCATTTTTCTCTGGATATTATTCACAAGGCTTTCTTTCCATTCTTACTCTGCAAAAGCTTTTATCCCATATCCCTAGTCTCCTGAATGGCTGGCTAGATGGCTTCACTTTTCTCCTTGGCTTCAACCTCACATGAATTTGGCTCCCATATTAGTTAGCTAGAGATGCCATAACACACCATCACAGTCTGGGTAGCTTAAACCGCAGGATTTACTTTCTCATCATTCTGTAGGCTAATGCCCAAGTCAAGGTGCTGAAAGACTTGATGTCTTCCTAGGCCTCGTTTTCTGGCTTTCAGATGGCCGCCTTCACCCTGTGTCCTCACTTGGCCTTGACTTTGTGCACAGCCTTCTAGTACCTCTTCCTCTTCTTATAAGGATCCTCTTCCTGTAGAATTAGGGCTCACCTAACAGTCTCACTTAAACTCGTTACCTCTTTAACGCCCACCATTAAAGCAAAGATTGGATGAGCACCTACTGTGTCTATCCTCAGAAAAGTGTAGTGTGAGCCTCCAAGGTTGCTTCCTTCAGTGTGATAATGTTGACAAAGGAACATGTGCTCACAGACATGAAATCAAAGACGATCAAACTAAAGAACTGGAAAATTAGATAATTTTCTATAATGTGCCTGTAAACATACCATAATCAGATATGAGAAGAGGGAGTTTTTTAAATCTTAGAGTCAGGCCCTCCCTGGAACAATGCAATGGCAAGCAGTAAAGAAGAAAGCAAGCCATAACAAAGATGTGAAGGCCCAGGTGAAAGCTGGCAGGTAAGAATGGAACTAAACTGACTTAGAAGTACCTTTTCCAGGAGATTAGCACTCAACAAGTAGATGTCCCTCATAATTTAAAAAGAAAAATTTCCAAGGAAATCCAAAGGTCAGAACTCAAGTGATTTGTTATCAGTGAATCTGTTGTAAGCTCCAACTTACCAAATATATGTGAAGAAAAAAAACCAAACATATATGTGAAGCCATCCAGGAACCCATCTGATTGCATGTGTCACATTAAAGGACTGAGACTTGAAGACCTGAGTAGAGGTCTAATTGTGTACTGTCTGGCTGACCTAACCTTGTCTTCTCTGGGTCTCAATTTTCTATCTGTGAAATAGAAATAGTATTGCCCATCCTGACAGCAACTTATAAAATTCAATGAGATCGTGTGATATAATGAGTTTGTTAAGAAATGTAACCATGCAATTTCTTTCATTTAACTGTAAATTACACAGCACTTTCCAAATATATAATATTATTATTTTCATTATATTTTTCTTTGTGCCCTAGGAAACTAATGAGAGCATATGCTATAAATGCAAGTGATCTCACAATTAGATGGAACTTGATAGGCTTTGAGGGATGCTCTCTGACAATCCTATTCACTCAGAAAGATGCAAACTTCCTAGCACAATGGGAAAAGTCATCTCCAAGATGCATTCGCATTCCTAAAGACTATTGGGAGATCAGATATCTAATACATGAAGAAATTCTGTACACCAAAAAGGTAAGACTGAAGTCTTGAGATTCTTTCCATAGATAGGGGTTCCAGAGTTTACTAGGTATTAACTCTAATCAAGATGCTTACTAAAACTGAAAATTCTCCCTGGTTGGAAACCTTCCCCATGCCTGTGTCCAATAATACTGTTTTGTAGACCAACACTTTAAAAAACACTTCCCTGGAGGGTGGATTCAGACCCTGAAAAGAAGTATCCCATGACTCATTTATAACACCGCAGAGGTTTTTCAGTGCTTTCCTAACTAGGGTTGTATGGACAGTGTCAAGGATAGCTTGAGAGTTCCACAGGGTCACTCTCTATAGTTTCTGTCCACAGAATTGCAAAATATGTCAATACAAAAACATTTGAATTTAAATAATATCTTAGTGCTTGCTAGGCAAAGTGGCTTCAGGATGAGGCCTTTGTCTTGTAAACTGCCACTATAAACTCCTCTATGCAGGAATTTGGGATTTTCCAAATGCTCATAAAAATAAATGCTAAAAAGTGTGGTCTTTGTCGTGTCCTGCTGAGCTGCATAGAGGTTGGCACATGTGGAACTGCCTGGGATTATCAAGGGACTCCTGGCATGTCTAACTCAGGTGAAATGGAGAGTATTCAAAGCCTCACCAACCCCACTCAACACATCACTTTTTCCCCCCAAAACCAATTTATCTCTAAAGACTCTGAAGCCCTAAGCAAGAAATTGAGAAATCTGTAAAAACCTTTTTGGGAATTTGTTCTCTTCCTACAGCCTGTTAGTCACTGTTACTGAGTAAGCAGAAGCACCCGCGTTTTCCCAGTCATTGTTGTCTGCCGTCAACATCTGGATGCCTGGATGATGGGGAAAATTTGAATCAGTGAGGCATGATTAACATCATGTGATATTTTAAAGCAAACTCTTGTGCACCTGACTCTTTCTGTCTTTCCTAAGAAGTGCACTTGTAATCTGACCAGGAGAGTCTATGTAGAGCCCTCTTTCATTATCTTCCTGTAGTAATCAATACAGTGTAGCCAAATAGGTGTCAATAGGTTAGATTCCTTATTTGTCATTATTGAGGGTTTTCATTTTCTCATTGAAAAACTATTGGTTTACATCATGCCATTTGACTTCTGGTTCAAGGGCGTTCAAAGAAGCTGATTTCTTAAAAATGTCTCCTTGAGATCCTGACAGTTTAATAGTTGGAAAATCTAAGCCCAGGTTATGGGTCCAATCATGGGCAATGATATAAAATATACAAATAGATGCTGGCCAACCAAAGTTAGGAGAGCTAAGGGAATAACCAGTTATCAAAAGTGGGCAAGCACACTTTGATTTAAATTTTTTAAAGTGTCCTGGTATCTTAGTATTTTTCCAATTTCAAAGAAATGCAGCTGGTATTCAAGAGAAAAATGTGTGTGTTATAAGAAAGAAAAGAATTTCACTTCTATTTCTGAGCCTCATAAGCAATCATCCTCAACATCTTTTCATTTGTACAAGGTGTCACAGTCTACAAAGCCTTCTAAAAAATCATTTATTCATCCAACAAAAATGCACTGAGCTCCTCTTCTCCACCAACCACTGTGCTAGATATTGGAAATACAAATATAGAGGAGTAACACTTACCATCAACAAGTCCATTGACACAATCTCTTACCCTGAACAAATTCAAGGAAGGGAAAAGTCTTGGCAAAGAACAGAATATGACAGCAGTTTTAAACATAAAATACCCTCCCTCCCGCTGTACTCCAAAATCTTAATAATGCCAAAGGATGACAAAAAGACACCTGGATGATGGGAAAAACTTGAATCAAACTTTCCAAAGTTTAAAAAAAAATCATTTCACTACTTCTCATTCATTGCTACACATTTGATAATTTCATACAGTTTATGTGGACACTTCTTCAAACTCCTCTAAAAGTTTCTAGACTTACAGATGTCTCTGCTTGTCATACTCTTGCATTTAAAGAGGGCAATACTTTTCCTCTTAAATAGTAGTAGGCTAGCATTAGATTTACAAACAAACCTTGAGTATGTTAACTGAAAAAGCAATTAAGGGTCGCCATGATGTGTCATGCTCTGTGATTGGAAACATAAGAGATAAATTGTACCAAGCCTCTGACCACAAGGAACTCAAGAAGGGAGAAATACATGTTAAAAAAAAAAAAACTAAGTAAAAAGTAAAACAAATAGCCAAGCGTGGTGGCTCACGCCTGTAATCCCAGCACTCGGGAGGCTGAGACAGGAGGATCTTTCTGAGTTCGAGACCAGCCTGGGCTACAAAGTGAGCTCAAGGCCAGCCTGAACTGCATAGTGAGACCCTGTCTCAAAAAGACCAAAAAAAAAAAAAAAAAGTAAAACAAATGTTCTGCAGGAGTGAGAAATAGATGTCCTAGGGTAGATTTTTTTACTTACCTAAACTTCCTAATCTCTGAATGTCCCCACCATGCCACCCCTGGCAGGATGAGCATGTGAAACAGCTGTCAGATTCTAGGCTCTGAGCACTGTATTTAAATTCCTCAAAATTCTATGAAAGTTTATGAAAATGTGTCCTATGAGTCGCTTAGAAAACAAGCCAGCCTGATGTCAATTGGGAAAGGCATGACATGGGCTTTGCTATTTTATTTTGACAGGAATACTGAATTAGGTGGGTAGACGGGGTGGTGAATCTTATCTTGAAGGAGTCTGAGATCTCTAGATTTCCTGTTGGTCACGATGAGAAATAATTTGTAGCAAATGATATCACACAAAAGTAATCTCTAATAAGCTTCAGTGCCCCAAGGGAACTGGTCAGCCTGCAGGGAAGTTTCAGCTGTGCCCTTACCTCTGTGTTGGCCAGATGTATTTCTAAGAGTTAAGACAAAGGTGTAAAAACGGTGCCTATTGAAACTCCAATGAATTTTCTTTAAAATCTCAAAACATGACAACTGGGACTGTGCATCTCTATGATATTTATATTTTTAAAAATTTCTACAATAAAAAAAACCAAAAACAATTTCTACAATGAATAGATAGATGAATGGAATGCATAAGTTTGAAAGAAAAAATGACTTTTAAAAGATCACATATAATGGGATAAATATAAGATCCTGCAATGGAGTCTAAAACAAAATGCCAGAGTACAGAAAAAGGAGACATTTTATTGACAATTTGACTGTAGCAGTCATCCCTACCCTAACCCACCAAAGAACCATAAACATAACAACTAACTAATCTTAGATTGTAGCAATCAAAGTTTAAAACTTAGAACAAACGAGATAGTAGTCTATTTTGCATTCTCAAGCCATATCTGGAATGTTTTATTCCACTCTGGGTGCCACACACTGAACAAATTTAAAGAAATACAAAACAGCTATACATCATGTCATGTGAGGAATAATGTATTATGTGTGATTATCGTCATATTCATAAAAAGAGCTTAGTGCCAAGTGCTTTACAGGCGCTTCCTCTTTGAGTTCTCATGACATTTTGCCTGTGAGGCAAGTACTATTATTACCCCCATTTTACAAATAAGAACATAAAGAGAAGGAAGGAAATTTGCTCAAACTCAGAGAGGTGAGAGATGGAAGTGAAGGCAAGAAGCTTCTCTGGTTCCAGAACCTATACACTTAGCAAGAGGAGGCACACTTTGTGAAGATTGTCATGTGCAAACTGGACAAAAGCATATTCATTGTGCACTAAGAAAGAATTCCTGAATCAAAGAATAGAAGTTACTGGAAAAATTGATTTATTATATGAAAAATGTATTACCATCCTTCTAGTTGTCCCACACAGATTCCCTCCCAGGTTTTTCCACTTTGTTTCAAGTCAAATTGACTCTTTCCTTAAATAAAAGAGATTCTATTAATTGCAAAAAGATTTCTGTTTTCTACCCAGCAGAGTCTACAGTTCACACTTTTAAGGAGGCATCTTTCTGTTGGCCACATTTCTTATTTCTGTGTATTTCTGTTCCTAACAAGTACTGCACAGATCTGAGTAGCACAAGTAGTAAGAATGGTTAGCTTTCACTTTACAGAACACATCAGCTATAGCTGCCCTTGAAAGCCAAGCACTTGGTGCCACCTTGAAGCCAGGATGGGAGATTTACAAGTCACCCAGGGTTTTGAAAAGAAGTGATCCATTTCCAAGTTTCGATCTACTTGAAATAATCTCCTCAACTACATGGAAGTAATTTACTCTATATTTACTTTCTGCTTTGGACTATCAAATATCTCTTCCTCTCACCCACAGGGGCAGCAGGTGGGATTAAAACTTCTACTGCCTGCCTTGCTGGGACTTTATGATTTAACTCTTTCATGCATACTTAGGAGAGGGCAAAGTTTCTACTGAATAATGAATGACTCAAGTCCCCACTAGCTCTAGAATAGATTATTATTATATTAATCTCATTTCTTTTAGATTCAACCTATTTCAAAAACTGTGTATTATTTTTGGTACAGATTCCTTCTGCAGTAATGAAGCCGACCTATATAAAATCAAACAACTGAAAACAAAATATTTAAGTAACAAGTTGACCCACACAATGCCAGACAGATGAATGAATGTATTGTTGGCTCCAGGTTCAGATAAAATGTATCTGTTGTTAAATATGGAAAGCCCTAATTTGGGTGAAGAATCACTTCTACTCTAGCAGTGCTTGGGGGCTGCCAGAACACAGAGAAACTGATTTTTTGTTTGTTTGTTCCTAATTCCTCACTGTGGGTGTAATTCTCCAAATCTCAGAGCTTCCTCTCATTTGATCTCTTACAGAAAAGAAGAAGCATCTTTTAACATTAAATCTTGGCCCCTCATACCCAAGAACCATGGGAGGAGCCTGACTCTTTATTTGCTTTTTAGTTGTAGGCTATTTTGGAGGGTAGCTTTAGAGTTGCAAGAAAGTGGAGCAGTAAGTACAGAGGGTACCCAGCCACCCCTTCCTCCTCCTCGCAGCTTTCCCCCGGACTAACATCTTGCCATGCACATGGCTTTTTGACAGGACAGTCCAGGTTGCTCTTCGTAAGCTCTCTGAACTTAAGAGAATAAAGAAAATGGACAGAACAATCTGTGGTCCACATAGATCTCCCTCCCTGGGCTGCTAGGATCGGTGGCTTTCCTCCTCCCATGAGGACTTTCCCACAACAGGAGCCTGGCCCAGAGGTGACCTCCCCTAACAACAAGCAGACAGGGGAGCAGACAAGAGCAGAAGTCAGAAATGGGCACTGGCAAGAGCCTGAGGACAAGTTTCAACAGGGTACTTTTGAAATGATTGTTGGCTACATTATCTTATTTCATTACAGTAGGATAACCCTTGCACGGGTAAACTGTTTATGAAAAACAAGGCCATGCACCAATCCGGAAAACACAGTGGTACTGTTATCCACAGGACTCTTACCCAAAATGGCCCTGTTGGGGTGTGCTGGGCTAGGAAGGGCCTCTTCCTGGTGCCTGGCCCTTTCCCTGCACCAGCTTTTAATTGCTAATGAATTAAACTTTGCGAGGAGATAAGAATAATGTTATTTTGTTTGCACACAGACTGCGTGACTAGCAAGGACGATATAAATAAAACCATTCCAAGCTTTATCTGCGGGAGGACGAGCAACGCCTGCTGGAGAGAAGCTGGGTGGCCCCACACGGGATGAGGCCGTGACAGCGGAAGCCAAGGCTTGCACACTGTTGAGAGCCTGAGCTAATCCGTTCACTTAAGATATTATGCCTAATTATACTATTTGCCAGTAGAGGAAACTGTTCCCCAAACCTTAAAGCGTCCTGACACACCGATGTTGGACTGAGCTCTGTAACTACACCAAGTGGACTCTGCAGGATTCCGAGCTAACCATGCTCCATGATGCTCATGAAAACGCGCAAGACCGAGGCCTTGCATTCTGTACCCCCAGGGTGATAGGTACTTCCACTTGGGCCTGTAACTATCATGGCAAATCAATGTGAAGGGAAAATGTTCGTGCTTTTATTTCTGGAAACATAAAAATCCAAAAGCATCTCATAAAATACAGAGGTTTCTGTCCAACAAGTTGTTGGGGCAACTGGGGAGGAGGTGTTTATGTATGGCTTCGTTTTCAGTTCAAGAAGGGAGTGGCTTTGTGACTAAAAGAGACCGTTGCCTAGAGTTCTGAGTCATGCTCTGGGCTTAGCTTTAGGAGAATCAAGGTCCCTGTGGCTTGTGTTGCCTGTCAGCAAGCAGGTGTGGCATGCTGTGATAAGAACACTAACCATTATTTTAGCTGTGTGCCAAATGCAAGAATCCTCTGATAATACAAAATCATCCAGTATTGCTAAAAATGCATGTGCATGTGTGTGTGGTATGCGCACCCACAAGAAGTTCAACTCAACTAGGACAAAAATCTTTATCTGAGACACACTACCAACAAGACATTTAAAAAATTAATTTAATATGATTAATTGGAAATTGAAATCACACACCAAGGCCTTAGGAAATCTCGTGGTGAATTCAATCAGGTGGATCATTTCATATCTCAAATATTTCCTGTGGCTTCAAGGCAGAATCATAAACTCTAGTAGTTTGTTCACCCTGCAACATATCCAGACTCTGACTCCAATAGACAGAAGCTTGAGTCTCCCCAGCCAACCAAATCCATTCTTCAAGCTCCCTTTTAAAAACCCCCACTGCCTCTCTTAACACTTGACACTCCCCATAATCATTTAACCTCATTTAGAAAGTCTTCACTTAGCCTAAAAGTAGTTCATTTATTCCCTAAAGCAACATCCTTTGCCCATGTGACTCCCATTCTGATCAGACTTCTACCCAAAAACTACTGTCGCTTTACACATTGACTTCCCATCTTTCATTCTTCCCAGTTGTCACTCTTACCGAAGCCCACTCTTATCTGCTCAGTTTTCCAAGTTTCCCCCTTATCCTAATCCATTTTTCAATGTCACTTTTGTCTGGTTTACAAACTCAACTGAGAACTTTTTAATCTGGAATCTGGTGCAACATTTTTCTTGCCCCTGTGCCAAGAGAGGTCTGATTTCTTTTTCTATCACCTATTGTTCCACCATTCCTCCAATATCTATCCATCCACGCATGCATTTCTCAAGCATTTATCGAGTACCTCATAGGCACTCTGCACTGCTTTAAGCTTTTGGAATAAAAAAATAAATCCGTGCAGTCCTGTTCCCTAAGGGCTGACAAGGGAAGATAGACAGGTCTGTGTCAGGTGTTGATGAACTCAGTGCAGTAAAAGCAATGAAAGAGGAGCACAGAGGTCCAGAGCAGAGAGAGGTAAGGAACTGGGCTGTCACCTCTTCCTCCCCAGACAAGCTCCTCTCCCCTCTGCAACCCAACATCATCCCTTGGCTCATATCTTCACATATTTCAGATATGAAATGCCGCATTTTATCTTAATCTTGGCTATTTTATAAGATTATGTTCCCCACGGTTTCAGGAGTCATCTCCAGACCCCACTTACCTTTACCATTGTGAAATTTTACAGTTACCATTCATGGCACCCAACTGAGATTTTTTTTTCACTTGCGTTGCTTTGCCTTCTCAAATAGATTGTAACCTCTAATTTGAGAGAAGATCGCTGTGCCTCGATACTTCTTCCTCCACATCCTTCGCGGTGTGCTGCTGGGAGCACAGTAGGCACTCAGTCACAAACATCAGTTGAAAACAAAAAACATCAGATGGATAATTGATACCTAGGTTTTTTTATCTTGACCTCCTTCCTGCTTTTTGTTAGCGTAACACATTTTTACATAGTAGGCACTTAAAAGGAACATGGTGAGAGATACAGGAGAGAACAAAGACTTGGGGATTGAAACTGGCTCAAGTTTAAATCCTCATTCAAATTCTGGCTATTTGATTTGGGCAAATCAAGCTTTATTGAGCCTAAAATTCCTTAAATGCAAAATGAGCATTAACACATGCAAACTTCATTCTTACTGGGGAGATAAGTTGAAAAGTCTGTGTGGGTATAATGCCCAGCGCATTGCTTGGCACAGTAAGGGACCAAAGCATGCTTGATCCTGTTCCTGTCTCTTTCTCTATTGTCCCTCCTCTCCCCACCCCCACCTCTTCATGCCAGGCAGAATTTGGCAAGAAGCACCAGAGATATTTAAAACTTTGATACCTGTGTGCTTTTGGTTGCAAAATAGCACTCTAAGCATTTCTCAAGTGCCCAACATAAAGCCTAGTGAGAACTAGACTGTATTTAACATGCCAACTTATCATAGGGAAGATGTTAGTTTATGCACTATTTACCTTTATTATGTGGGCATAAAAGTAATAAAAGTTTTGTGATAATTCTCAAAGACACGTGGTCTTCCTCATCTGAGGCTGCTCTCCTTTCAGTTTACTTGAAGGTGAGAACCAAAGAAATCCCTGTACATTCTTCTACCCACAGAAAGAGTTAAACACTCTACTACAAACGGACTCTGTGTTCTAACTCTAAATGTCATGGGAACATGGCCTGGAAAAGCTGAGGACCATTGCCTTATACAATTACCTATTTACTGGAGACAGTATATTTAATAACTAATCACCTAATCTAATAATACTGAAGAATATCAGACTCAAAGGTCAAGTGTTTAAGATTAGGGAGAAAGCAGCCTTAAAAATACATTTCAAAGAATCTCACAGATCAACAAGTCAGCCTGCAGCCTTACCATGCCACCACCAGTCCTGGCCTGTTAGGATTGGAAAGGTGACTGTCTTTCCAACTCAGGATATTTATTATCTCTACACTACTCACAGAAGTTTTAATTCCATGAAATTTCTCAGTTAGCAGTTAAGAATATTTCATCCTATATAATGGCATATTAGCTCTATAAGGAAAAAAGTGTTAAATAGGAATGTTTGGATGCAATCTTTTTTAAACTATATTTTCATTTTAATTAGGACACGACAGTTATACATATTGATGAGTACACTGTGACATTTCAATACATGAGTACAATGTGCAGTTGCTAGATCAAGGTAATTGGTTGATATACTCTTAATAAAAGCTTTCAGCCCAATTGTTGTTTTCCCCCGGGACGTTCCTGAGTTAACAAGTTCTATTTGCCTCCATTTGTGGTTCACCCATCTGGGCATCTTTCTCAATGACGTAAGTGAACATCATTCCTCGAGATGGCATGGTACTTCATTTCTTTGAGCTCCTAAATCTCATATTGAATTGAATATCATATTGAATATTCAATCTCATATTGAAAAGTCATCTTTTATTTCTCACCTTGGAAAGCCTGGGTGGGCATTCTTTTCTACTCTTTAACAAAGGAAAATTCTTGTCATAGTCAAATGTCCTAGCTGGGTCCCCTGAAGAATCACATGTAGTGCTGATTCTCCCTGGCATCTCATCATGCACATTTGACTGACTAGCACTTCTCCCAGGAAAACTGAATCATAAAAACCCTGTGGTTGCTGATGTAACATGTGAACCCTAAAGTCCCCCCGGTTTGACATTTTAGGAAGTAAAAGAACAAGTCAAAGAGAAACGTTGACAACAATTTAAAAATATGAGGTCAAGAAAAATTAAGAATAGACTTTTCAATGTCCCCCAAGTTTTAATCTGTCCCCGTTTCCCTCCCCATTTTTATAGTATATGATGCAGTTTTCATTCCTCGAGGAGGCAGTGTTACCCCAGCCTCACAGCAAGGAACGCCACTCTGCTATTTTTTATTGTTTGTCTAAAAGGAGGAAGCCACCAACCATCTTTGGGGCATGAAGCCCTGTGGAAAACAAATGTGAACACGTACAATTATCTCTTTGGAAAAGAAAATGCTGGCCAGAATCGTGCAGTGAGACTCCCCAATCTTGGAAGAACCTGGCTTATAATTTCAGCCATTCTCTGCCACTTACATAGGAGCAAAGCCATGTCAAAAAAGAAGCCACAACGAAACTGAATGCTCATCATTGCAAGAGGAGCCTGACTGTTCATCAAGCAAGAAAATAAACAATAATCTAGCATGGTCTGAGAACTAGTTTGTTCTTGGCAAGACACGAAGCACATTACATGTACTGCAGTTCTCCACCATGGGGCTTTTGTACTCAGGATCTGTACATAATGAGAATAAAAGAGTCAAATATTTATTTTTGTTCATTTTGTAACCATATTATTTAATTTCTATTGTTGTGTATTTATTTATGTAACATAAAGTAACATGATACCTGTATTTAAAAAGTATATGTTGTACTCACAGATAGATATACATGTGGATAGTACACAGATGACAGTTTGCTCAGTTCTTTAACTGATGAGATAGGACTATTATTATTATGTGTTCTCATTTTCAGAAGAGAAAAAGGAGGCCTAAGCAGGTTAATGCGACTTGCTCAAGTGTCAAAGCTAGTAAATGCAGAGCTGGAGCTCCAACTGCCTGATTCCAAAATCTATACAGTCTGATGTGATCATTAAAGGAATTTCTTGTGTTCAAAGGCTGGTGCTTGAAAACTAAGCTCATTTGTGCCTGCAAAAATGCCAACTTCTGGAGTAGAAGGAACTCCATACTTTGATCATCTTCCATACTGAATTAGGAGGAAAAGCAGAAGAAAAGAAAGCAAGGAAAGCAAAGCCAGTCGCTAGGTAAAATGCAAAAGGGATTTAAAGAAAGCGAAAAATCAAAGGGAAATGTCACAACGTTCGGTCAGGCACCCTGTTCCTCACCCATCTCCTTAATCCCCCTCTCCAAAGTCACCCTCCTCCCTGGCAAAAGCAATCCATTGTTAGAACATGCAGTAATGGACACATCGGATTCCTAGCACCGGAGGACTCACAGGTAATCAGTGTGGATTGAGACAGTTAAAGCTTGTCTTGGCTGATTGAGCATTGAGGGGTACGTATACCCATGGGGTCCTTAAAAGCTACACCCATGGGAGAAACATTTTACATTGTTCAAAATACTTGGAACTAAGGTTGTTATCTTCAATTTTCTTAACTAGTAATGAGTGATCCTTGGAAGTGTTAAACCAAAAAGCACCAGGCTCTCTGTAGGACATTCATTATGAAAAGGGCTTTGAAACCTAGGAAAAAAGTTGGAAGTTTAGGGGAGAAAAAGTTTAAAACAACTTTATATCATAATACATCTTTTTAAGAAATAAGTACAGTGAAATTCTTTAGAAGTACCCAAGTTTCTTCAGATATTTTTGAGGCAGCGACAAAGATTAAATTTTTAAAAATCACTATCAAACCCCTTGTGTAAGTTCTCAAACAAGGGGACTGTTTTCATGTAAATTTCCTTTCAAGGAGATTCCTGCTTTCAGAAAGCTGTGTAACTGTAGCTGAGTTACACAAAGCAACATTTCACTGCCTCGTTTGGTCGTAAGATGCATTGTGCTAATGATCTAAGAGCTGGTGCTTCATGCTTGATACTAGGTGATCGGTGACTCAAAATGTGAAAGGAGAAACTGGGGCCTTTATCTTTGAATTAATCACTTCTGAGAAGATGGCAGAAGTGTTGCCCTGATCGTTCAGAAGCCCCAGACTCCAGAATGTCCTCCATAAAATCCTGTAATCCAGGTGGCTGACCTTATCACAGGTGTGACCACAGGTAAAAAAAAAAAAAAACAAAGCCATTCACCAATACATGCCTGGATCAGTGAGCAAATCTGGCTCTTTTCTCTAACTACCCTTGCCACCTTACTAGCTAGGAACTGAGTGACCAAAAGTTAACATGAATATATAGAAAGGTAGATTTCTTTCAGAACTGTAGAAGTAGCACCGGTTGCCTATAGGGAGAAAAGTTTTCATTCCTTTGAGATCCCCCTATAAAAAAGAAACAGCTCTGTCCACTTTCTGAGGGATCCCTCCCCCCACCTCCCTAGCTATTTCTATCTGAAAATTATAGTGAAACAATTACTCAGACACACACACACACACACACACCCCAGCCGCTCCTTATTTCTCCTGAGTTCTCTAATTCCTGATCACTCCTCGGGCAATTCAGTTCCCCACAGTAACATTGTTTGTGGTTGTTCCCAAGCTCCACCGTGCTAACTCTTCTATCCATTTGCAGAGAACACTGCTGCCTGATCCTGTTTGAGTTTCAAAGAGAAAAAGCTGCACTGGCTTGGATTACCCAGTCCTCAAGGCACAGGGTGCAGAAATGTCAGCGCCAATGGCAAAGTTCAGGAGATAACTGTGCCTGCTAATTTAATCATTTACCACGAACTGCAAGTTATCTTAATCATCTGTGCAGTCCTTAAGTCAGCGGCATATTTTTGTGTAATTGAATACTGACCTTACTTGGGAGAATTCAAAGATTTTGTTTTTAGTACATATTGTTAGAGATTAAATGTTTCCACTGGGGGGAGGCCTGTGTGTTCTTCAAAGCACTGAGTGTTCTCTCCACTGCTTGAAGAGCTCGCACCCAGCCACCTCTGGCTCATGCTGGTGGCCTTCCTCCTGCCACCACACCTGCATATCCACACCTCCCTTCTACTACACTTTGATTTTTTTTTTAATTTTTCTATGATTTTTTTTTTTTAATTTGCTTATGATTCTGCTTCGAGGACTCTGCCTGCGCACTTAGGGAAACTAGAAGGGCTCTTTGCAAAATCAAGGGATGTGGGCGAGTGAGCTGGCCTTACCCCACAAGGACATATTATGTCCCTGCTCCTTCTTTCCAGATCCCTGATGTATCATCAGAAAAGCAAGCACAACAAGGCCAAGATGTCTTCATTTTCTGTCAAAGCCAGGCCTCAACGACAGTGTGATTGAGGCCCTGGACTTCCATGGCCAGCCGGTCAGAATCCATCAACAGCTGCCGCAAACAGGGCCCAGGCGGGAAATGGGAGGCAGTGGGAGCCAACGAGGGCTGAGCCTGCAGCTCTTGTGTGACTATAACAGAGAGGGGCCAGGCCCGTAGAAACCCCAGCAGCAAGGGAAAAACAGATTGACTCTCAGTGACTCATTTAGCTCCTGGATTGGACAGATCTCTCCCCTGCTGGCGATTTGGCTCTGCATCAATAGTTCAGATACCAGGCTGAATAGCTTAAAATAATTAGGGGGAAAAAATCTGCAAAACTGCTAGCCATCCAACTCTGTACTCTGTGCTGAAAGACACAGGACAAATGACATCTAGGTTATTAAATATGAAGTCACTGGATTTGCTGTCCATTTGGTCCAAAAGCAGAAAACTGGATAAAACTCAAATTTATAATTCAGTGTAGATGGCCTGTTTGTCCTTGAGGCAATCCATGAATTTTGGCTGGGCAGGCGCATGACATGTGGAAATAATGGGGGGGGGGCAATGTTTGATTTCACCCCCACTCAGCTTCCACCCCCTGGGGGAAAAAAATGAAAATGTCAATAAAGAGTGTAAATGCAAAGAGAAATGGAATCTGAGCCCAGAGTTTAGTAGCTGGCAGTTTAAACTTTATATACTTTAGGACGACAGGCGGCTGGATTTCCTGTACTTTATATCCAATGTACAAAAACAAGCAACAGGCTCATTTGGTATCAGTAAAGGTCAGTTAAAATTATAGAGACATCCTTTGGAGCAAATCCCCAGTCTTGTATTTGCATATTTATGAACTAGAGATTATGACAAGCCATTCCATTTATTAGAGCAGTGCTGCTATAGTTAATAGTCTGTCAGCATTTCCATTATAAACCCCGTTTTTCAGTGTTTTAATATCTCAGCTGTTAGAAATCACATCAGGCTGAAAAGTGGTCCTCAGCCTCTTGGGCCCACCCAGGGCAGGGCAAGCCACTGGTGGTGGTGGTGATGGTGCTTTGGAAGCCAACAAAGGCATTTAAATCAAGCCAACAGTTTTAACATTTGGCATTCACAGTAAATGTAAAATCAAGGATTTTGAGAAGGTTAAATTCTTCTCCTCCCCTGCTACTCCATTCCTCTGTCTTGTCATCCTTGTCAGTACCAAGGTTCTCCTTCCCTAGTCAAAAGGAAGACTTGGAGATTTTAGGACAGATTCTACATGTTGACCTGGCAAAGTCGTCTCATCTCATCAAAGGTGCAAAGATGATAAAAGCTTTCCTCATTCACTCCTTGATTCCTTCACTCATTTCTAGAGTTGACTCACACAGTCACAGAGCCTGGTAAGTCCAAAATCTTCAGGATAAGCTAGTAGCCTGGAAACCCAGGGAGGATTTGACTGAAGACTGCTGCAGAATTCCCTCTTCCTAGGGGGAGGCCAATCTTTTACTAAGGACTTCAATTGATTGGATGAGGTCCATCTGCATTATAGCACATAAAATTAACCTTTAGAAGTGTCCTCTGCTCTATTCAAAGCCTATGGATTTAAACAAATGTCATCTAAAAATCCAAAAATTTTTGACCAAATATCTGAGTACTGTATGTTAGGCAAGTTGACACATAAGGTTAACAATCAGAGACACTGAACAGTATCATATTTTAATTACTTCCTATATAGCCAGTCTTGGGTTTCATCCTGGTGATAGAAAATCAATGACATAGTCCTTGTCCTCAAGGAACTTATGATCTTCACCACAAAATGTCACAACAAAATTACCAGCATTTTCTCAAGAAAATACCAGGATCCATGGCTGGTTTCATGTTTTGCTTCTTCTCTTGGATGCCTCAGGATACACCCAAAAGGTGTGATTTTAGCTGGATTTTTGAGAGAAAGTCCTGAGATCCAGAGACTCCTCACTCAAGACAGCTTGCTCTTTCCAAACCAAGATCTCATAATTTTGACCTGACACTAAGCTGTCATATAATGCAGTGATATTTGAAACTCCCTTGAGATTTGAGAAGAACTTGGAAAGCAAAGAAAGAGGAAGCAGGTTGCCTTCTCATTAATAAATCATTCATTTAAAAAAATCAGTCTCAATTCCTGATATATGGCTCCCTGATGCATTCTAGGAGGAGTCACACAAATGTATCCTCAACCAGACAACCTCCACAGGGGAAGTCAGAATTTCCCACACAACCTGGTCACATTTTCAACATTCCCCATACAGAAGTACCCACCAACACCAAAATCTTCATCAGAAGAGTACAAGGGTTCCTTCTTTGTGTAACCAGCTGTCCCCACTAATTAACTGTGGAAACTGCAGTAAGATCTAGAAGCAAATCTCCTTGCCTTCTCCTCTTTCTTCTTGGACTTGGTGACTTTCCTTTTACTCACTCAAAATGTACCAAACTGCTGGACACATAGAATATACTTGGCTCCTCCTAGGGTATGACAGAATATCACCACATATCACTCTATTTTACTTCCTTTAAAACATGAAAAGTAAATATAAACATACAAATTACAGATACTGCTGTTGAGAGGGACCAAACAAAACCCGCTGTTGGATAGGAAGGTCAAAAATGTGTCAAGTCGATTTCCACAGAATTATCATTTGAAGTGTAGTTGTCCTTGGTTCCTTTGAGCTTAGCTCTGCTCGACTTGTGCCCTTAAACTCCATGTGAAACAAACAGGACTTACATAATGGCTTTCAGCAGCATCATTGAACAGGAAGAACAATTACGTAATGAGACACATGCCAGGATGTGTGTAATTGTGTAATAAGAGCATGCCTCACTGTGCTAGGCTGGTCGCCAATAACCACCTAGTCATGCTATTACATTCCAAGAACATATGTCCTCGAGGCATACTGAAATCAGTCTAAGGGTTTCCAAAGGAAACTTGGCTGATCAAAAGAGAATCTCAATATTATTTCAAAAACAATAACATAAATGTCTGGGAGTGATTCAAAAGCAACAGAAAAGTTACACCTGACCTAAAATAAACCTATAGCATAAGGCAGAAGTGAGATGCTATAGTTCATTCATGTCACCACAGATTTACAATGATACAATATCAACAAGAAAAAGACTCCAGGTGATACAGGAGCCTCTTCATAGTTAGCCAGAGTTCTGACTGAGGTACAAGGGTTTCTCTACTCAGTCCCAGCTCCTTCAGGGACTATCCTTCCCCAACAGATGCTGCAAAGGCATTTTAAGCTCTATATACTTTGACTTTCTTTCCTGTTGTTCTGATAATCACCAAATCAAAAAATAATCAGAAATGTGAGAGGATGACACTTCTGCAGTTGAAATAGTACTCAGCACTAGTATAAAATTCCCAAAACTTTTTACTGCACAGCTCTCCTCTCTCTCCAATACCTGATGCTGCTTTTGTATCTGAAAACCAATTGCATTCCCATCCCTCCTACCCTTCTTACTCATTTAGCAAGAATGAAATCCCATGTGTCCACAGTAAGGCAGTAAGAGAGTGGGGAGATGATTTTGCATTGTTGTGGTATTAGTTTGTCCCTTCTTAGATATAGCTGTATCAGTACAAATTCTCATATCAAGGCAAATACCAATGTGCCTGGGTAATATGCTCCAAATATACAGCTGGTACTTTTTTGTTGTGGTTATAGAGCCTTAAAATATAGATATTTTAATTGTTATCATAATGGGCTGAATTGTGTCCCTCCAAAATTTTATATGCTGAAGTTCTAGCACCTCAAAATGTAACTGGATTTGGAAATAAAGTTTTGGAAGGAACAATTAATTAAGATGAGGTTGTTAGGGTGGGCCCTAGCATAACAAAACTTGTGCTTTTGTAAGAACCTCTTTTTATATGTGGACACAGGACACAAAGCAATAGAAGACAGGGATGGTCATGTGAGGACACAGCAAAAAGGTGTCCTTCAGCAAACAAAAAATTCCCAAACAAACCAAATGCACAAACACTTTGAACTTGGACTTCAGTCTCCAGAACTGTGAGAAAATACTGTCTGCTGTTTAAGTAACCCAGTCTGTGGTATCTTGTTAAAATCACTCTAACAAATTAATACAGTTACTGACATTGTAACTCAACTCTTTTTGAACAATGCTGAGAATAGGTAATGAGAGTAATACAGTGAGAAAGACAAGATTCGTGTTATAATTATCAAGTGATAATTTCACTGAACATGCACAGGAAAAGCAACAAATACAGGTGTAGTTATTAATCTAGTATGTGTATGACATTTCCGAAATGCTGTTTTAAGCTGATTTTTAAGTTATCTTAGGAATATCAACAGAACATTTATTACCTTAAAAACCAAAAGCATTCATCTATCTATTCAACTAATGGCCTGCCGTAATGACTCAGCTTAACCTTTCTATAAATCCCCACTGAATCAAATTTGAGCCAAAGTTATAGAAATATTGGTACTTCTCCCTGGGCGGCCGGAGATGGCTTTCGTCCACTTCAGGTATGCACGTGTCTTCCTAACTCCTGTTTAGTAACGTCATGCAGCTCACTTAAAGCTGGCATAGTAGCACTTTTTACACCCCAGACATCATGAATGGCTACAGGACAAGTCTCCCCTTCTCCCAAGCCCACTGCTAAACTTTGGCCAGCACGCCATCGCTGCCGTACCATGCCCCATCAACAGGCTATCTCAAAGGCCTCAAGAAAGTCAGTCTGTGACAGAAAGTATTACAGGAGTAAGGATGGATATAAAACTATGAGGTCAAAAATGAATAAAGTGAAAAACTATAATATACTAACTAGATCAGTGGTTCTCAAACTCTTTGACATGCATCCGAACCTCTCAGATATAAAGACTGATTCCAGGGATTTGCAGTTCTGTGAAGTTCCCATGTAATACCACTCACTTGATTTCCAGTGTGGTTATTTCTCTCCCCTGAAGTCCAAACCTTGTGTTTGCCACCTGGTTGAAAAGGGATGGGGCTGCTTGACAGGTACAGCTAATTCTACTGGATTGGCAGTTCTTGATAGGAAATCGATAGCTGAGTGTAAATAATTTTAAAGTTATAGTCCAGTGTCATGTTCCCTGAGGACCCAGAGGCTACACACAGCTCAGAACACAGCACTTCTCAATGGCACCCCAGTGTGAAAAAAAAATGCATGCCAAACACCTTCATCTTGCACTCCTCATATTTTTATTACATCTAGGTAGAAGGTAGTTTGAGTCAGCATCTACACAACTTGGAAGGCAGCACCCCATTAAGACACAGAGTGCTGCTATTCCTATTGGATGCCACAGGACAAACCATGGCCCCAGAAAGAAAAAACTACAAGCCACAAAGACAGGGAGAATGCCAACACGACAGAACTGCTAACATCAGTGTGTAGTAACATGGTCTCAGAAAACAAGGATAATAAGGTCCAACATGGGAAATCTGAGGATATAGCTCAAGGCCATGTATTCAAGTCCAAGCACAGCAAATAAATAAATAAATGGAAAAATCCACTGCAATCATAGGCCTCGCCCTTTATAATGTTGGGGACCTGAAATTGGATTGCAAACGGTTTCTACAAAACATAAGTTGGTAATTTTCTCTTCAAATTATATTCCCAAACAGATTAAAATTGAATACAGGATGAAGTTTGGCTCTTTTATAATATACAGTTACTAAACATTGATGATAACACTGTCACAAACGAAAAGTCATAGATGATTAACAATCATTCAAAAAAATGATTCTTGCCAAACAAAACATCAATGAAATTGAAAATAATTTTCATTGACAAAGCATGTGCCTGGTGGGCATTCCAGAGGAATGTGGTGGGAATAGACTTGACTGAACTTTTAAAAGAGTTTTTCTTGTTGAGTCAGATTTTCCTGCTGAATCTTTCAATGTCAAAATACTGTTCGGCTTCTCATAACTGCTCTCAGCAACTCCTCACCCAGTCTATGTTGTGTGAATTTGAGCAGTGCGTAGTGAGTTCCTGGATTGCTTTACAAATGTTTGGGCTACGATTCTGGAAAAAAAAAAAAAGACTTCCACTCACCCCTGTCATTTGTGAGAACCTTAACCAAAGAAAGAAAGGGTGGAAAAAAAGAAGTTAACCTAAAGAGCAAACTTTGGAACCACTAGAAACATGGAAGCCATGTGCATACTGGGTGGTCAGGGTTTCCTTACCAAGCTGTGTGTGGGCTTCTCTGCTCTTGGATGATAATCTGGAAGTAATGGATTTTTTTTACTGATTTTACTGTACTAAATATCTAACAAAAGTTGGTATTACAAAGGTTGATGCAACATTAATTATAAGTTAAAACAATAATATGATACAATTTCTTTCAACCACAAATTTGGAAAAACTTTTAAAAATAGGATTTGGTAAGGAAATAGTAACATGATTGAACCCTCAAATAACAGTTTGTGGATGTATGAATTGATGCTTAAGGATAACTTTTCATTGTCTGTCAAAAATTCAACCATAGTTATCCCAAAAGGCAGAAGAATGTGTATGAGCTGAGCACAGACTCTGGACTCAAAGAACTTGGGTTCTAATCCTGACCTTACTTCTCATGAGGCCTCAAGAAAGTTCCTTAACCTCTCTGAGCTTAAGTTTATCATTGGCAAAATGATTATTATCATAAAATCTATATCTCAAAGGATGGTTTATTAAGTGCCCGTAATAAGGGCACAATAGATCCTGGAATATATGAAGTATTATGTAATCTAAAACCCAATTCTACAGAAACAGTGCACAAAACTTTGAACCAAAGGTATAAATTCAGTGGAGCTCTGCTTCCCACAGCGTATCAGTGGTAACCAACTATCAATGTCCATCACTGAGAAAAATGTAAATAAATGTTGATAACATCTGTGGGATTATAGTTTACAGCCCTTTAAAGAATGCGGTAGAGCTACACGTACCTAAGAACAACATATTTCTGAGAACAAAAACAAATCATAAAACAGTATGTTCAGTATAATCCCATTATTGTAAAAGCAAATTGTGTGTGTGTGTGTGTATGTGTGTGACAGAGAGAAAGAGAGAGACAGAGACAGAGACAGAGAGAGAGAGAGAGAGAGAGACAGAGACAGAGAGAGAGACAGAGACAGAGAGAGAGAGAGAGAGAGAGAGAGAGAGAGAGAGAGAGAGAAAGAAAAAGAAGGTACATGACATATTTAAAAATGACTACCTCTGAAGTATAGGATCAGAGCTGAGGAGAAGAAATATTCAATTGTTATTTTGTATACATCTCTATTGTCTGGGCCTTTGAAAGTAAACTTGCATTATTTGGGTGATTAAAAAATATTTTCAACCATTAATCTGAGTATGGTCTAGGTTTAAATAATTATTTTCTTTCTTTCCTAAGACTTGAAGTAGTAGCCACAGGGTGAATGTTGCTGCTATCGCTGACATAGATGACCAGCCAGAAAATGAGATTGTATGAATAGTTCATTTAATTAAATGTTTTGGCCACTGAGATCCATGTCAGTGTAAATTGTGGAAACACTTAAGAAATAACCTTTCCTTGTACAGTAAAGAGGGATAATGAGATTTGGCCAATCTCTGACGGACCTAGGCCTACCAGATCCACAAGAAAAACAGGCTTTAAAATATTTCAAATGTGAAGGTGTATTATAAATCATAGTTTCAAATTGTGAAGCCAAATACATCAACTATTTTAGTTTATTGTCTGAGGGAAAGCACAGTATAATACATGAAGGAAAACCAAAAGCAGAGTTCGTGTTCTCAATAGCCTATACTTTCATCTAATACCAATACTTGGCCTTGCCAAATTATCTTCAAAGACACTGCCTGACTGAAGTTCCTCTGCCATTAGTGTGTCTGTGTTTAGCGCATGGAACTGGGAAGTGTTCAGGTTGAAGGAGGGGCTGAGGGAATGTCTCGGTGGTAAAGTACTTGCTTAACACACACTGTGCACTGGGCTCAGTCCCTAGCACAGCAAAACAAACAAGCCAACAAATCCACTTGAAAGAAGACTTGGACATCATCTAGCTCAGTGTTCTCATTTTGCAGAGGGGACACTGAGTTCTGGCAAGATCATGGGACTTCATAAAAATAAAATGAAACCACAGCTCAGGTTAACTGACCATCAGTATGGTGTGCCTTCTAATACTTTGCTTTTCTTGTGTTTTTGTTTTATTTTTTTTAATTTTTTAATTTTATTTTTAAATTTTATTTTATTTTATTTTTTTGTACTGGAGATCAAACTCATGACCTCACACTTGCTAGGCAGGTGCTTATGCTGCTAAGCTGAATCCCCAGCCCTCATGTTTTTTGTTTTAATGCAATGGCTAAAAATATGTGCATGGTTAAAAATATCTACCTATCTATCTATAATAATCTATCTATGTATATCTAGTTAGATTATAAAAATATAAAATAATGTAGAATATTTAAGTTCCTAATGAAGAGTTCCCATCCTATCCCTCTACTACAAGTTCCAGCTCTTCTCCTCTGACATACTCACTGTTACTAGTTCTTTGGATAGTCTTTCAAAGATAATTCTGTGAATCTCTGAGTGTTTAAGTGTGTATGTATGTATGTATGTCTATGTATGCTTGTGTCTGTGTATGTAGCATAGTATTTACACTCTGCTTCTTTCTTTGTTTTCACATAAACATGTCATAGAAATTATTCTCTGTAAATTTTCTATAAAATTCGTCCCAGTCCTCTTAACAACTTCATAATATTATATTGTATAATCTATCAGAATTTATCTCATCAGTGCCCTGTTAATACCTATACAGATCATTTCCAGCATTTTGCATTACAAGCGTGCTACTATCAATGAACATACTCACAGATGCATATTTGGGCAAATACGTGTAGATATATACCAGATAAATTATTTTTGTAAATGAATGCATAAAGGCATTTACATGCTTGCTTTTTGTGAACATTGTCAAATTTTTCTCCAAAGAAGTTTATTAATATACACTTCCACTAAGCAAGTATAATAGCCTAGCATTTACCTTATGCATAGCATAGTCATTATTTAAAGTTGTATTTATGTGGTTTTCCTCATCTAGTAAAAGTAAGTTCCTTGAAGACAGAATCTGTAAGTTTGATTTCAATCCCCATGACCATTGATATAGATATTCAATGCCCATGACCATTGATATAGTTATCAATTCAACAAATATTGACTGCACTAACAATTAAAATACAGTTCTACTTCTTATAATGGAAGGACAATCATCTCATATTAAACTAAAAAAGTAAATTTTGGGTGGGCAAAACATTTTTTTAAGTCCAAGCCTTCCAGAAGTAACAAAGAATGAAAAATACTCGGTTAAAATCCTAGAGAAGGGCTGGAGGTTTAGCTCAGTGGCACAAGCACCTACTTGGCATGTGCAAGGTCATGAGTTTAACCCCAGGTACAAAAAAAAAAAAAAAAACCTGGAGAAAACAGAAGTTCTGTATTCAATTCTATTTGCCCTAGTGGTATCTTTCTATCTGAAAAAATTTAAAAATTATGAAACTATTTTTGCTTTGAGCACACTTTTAGGATAAAGGAAACAAGACTCAAAACTCAGAGTCTATCAAGGTTTAGGTCTTAGGTAAGTCACCTATCGGTCTAAAATAGAACCAAACAGGTTATTACCTAAAGTTAAGGACAAACCAAAAGCAAAAGAGTCTTTCAAAAGTTTTCAGTCAGCTTCTCATAACCTGACTCATTTAGGAAAGTTAATGCCTTAACTTGGATTAAGATAGTAGTACACTGGCATCTTTTCCAGATACCTGGCAGAAACTAATTAAAATACACTTTCCAAATACCATTATCTTATGGCTCAAAGTATTCCTAAAAGATAATTTATCAAATATATGTTACAATACACAAAGAAAATGAAACACATAGGAAAAAAGACATCCTTAGTAAGATCAGTCAAAATAACAACAGTAGAGAAACCAGCAAAGACTTCATATATTGAAATTACCAAACATTAACTCTTAAAAAAATTATGCTTCTTAACTCAAAAAGGAAAGAAAATTCGAGACTGAAATTTTCAGGAAAAAAATTGGGGAAAATTATAAAATTTTGAAAATGGAAAATATAATAACATTAAGAATTATTTGAGTAGGTTTAATGGCAGATTAGGCATAGCTAAAGAATTACTGAACAGGAAAATAAATCTGAATGAACTTTTCACAATGTAGCACACTGAACCCCCCCCCAAAAAAAGACAGAAAGGGGATATATGGGAAAGTATAGTGCATGTTTAATTTCAAATTTAGCAGCTAAAGAGCAAGAAATAAGAAAGAACAAGAAATATTTACATTTTTATGGCTAAAATAACAGATTTTTCCAGAACCATAAAAGAACCCCCAAACAGACTGAAATGCTACAAGAAAGAAAAAAACCTACTCCTAACCATATCATGGTGATTGTCTTATACCTGATGCCCAAAGTGAAGCAAGGGAAGATTTATTTCTTATAGTTCTTGGAGGTTTCAGTCTATACTCATATGGCATGGTGGGGTCACCATTCATGGCCACCACAAACAGTGAGAGCAAAAAGCTCAAAACAGAAAAAACATGCCTTCTTCTTGCCCTTATGGTATATGTTGGTTCTGCTCCTAGGTGGATGTAGCACTCACATGGCCAATACCAGCACTAGGAAACAAACCAATCACAAACACTAGATTCAACCATGTCCATGATTGCATGAGGCTTGGGGGGCATCCAATCACAAACCATAACATTCCAACCCTGGAGCCCCCAAAGACTCATGTACATCCTTTATATAAAAGACATATAGTCCATCTCCAAGAGTTGCCAAAATCCTAACAGTTTCAGCATTACTGAAATGTTCAAGTCCCAACTCTCCTCTAAAATCTAAGACAAACTCTTAGCTGAAAGCCCCTGTATAAATGAAAACAAAGTTAAACACTTCCAATATGCAATGGCACAAGATAAACATTACCATTCCAAAAGTTTCACACAGGGGAATCCAAAGCATTGGAAACAAAGCAAGTTCAAAATCCAACATAGCAAATATTAAATTCTGGAGTTCCATGCTCAGCATCTGAAGCAATCCGTTGCAAGCTCCAATAGCTTGAGAGACTACACACACACACACACACACACATACCTGGCACTTCCAAGAGTTCCAGTTCCCCCAGCTTCTCTTCTAAACCTGCTCTGCTCAGTCTTTGCAGCTTTCCTTCGATGATCCATGTTCCTGACTTTTCCAAACCTCTGGGTTCTCCATTGCACATTTGGCTTCACACTCACAGCTTCACATACTGCCTTATCCGGGCACACTGCTTGGCCTCCCAGGCCTTCTGAAATTAGAGTGGAAGCTACCTTAACCTCAGAACTCATGCATTCTCCATTTGCCTAAAACCAGCACCATGTGGATGCTGCTGAGGTCCATTGTCAGCTGGAGCAGTAGCCAGGCTTTCCTCTGTCTTGGCTATAGGGACCAAACATCTGGATCACTGAGCTCTCTGAACCTGATTGTGAGGAACCGCTTCTTTATGTCACCACCATTATGGAATCTGGTGCAGCTGCTGTCATTTTGGAATCTCTTGTAGCCTCCATCACCATTCTGGAACATGGTGCTCTGCAACTTTCTCCTTTGACCAAAGTCTTTCACTTTTACAATTTTGAAATTGCAAAGGGTGGAGACCCACTGCTTCCCAGGATGCCCGTAGGCCGTCTTTTTTATTTCTTGATTCCTTCTCAGCAATTGAAATCTCAGCTCTACTTTTACAGTCCACAGCTTTCTGGCCAAACTCACATTTTAAATCATCTTGCTGGGCTCTTTGCTCTTGATTCACAAAATAACTTTGGCTAAAAGCCCCCAACAATAGCCATGCCACTGCTTCAACATTAGACCTTGAAATTTCTTTGTCCAAATTAATCAGTGTGCCACTCTTAATCTCAGTCTCAGACAAAGTCTCAGGACAAGAGAAAAATGCAGACAAACTTTATGTCAAGCTACAACACACATCATGTGGAGTCCAACAACCGGTGGAGTCCCTCTTTTCAGCAGAAACCTCCCAAGCCGGGTATTTACCAGCAGGCTTTCTATAAGCTTTCTGGTCTCCTGAGCTCTAACCAGAATCTCACCTACAGAACAGCCTAAGCTGTTCTATGAACCTTCCCAAACTCTTCCCTCAAGCCATTCCCAAAGGCTCTTGAACCACATGGTCAGGTACAGTCAGAATAATGACCTTACTCCTCTGATACCAAATTCTGTCTTGGTCACTTTTCTCTCATTGTTGAGACAAAATACCTGCTTCCCAAAGTGAAGCAAGGGAAGGTTTATTTCTTACAATTTGGGGGGTTTCAGTCATCTGGCTCCAAGGCAGATGGCTGGTGGAGTGGCTGTTCATGGCCACCACAAATAGCAAGAGCAAAAATCTCAAAAGAGAAAAAGTACATTTCCTTGCCTCCCTTACATTGTATGTTGACTCTGCCCATGCATGGGTGCAGCACTCACATCACCAATCCCATCACTAGACAATGAAACAATCACAAACACTAGATTCAGCTGCCTCCATGATTGCATGGGGCTTGAGGGGATACCTAGACACAAACCATAACAGTGATATTATACAATACTGAAGAAAAAGTAAACATCTTAAAAGTAGCTACAGAAAAAAGACAGATTTATTTCTCCAAAGCAGCAATACATTTCTAAAGTGCAAAATGAAAACCAAAGTGGGAATATATTTTCAATGTTTTCTTGAAAACATAAACTTTCATAAAATTTTATACCCAGAAAAATATCTGTCAAGCATGAAAATAAAATATTGACTTTTTCAGAGAAATGAAAATTGAGATAATTCATAGCCAGCAGACTAAGGTAAAGGATCACAGATATGGGAAGGATTAAAAACTAAAAACGTGACTAATATGTGGGTAAAGGTAGATATTATCTCTAATATGAATGTCTTGCAAGGTTTGAAATATATAGAATTAAAATTCATAGCAACAACATGTCACCAATTATAAGCTGGAGTAGGAGGTTGAAAGAGGAAAGTCAGTTAAATTATTTTAAAATCCTTGTATTAATTCCATAAAAGACTAAAAAGTATTGATTAATATTTGACTTTACTAAGTAATGTGGAATGTTGTAATTTTTAAGATAAATCTTAACAGAACAGAAAATAACATATGATTTCTCAACCAACAGAGGGTTTGGAAAGCAAAAGTAACTAAAAATTAGTCCCAAAAAATCAAGAAATCTGAGAAAAAGATGTTTGCTTTTTAACATAAATATTTAACTATATTAAATATAAATGGCTTAAATGTTATAGACAAAACACAAAGATTGTTATGATATATAGTAAAAGAATTAAGTTGAATTAAATGTCATTTATAGGAGACATAGCTAAAATATAATAATACAAAAAATGGAAAGTGAAAGATTGAGAAAATAAGCCATATAAACATTGAAAAAAAGAACACATCACTATTCTAATATCAGAGAACATAGACTTCAAGTAATAACTTGGTACTCAAAGGTTTATGTTGGGGAAGAGAAGAAAAATACAAACGTAGGTAAGGACTCACAGTCTACAGTGATTTTACAGTGAGATAAGTCTTAGGAGAGGTATATATGAAATGCTTTGATGTTCAAAATATAGAGAAGACAGTATATTAACTGTTTTTGATTTAAGGGGTCTTTAGAAAAGCTATCACTTTATCAAAATTTGATGTATTGATATATCAGGTAGTTCTGAATGAGGGGAAAACATTTCATTCCAGAAAACAATATGCACAAAGTAGGTGTTCAAAAGTATTGGTTGAACATATTCTTAAGGAATAAAGAGAACCAAAGGAGCAAAGTGTCTTACCCATATGGTAGCTGTGTTAGATTCTATATGTGGCACAGACTTCTCCTTCTTCACAAAGGCATTTGCCTTTCCAGCTGTAACTAGTGTTGCTTACCAAGGATTTACAGAGGGACCCCTGCAGAAGTGCCTTCTGAGAAAAGCATGGCCTTGTGTAGGATTACAGTCTCTCTCCCAGAGGAGATCATTATGCAGTAACCGGCCAATGCAATGACTCAAAGCCATGGACTCCCTTGACACAACCTAAAAACAGTCATGAGGGACACTCTGCTCCAGAGTTCCTAGTAAAATCTGCTGGACCCTTTGCAGCAAGTCATAATTCATCTTTCCTCCTATCCAACTCTGCTCCCCTTGCTCCTCCCAGTAAACCTTCTGCATGTCACTCTCCATGCCAGGGTCAGCATCTCAGGAAATACTAAGTACCACAGTGGCCAAGGTAGAAAAGGTCCTAGAATCCTGACTCCTGGAGCTATGTTTTCTTCCATGCCTGGTTGATGGAGGGTAAAATTTTCTGTGTAAATCCTTGGGACCGAGAGGCTAGACTGATTGCTACTAATATTTTCAGTCATTTTAGTTTGCTTGCTTGTTTTTTCTTTCTCAAACCCAATTGCCAATTCTGCTGAGCAAAAAGCTATCCCATCATGTATACTGTTCTGCCTGCAGGTAGTGAAGAAATTATGGAACTAGAAAGAAATTCTGCTTACTAGGTATCTGGCCAGCTAGTAGTTTTCATCATGATATTTGTGCTGAAGGGTGGTTAAAGGACTGGCCCATGCTCCTGTAACTGTCAAGTAGCAGAGTTAACATTTGAATTAGGGTCAGATACTGTTGGGTCCCACAGTTGCCTCTCTAAGGGAAGAACACATTTAAAGTGACCTAAACCCAGTAGTGAAGAATCGACCTTATATCACTGACAACATTTTTATCTGAAGATCTTTGCTGAGATTTGAGTCCATAGATGGATGTGACAATTCCTTTAACAGAAGAAAGTCAGTTCTTGGCATCCAGATGTCGATATCCTCAGTTCTTGTTTTTCTCTACAACTCCCTTCACCCCAGTAGGAACTGAGGCAGACTGGGGATGCTGAAGCCAGCCCCAAGCCCACTTGTTGTATGTGGCAAGGTCTGGAAAATGAAAACCAGAGGCATCTCAAAGAGCATTCCATTTGGGCTCTGGGACGGGGCCTGGGCACATTGCCAGAGCAGCTGGGAAGTCTGGTTAGGCACTTTGATGCAAATGCCCAGCTGGGCCCCGTTCATTCTTTATTTACCCCACAAGGCTATCCACAGGGTATTTGTTCTCCGTAATGCTGGAACACATGGAGACCATCACAGTCCTACATTATACACTGAGTACTGAGAACATGTCTGATTATGGAACCAGGATGGCATGATACCATCCAGGTAAAGAACAAGGTCTTTGTAGTTAGACTAATAGCAGGGGGCAAGCTATTTGACCTGTAAGCCTCAGTAAACTCATCTATGTAACAGGGATAAAACCCACTCTATTGATGGGAAACTTAATGAAGAGTGAATACAGTATTAGCACAGTGCTAACTATGAGCTGAGTAGTGGCTCATAGTAAGGGGCTCAGTAAATGGTAGTTGTTATTCTAGCCAAAGAATTCTTCCTACTGCTAACTCCAGCAGAGACAATGCTTTGCAGGTGCTCTCCATTCTGTACCTTTGCCTTCAAAGCTTGTCCATCTAAACACAGTGCTTGGTTGGTATCACCCTACTGTGGGATGAACATAAATGAAAATTGTAGGGGGACCTTATGCTAAAGTTCTTTTCAGCCTGTCATTTACTATACGCCCTTAACTGACCAGCTCTCTACTGATGAACTTGCCATACCCAAATAACACAGATGTTTTTGAAAGTTTATTGTCTTGAGAAAATAAAATAAGGATTGTGAGAGATGTTAACATCACTCTTGTCTTAAAAGGATTTTCCTAAATTATCCAATTATATACCTGGATTCTTCATGGAAGTTTGGCAGGGCAAGTCCCAGTACTGGTGTGGCACTGAGGAAATCAACTTCCCCTGACCTGATGCACTAAGAAGGGGTGCAGAGCAGTGACCTCCATGGAAGCCACCTTAGAACTGCTCCAGTGTGAAGCAGAGCATGAGTGCAGGCACATAGATGCTGGGTTTGATGAGTTAGCTTTATACCCTTGACTGTCTCGGGGCACTCTCCATCTTCCAAATATACTTCAATAATAATGCTAATAATTGCAAGCAGCACCTTTGCTGTATCTCATTTATTTTTACCCCAAATTATGGAGGCACAAAAGAATTTACTGACTGCTTGAGTTTTCTGACTAATTGGGGTAACTCTATGCTATAGCCATTAGGAGATTTAAATATAGCTCTTCTTGAGCAATACTCTTTATTGGATCCCCTGTTATCCTTTAAATATCTTGGTGTGCAAGTAGATAAAATTAGAAAGAATTTGTTTGCTTTAAATTACTAACCTCTGCTTGATAAAACTATTAGCGATTTAGTTAATTGGACGGCTCTTCCATTATCATTAATTGGCAGAGTTAATACTATTAAAATGGTTGTTTTATCTAAATGTTTGTATTTATTTCAATGCTTTCCCATCAAGCTACCTAAAAATGCTCTAAAGCTTTGAATTCTGCAATTAGTTTTGTTTTATAGGCAACAAACTGTTAATATTAATCTTAAAAGTACCACTAGTCGAGGAGGGGGGTGAAGGATTCATTCATCTTTATCAGGAGGAGAGTGAATGCTGGATTTTCTTGATCAGGCTTTGTCTCCTGTTCTTGGACAGTCTCAATAAAAAGTGCCAAAGTCAAAGAAAAATTAAAGAGACATCTCTATCGATGTTCTTTAACTAATAAAAACTTTGCAAGAGAGCTTTATATCCCACTCACACTTGTATTCAATCACACATTCATTTATTTAGTACACATTGTCTGTGAATTCCTTAAATACACCAATTGCTATATAGGACAGTGGGGAAGATTTCCAAGGTGAATTAAATGTAATCTGTGCCCCCAAGAAATTCAAATAATGAGGGTGAAAAGGAAACAACTCTCAGTAATACAATAAGTGCTAGGGTAGAAAAATGACCAGCTTGATGGGACAGGAAAATGGGTGTTGCTAGATCTGCCTGGTGACAGAGAACCACTTCCTGGAGAAGTTGGTCTGAGCTAGGTAATGAAAGATGGGGCTCTTACAGGCCCTTTCAAGATTCATGAGAACACCTTGGGTATTTTCTTTTGAATGACGAGGCAGCTTTATTTGTGAGACAGTTAAAATGCACCACTCAGCTAAATGATGACCACTTTCTCTCAGGGATATTCCATAGGCACAGTGTATCAGGACTTCAGCAAGTCATTTAACTAAGAATTTCACAATCTCTTCAAATGTCAAGACTGGGGCATCTGTGCAGAGTGATGGAAAAGGTATGTGAAATTCTAGCTGGTTGAAAAGTGCCCCCCAAACATTTAATTATCACATTGATGTTAACCCAAAGAAAGACCTCCCAGCAGTATGCCAACAGTTTCTCTTTTTGGTAATGTTCTGTTCAAAGGTTTTTAATAACTTGGTTAAGGACAAAGGAGTCTAACTAATTTGTGGATGACATAAATCAGAAAAGAAAGTTCAGTGAAGGGTTTATAGAATTTAGAATGAAGAGTCAAATTAACCAAATATAACTAAATAGGAAGAAATAATGTCCTGCCCAATTCTGGCTTATTTGGCATGTTTCAGGCTGGGCATGATAGCCCAAGGCTGAAGCAGGAGGATCTATGTGAGTTCAAGGCCAGTGTGGGCTGCAAAGCAAGTTCAAAACCAGCCTGAATTATATAGCAAGACCGTATCTCAGAAAAAAGAAAGAAAAGAAAAAGAAAATGCTTCAGATTTCAAGTATTACTTTAAACTTTTCTGAGCTTGCTTGTCCATTTTTATGAACTAAATATCTGTGTTCTTCCCAAATTCACATATTGAAATTTAATTCCCAGTGTGATGGTCTTAAGAGGTGGGGCTTCTAGAGAATAATAAGTTATGTGACTAAGGCCCTCATGGGGGAATCAATACCTCTATAAGAAGAGGGCAGAGAGCTAGCATATGCTCTTTCTGACATCTCTTCTCTTCTAGTGAAAAGTTGACAATTTGCAACCTGGAGAGGGTCTTTATTAGAACTACACAATGCTGACCTCCTTATATGTCCAGCTTCTAGAACTGGACATATAAGAAGCCAGTTGTTATTTGTAAGCCATCCAGTCTGATTCACCTGAACCAAGTAAGTCGCTATCTGTAAATTGAAACAATAAAAGAAATTCAGAGAGATGCTGAGAGAATTAGGAACATAGAAAGAACTTTGTGAATAACCCAAAAGTTACCTTTTATAATCCTTGCAATGTAATAGTAATGGTAACAATAACCATAATAGTAACCTACAGGAAGTCCTAAAATCTTCCTTGAATTCTAACCCAGAGTAAAGTAATAAAGTGCCATGGCTTTCCAAATGGCCAGTGCATTCACGGACTACATTACTGTAACAACAGGGTCAGAACTGTATCCCCACGAGGTTCACTTGGTATCAGTCTGATACCCTGGGTTCAGCTCTAGTCATTGCAGTAACACTGCTATCTAAAGTAGAGTGTCATAGGTAGTGGGTGCTCAATAATATTTGTGGATGAAATTCATTTTCATAAACATGTTGCAGGATGTCTGGTATCAAGTAATGAGGAATAAGAATATGCAAATCACAGAAAGTCCCTTTTGAAAGTGGAAACATTCTGCATAACAATGAGACAATTTTCAGGATTATCATAGTGAAGTCACAAGTTAAGCAGGTGGCCTATCATTGTGTCGGAGGATGGTTATGCAGGGACATGGGGGAGAGACCTGACATTTGCTGAGCATCATCTGCAAGCTTCGCATTTGAAAAAACTTTCTGTGGTTGTGAAAGACAAAGTGGATTGAAAGGGGAAGATTACAGAAAGTCATAATTTAGCAAATAAACAGAAGTAATATCTAAAATTATGAGTCCTCCAATATAGAAATAGTCTGGCTTTTCAGTTGGGATGGTTAAACAAATGCTTATGCAGAATATTCTAGAGAAGACTTCTGACACAGAAGGGAACAAACTAGGTCACCACTTCCCAAACCTGCTCTGGCTTTGGCTGTGTACCTTGTTTAAAATGTAGATGCCTAAGACGGAATCTCAGGGCATGAAATCCACCAAACCACTACTGCATTTTCAACTTTCTCTACAGATAATTCTAATACATAAGATCATATAGGGCCAAGAATCAGGAGACGAGGACTGTTTAAACCTTTCCAGATTATTTTTTTTTAAATACTACACTATTTAAACAAATACTATTTCCCAATATCATCCCTGGAGATTTAAATTCAATTGAGATGGAAAAAGACCAGGAGTTATTATCATCCAGAGAGACTGAAAAACCCCAGACTACACAATCTGATATTATTCCTGTCTTCTAAGTTTCTGAAGGTTGGATCCAACTATCGTTGCTCATCAGTTCTGAAAAACAGTTTTGAAATACTTGAATTACAGTAATCAACCCCTAAGCAAAAAATATGCCTATTTCTTGCCATGATACTCTTCATATGGTGTCTCTAAAGAATTAAATACATTTTTAACTAAACTAAATGGCAATGAACACGTTGACTTTCAATTGGCTGTAGTTTACTGTTTTGGCTGATTCTTGTAAATATATGTACACGCATATGCAAATGGCAAGTGAATTGTTTTAGTGAAAGAGTTACTCAGTATAAACAGATTTTAAGACTTTGATGAATTAACAGTTGAATGTGATGTACTCAAATCAATATTATATAGTTTCATTTAAACATACTCCATTCTCTGAAGATGTTTCACTAGAGTTTCATTCTAAAAGCATTTTCTTTTCTCATCTAATATTTTACTCAAAATAGAGGTGAGAAAGTACACAAGTGTTTGAGTGCTGACTTGCAACCTCATGCAGCAACACACATTAGTAATTGAGAGTTTCATTTGAATCATCAGAGGAGTTACGCTCTACCTCAATGACATGAAATCCAGCTCTGTAGGTCTTTTCTTCTTTCTTCAAACTCTTGTAGCTTAGAACCAAGAAATGAAGTTTCCTATGCATTTCTGAGACAGTGGCTGAGAAAAATACAGGAAGGAAACATTACTGAGCAGTTAAAATGTATTTTTGCACTTACGCTTTTCTTACAGAAAACAGTTCCTTTACTGTAGAGGAACAAGGCTTAGGTAGCAGCTGCAATCCAAAATCTATTTGTGTCTACTCAAGGTGGATGATACTTTGAGGGACTGATAGTCTTACACACTCAGCTTAAGAGATCTAGGTTAAAGATAGAAGTAGAGGGAAGATAAGTAGGCAGGAACAGGGGCAGAATGCTGAGTATGATAACACCCTGCATGAATCAGGGTGGCAAGCTAGCTATGGCTTTACCTGAACTCTTTGTTCTTGTAAGGAAAAAGTGTGTTCAGTGTTGGGCTGCTTTAGCTGATAATAGCAATTTCTGTTCCAAAGAAATCAAATGAGTTTGGGGGCAATCAACTCTTATTATTCAGGAACACACTGATGGAGCCAGAGAAATTGTTGGAGGATAGAGTTTTTGTGTTTCTTTCTCAAAATGTAGCCTAGGAGAGTGAATTAGGTCAAAATAAACAAGTGAACAAGACAATTATTTTTATAATCAAAGATTTATTTTAGTTTAATAACCAAAGCAGATGATTTGGTTTAAGGGCAAATTTGATATAAGCACATCTTCCTCCCAAAAGTGGGTGCTGATGTCGTTCAGATCTTTCCTTACAATGCCAACAGTCCTCCTCTTCCCTGGACCCTTACCTTGTGACAAAGTTGACAGGTTGTCTTTTGTAGCTCCTGAAAATTCACTGAAGAATAGTGCAGGAGGCTGGGGATCTAGCTTAGCACCTGCCTGGCAAGGGTGAGGTCCTAAGTTTTATCCTTGGTACAAAAAAAAAAAAAGAATAGTGTTGGAGAGCTGGGGATTTAGCTCAGAGGCATAAACGCCTGCCTTACAAGCATGCGGTCATGAGTTTGATCCCTGATACTGATAAAAAAAAAAAAATAGTGCTGGAAAGGTAGGAGTAGTGACACATGCCTGTAATCCCAGGATTTAGGACGCTGAGACAAGAGGATCACCACGAGTTCAAGGCCAGCCGGGGCTACACAGAGAGTTCAAAAGCAGCCTGAACAGCAAAAAAAAAAAAAAAAAAATAGTGCTGGAGAATCCATGTACTCTTAAGCTTCCTCTCCCTCAGAAAATGAGCACAAACCCATAAGCAACAGGCAAGAGAAGACTCCTCACTTCTTCCTCCAAGTGGTAAAAAATAGAAGGCGAGAGAAGGCAGCAGAGGGAGAGCCACATAGATCTGCCCAGCCTGCTCCATTTGGTCGGCAGGAGGGAAGGGGCCCAAAGGCAATCCCTGCCCTTCACAGTTGCTCTAAACCAGTGATGGGTAAGCTAGTAGAGATCCCAAAACCCAGGTATTTATCACAAAGTGCCAACACTGCAATTAAACCTGAACAGTGAGGTTTTGGTTTAGAAAAAGCAACTGCACATTAACATCTTTTGTCCTAAAAGAAAAACAGGAACAGGCAAGCCATGAGTTCACCATCACTGCAAGTCTCTCCTGCTCTAAGTGGGAGAGGGTGGTCCTCTCTCTAGTCCTCTCATGGCTTGTCTCCAGGCAGTAGTCAGAACAACTGCTTCCTGGAGAAACTCCACCAGACTGGCCGTTTGTTTTGTATTCACTTGGCTCATTCACCCCAAGTCCATACTTTCCATTCAATTGAGCTCAGATTTTTTGAATTTTTACTGTGTATCATGCTCCCTGAAAGGGCAGCAGCACTAAGGTAGACACTTGGTCTACCTTACTACTGTAGTCAGCTACCTACACAAAGCAACATAACTGCTCAAAGCAAAGACTGCAAATTTGATAAAGCTAAGACAGCTGGCGAGGATGAATGGATGTGGACAGGAAATTGCACCCCAATGCATTAGTTACCGCTCAAGGGGCTGTTTCTGGCACCTGTGACTGTATGATCGCCTACATTTGTTCTAAGCTTTAGATCTCGCAAAGCCTTCTCATATGCAGGATCTCGGCATGAAGTGATGAGAGTCAGGTTTTCTTAAGCAATTTACAGATAAGACAACTGAGACTAAGAAGAAATAAGGTTATGTTGCATTAAGAGATTTTAGGAAATATTATCCAATGGGCAACATACAAAAAGACAGAACTGGTTCCCCCATAATAATATCATATACTTTTAGGAGGAACTGTAAGTATTTCTAAAATATCATTGTAATTATCCCACAGGGTAAAGTTTACATAGAAAAAAATGCCAACTCTCATTAGCATATTTTGCTAGTGGGCAGGAAAGTTAAGTCACAGGCTTCACACACTGGGCAGGTGCTAACCTACTACTATTCAGTGTCTCATCTGGAACAACCTACACCATGGTTCATGGTGGCCCAGGACCTGCAAACAGAGTGGAACATTGGTTGTCATGACTTCAGCGTCAGAACCACAAGTCAAAGACCCTAGGAAGCTTCCCTAACTGTCCTGCTTACTAGACAAATGACTTACCTGCTTGGATTTCAATAACATGTTCAGAGATTTAAGGATATTCTTTTAGGCAATGGAACTTTCTTTAAAAGTGAGGGGTGGGGGAATTATTTCTTTCCAGGCACCCATCTAAAAATTGTGCTGCAGTTTTTGGGGTGTGCCAGGATTTTATGAGGCCTTAAGGGTTAGAAAACCAGCCCGTGCACATTGAAATGGGTTGGAGCTCCTCAGATGAAAGACATCTCTATAAGACATGTGGATGTGTATTTGATAATCTTTGACATATGTTTAATATTTAGATTTCCAAGATTACTCAAGTTAATATCCGCTGCACATCTTACTTTTTTGCCTTTTGTGCTCACTGGGAGATGTGGGTTTGGACACATTTCAAGCCAGATTTGTTCCTGTTGCTTTATTGCTGCTAACCACGGGGTCACTAAAATGGGAAAATCATCTGCTCTTTTCTCCACTGAACTTCAAATTTGAAACTTACTGATTTTTTTTTTAAGAGGAAGAAAGAAACATGCAAATGAAAAATGAGCACAGTAAAAATAAATGTGTGGTTCTGGGCCCCATTTAATTTTTCTTAAGTGACAGTCTTGTTAATGCTATGAAATATTTTCTCTGATAAATGTGAGTTAGCTAATTTGCATGAATGGCTAGTCTGTCATTATTTTAGTCTGTTGAGTTATGGGTTTTTAAAAATGGGTTCTTTTCTGTATAGCTTTTAATACATTGTTATTATATGTGATCACTGAGCTTTCCTAAGCACATTGAAAACACCAGTTCTCCATAAAATAAGTAGAAATTAATTTTGAAGAAATAATTTATTTAGTACTGAATTCTTCAGATAAATTTACTTACAAAGAAAAGCCATTTGCATGTTATTCAGTATTCTTTCTTAGGCAAAATAAAATAAAATAATAAAAACTAAAAAATTCTGCCAAAGTCTCAATCGAAAAAAAAAAAAAAAAAAACAACCTTAGGCAATATGAAATGAATCCTGCTAGGGTTCCCTCTGTATCTCTGTATTTAAGCTTTGATAATTTCCAAGTGATTAAAAAAATGCTCTACGTGGTTCCCTCATGCACCCGCACCAGAGCAGGTTGAGGGGCTGAGGAAAGGTCACTCATTCTGAACCTGGAATGTTGTTACATTCGTGCAAATTAGATCATGATACTAGGAAAGAGGTTTCAGTGTCTTCCTTAGAGCCACTAGAAAGGAAATTTGTGTGCCAGAGGAGAAATTCCAACAAGAGCACCACCTCCGTCTTCTTTTCCTTTCTAACTGGTTTTAAATTAAACTCAGTGGCCCCTAAAACCTTAAGGCAGATGCATGTTCCTCAAAATTGCCTAACTACCCATCAACAGCAGCATCGCTCCCCAGCATACACCTGTGCTTAGAGGAACATGGCTGAAGCTGTAAGGCGTGAGGCAATTACTTCAGAGTCATGAGCTTTGGAAAATAATATTCTATGATTCCGGAAGTGCTACCTCAGCAATCTTCACAGTGTGACGCGCTAATGAATAAGTGTTCACTGGCTGCCTCATAAATGACAGAATACTAAGATGAAAGAATGCTATGCCTGACTGAAACCCACCAGGCACTGCAAAATGGAAAAGGGTTTGTACAGTTCAATGGCATGGCCTGGAGTTTGCCTCAGCTCAAAGTGGGGAAGCCTTTACTCTGGGGTATGTAAACCTGGGTTCAAATCCTCCCTGACCACTTACCTTCTCAGTTCCTTCCTAGCATACAGTGAGTTTCATTTTAGTTATTGCTATCAATGTATTTGGAAAATATGGGAAATAAGATCCATTGTATAGCAGCACTACTATGAGGATAGAAACATTCATAAATCTAAACAAAATATGTGGCATTTAGGTAGCTGCTGGCCCTCCTAATATTGTGTCATTATCACCAGAATGATTTTCATTAGAATGTGAATGATTGATGAGAGCAGGGATTGTTTCAATTTAGAGGCTTATCCTCAGCACTCAAAATACACCTGCATGTAGTCTACTTGGTTCTCTTAGTAGCACTGACAACCATTCAAATCCTATTCAATGTTTGCATGTTTAAATGTAGGGCTGTCATTTCAAAACAAATTCAGAATCCAAACTAAAGCATCCTGTGGAAGCTGTGAATAAGCTTCATGTCCAGTTCAAAGTAGAAGCAGATCAAGGACAAGCTCTAGAATCACTGGATCAGAGATTCAAACTCCTTCTGATTTGGCTCTATGACTTAACACAACACCTAAATTTTTCAAGCGTCCACCTATTTAACTGTGAAAAAAAGAATAAAGACACTATACGGCTTATCTTACTCCAACTACATTTGAGCGCTAGGCAAGATGAAATGGGCATATCTGACATGCAACAATGTTTGCTATTCTACAAATGTTATTTATAATAAATAGTTCTTTCCATCACCACTGCACTTGGGTGTCTTATTGGTCTCTAGGCAAAAGTAACTCCATAAACATAAACTAGTGGTTTACAAACCTGAGGGTCTAACTTGAGTTTAAAATGTGCTTTTTACTTTTAGATGATTGAAAGCAATCCAAACTAAAATAATATTTAATGACACAGCTTCAGTGCGCACCTAAAATATTTATTATATTTACCTTTACAGAAAACGTTTGACAGCCCCCAACACAGTTCTCATTAATGATGTTTTTAGTTTCCTTTAGGTTTAAGCCTTAAAGCTGGGAAAGTACACATATCAACAGCATTCAGGGTTAGCAAGAATACCACCTTAGAAACAAGCCCTGTGTGTGCCTCTCTGGCCTTAGGAATTCCCTTTGGACCCAGCCCACCCTTGTCTGCTTTCTTCTCTGAAACCCAGATAAGCTTGTAATTTCTGTGTGGCTAAGGTCAATGTCTCTTGTGTCTACATCTTTATTCTAAGCACCTGCTTCATAGCAGGTTTCTTTAGTATCTGTTGACTGAATGAATGATAAATTCAATTATTTATTTTTCTACCCTTCAAGGGTCAGATTAAACTGTTTCTCTTCCATGAAATCTTCAAGAACCACTCCAACTGAAAGATCTCTCTTTGAGTTCTCGAATCTTACATCCTCTTTAACCTAAGAAAGACAAGACATAACATGGGATCTTTAGGTACTCTTAAAACATTTCTCCAGCTTCTGTTAACAATTGCCCAGCTGACATGTCCCTTATGAATTTAAACATTTGTTCTTCTAACTAGGTGATAAACTACCTGAATATCAGATCGAATGTAGCTCTCACCATTCACCCAGGCTTTCTTCTCAAAACCTATCATAAAACCCTATCTCCAGTTTGAGCCAAATGTATTAAACCATTCTAACCCCCAACTTGGAGGTTGCTGGTTTGCCCTAGACCTCAGCTCTCAAATTTCTGGCCTGCTACCTTGAGCCTAGCATTTAATCTATGCCCAGGCTTGAGGTACGTATGAACTTTCAGCTTGGTACTTGTGTTTCTGGGCCCCAGTCATGGTCATTTGAGTTCAGACTTTGCTCTTGCCTGACCCTGTGCCACAGGGTGGACTCTCCTCCTATCCCCAGCCTGGTCCCAAGGGTCACATACTTTGCATTTACTTGCTTTGCGTCTGACATGCCTGCCTGCCTGACTCTCAAGGCGTGTGCTCTCAGGATCCCACTCCTGAGGCATCTTGGATACCCACTACCACATCTTGGGCCATACTTACAATTATTTGTAGAACTCTAACCTCCAAGATGTCCGGAATTATGCAGTCTCCTAAGCCACCAAATCAGGTTAGGCCAATGGCTGGGAAGCAAAAGAGTATGTGATTGATAAGTTATTGTGTCTTAAGCATGTTTGTATGGTATCTGAACCCCTGCATGCTAACCATAGAAGTTGAGCAAAGAGTCACTGGTTAGTCCAGTGTAGAAATAAGATAAAAGATAGTCACTCACAAGATGTCACATCTAGGTTCCTTATGTTTCTAACTCTATAATTCTCACCTCATGGAACCCAGAATCTTTTCATAACAAATACTTTATAATCTCCCCTATGGAGTTCAGAACATATATAATAATATACTACCCAGGCACATATTTTTAAAACATCAATCTAACACTTTAAATATATATTAAGGAGAAAAAAAGAAAATTAATTCACAATAAAGTGTATTTAAGTATGTACATTTGGAAGAGAAGATGAAGTGGTCAGATGCTTGCATCTATAGGTGCTACCATAAGTAGCACTGACATATCCGAGCAATATTGTTTCAGGTGACGTGATTTGTTCCAGTATTCAGTGCTTTGCAGAATTCTGAGAATGAAAAAAATACAGTCTTCCCTCTGATTTACATGGTAGTTGTAAATTCATGGAAAATTTAGTATGCATTAAAATTGGGCAACAAAATATGTAAACTGGAGTTAAGCTTTAGACTTAGATCATCATAAATAGGCTTACCTATACAAAGCCTGGCATGATATTCAAAAGTCTTGTGGTAGTGGCAGAACATGCTTATAATCCAACACTCAGGGAAGCTGAGACAGGAAGAGTACAAGTTTGAGGCCAACTGGACAACTCAGCAACTTAGTGAGATCTTGTTTCAAAAAGAAAAAGTCATGTAGGGTGCTGCATGGTCTTCTCCGCATAGGACTGTCCTGAGACTAGAAGAATTTGTTTAGTATCTCTGGCTTTCACTCTGTACGGAGACATTAGGAAAAAGATGCCAGGAATTGCACAGCACTCCAGAAGAAATATACTCTCCATGGAGAAACCGATCTTACCTACTGACCTAACTATCTCAGGTAGCACATCTCTTTTGACCTTGATATGCCCTGAGGAAAGGGCTGAGCTGAGTAACTGTCTTTGCGGGGTTGGCATGTTCCACTGCCAATGACCAAAAGGGACTAAGGCCCTATTCTCTGCACTGGCCAATCTCAGCCTGGAATGCACTGAGGTCACAAGAAGAGTTCTAGTCATGCAGTAGAAATACCAAGGATTCCCTCTAGCCAGTTAATTAGATTGAAAAGCAAAGCTATTAGCACTTCCTTACTGCAGTTATGGTCTGTATCACATGCTCATTTTGCTCTTTAAAGCCGCTGAATTTAAGGGTTGACGTTCAGTCTGGCCCTCCACAGGCAGCATTTGGAATTATCTCTGATACTGTGTTTGTCTCTCAGCCCCAACATTTCCTTCCCACAATTCTTACACTCCTCCTAATGCACATGCGCAGAGACACCCAACGCGAGGCCCTCTTTCTCCAGTCTTTGGATTGCTCCTCCACTCTCTCAGCTTGCTCGCCTGTAGTAGTCTTGCCCAGCTCCAAGCCTGCAGAGTTTCTACATAACTCATGTGGGCCACCCTGTTTCCCCATCACACACGGTCTGTTTCACACCAAGAAGGAGCCCTGAGTGGTCCTCAGGGTCCCCCTCGTGTGAGCTCAGGTGCAACCTGCCATGTCAGCAGCACTACTATACCCTGTGCTCTGCAGAACTCAACTTCGGTTTCTGTAAAGTAGGATCTCCATTCATGTGGTGACCTTCAGAGCCAACTAACATACCACTACTTCAAGAAGGCTACCTAAATGCTCTCTCTCCCTTTGATTTCCTGTGTCATTTTCGTATTGTTTTTGTTTGTACTTTTCTAACAGCAACATGGATTGAATCCTGGGCCTTTGCACTGAGCTACATCCCCAGCCCTTCTTAGTTTCTGTATTGAGATAGATCTTGCTACGTCACCAAAGTCCCCGGGCTGGGCTAGAACTTGTGGAATTTCTGCTTCAGCTTCCCAGAGTGCTGGGGTTACAAGAGTATGCCAGGATACCTTGTGGTTCCCATGAATTTGAAAGAGACGTGGCGGATGATCCTATATGTGAAATTAGGAGAAGGAATTCCCTAGCATCTTCTTTAAACTCATTTCCTTACCACTCAACTGATGTAAAATTCCTTCAGGAAACCCACTGGCTCCAAGGAACATGCTTTCCTCTTTCAGCCGCAACATTTGTGCATTAAAAGTAGACATACAACTTCATGGCAGCTCTGAAAACATTAACTAAGACAATAAATTAAAACAATCATCAACTAATAGCACCGGGATGCTTTCATGTATGAATTAGAATGTGAACACTGAGATTTTCATTTCATGCTTGAAAAATACATGAGTTGACCCAAATACTAATTTCTGCATTCCCGTCATTTACATATCATGGGTCAGTAATCATTTCTTGCCTAAATGGTTTTCCAAATGAAAAGCTATAATATTGTAATGGTTTATCATATTTACAAACATCGTATTGTGCTATATGCAGCTCGCACTCCCTGGACCGGCAGGAGCGGTGCCTGGGCAGAGTGAGCAGGTTCCCCGGGAGGGGCCCATTTGTTTTTCCCTCCCTAACTTTCCTGAGCCCAGGAACCAAGAACCACGTCTTAGCAGCCACTTCCTTTCTCCTGAGTGCTGTTCCATCAGGTGGGGCCAGGGCCGTGCCTGTCACTCTAAGGATCTTTGTCCTCCCTCTTCGGGGCCAAAAATCTAATTGTGTTGAAAATGTCTCCATGGGAGGCTGGAACTGCTGAGGGAGCCAAATACGCCATTTGGGAAGGGCAATGCAACCTGATGTTTCTTATTATAGTTCTGAACAGCATCAAGTGCAAGGTATAGAATAATCCTTTTCCTCATTTTAGTATTGGGATAATGCAAATTAGTGCATGACTTAACGAAGTTTTTCATTTTGGCTGCATCTTTGTCACTGGACCTTTTCACAGTGCCCAGAGTTAACAGCTACTTTGGAGATCTTGCTCTTGTCACAGAGTACTACATCTCTTGAAAACCTGTGTTTTTAAAAGATAGGAATGATAGCGCCATAGATTGAATGGGAAGCTGGTGTAGCAATTAGACCCTGTCACCATAGGCTTAGTTTACACACCTGCCTTGGTCTTTAATTGTGACTTGGGCTTGCATGTGAGCAACAAGCACTTTTGGGGACAGTCACCCTTCTGCATTCACGCACACACACACTAAGCCTCAGGTGTTCTCTGTCCAACACCCTCTTTGCTGGGTTTCCATGGCTCTTCAAGTGGCAGAAACTCCTCAAAGAAATTAACAACAATTTAAAAAAAAACCCAAAAAAGCATATTGAGGTCATTTTTAGGCTCCCCTGTGAATCTTATTGTAGGACTATCCCACAGGACTGTGGTTGTGATTTGTGAAATTCCTGCTTTGCCTTATTTTCAGGGTGAGGTCCAAGAAGTGGCTTGGCTAAGAGTTGATTGATCACATTTTGCATGATCACCTGTATGCCCCAGGATGAAGGCACAAAAACAGTAACAGACTGGACAGTAACGGACTACACAGGAGGGATTTAGCTGATGGAAATATCTCAGTCAGACCTCCCAGAAAAATGTCATTTTGAGTATTCTTTCTCCACCTCCTTACCTAAGTTTGAAAAGGCTTAAGTGTGTAAGAGAGTGTGTGTGTGTGTGTGTGTGTGTGTGTAGTGACAGGAGCCATCAGAAAGAGAGAAGTACAAAGTGATTGTTATCATCCTAAAGCCCTTTTTCTCTAGTTGGTTCCAGCTTTGTTTATGAAATGTCATAACAAAAGTAAGCTCATGCCTGTGTGCTTCTATGTCACAAGGTTCTTGGGTGCCAGATGGGCACTCTGTGACTGTATGAGTGTGGATTATTTCACTTCCTACATCTGAGACTCCAAATGGCTGCCTGGAATGCCACAGGAGAGCAGCAATGCATTTCAGCTGGGGATCTACCTTCACCAGGGAGCTCAGTGGAGCAGAAGGGTCGAGGTCAGGAGCTTCTGGGTGAAGTCTCCAAGCTCACACATACCAGGACTACAGGGAAAACATCAGGACCCAGAACAAGGTAGCAATAAATAATAACCAAGAACATACATCAGCCATGGTTAAGAAAAAAATGGACAAAGTAATGAACAAATAAAATAAGCACTGGTCTCAGAAGATGTTATAGAAATGTTTTATTTTATTTCGGATTTGAGATTCTGTTGTGAACTCCTAGTCAAACACCTCTAGGTAATTACTAGTACAAATAAGTGAATCCAAATGGTCTCAAGAATGCTGGCATATACCACATTCTCTTAGCTTTTTATTCACTTTCTTTTGACAAATGGGATAGGATATGTTGGCATGAAATAGTAACAAGCACTTTCACTTTTCCTATATCCTGAACTGTGTTCCAAGTTTCAGCAGCCTTAATACAATTCAGGTAAAACCAAAAACACAGCAGTGATCCAAACAGCAGGATCTTCCCGCTTTTAGTCTTACTGTTGAAAAACTTTACCACCAACATCATCCCCCCCTCACAAATAGTTATCCAAATCACTCAATTTGTCCTGAAGGAGAAAAAAATTTACAAGAAAAATGTGACTTAATGTTTTAAAAAATCTGACAGTTGACTTAACTGTTTTGCATAAGATATTTACAAACCACAGTAGATTAGGGGGGTTATGCATTTTCATATCCTGCTTGGTTTAAAGCAGCAATTTTCTGCAAGGACAACAGAGAAAAAAACATGCTTTACACTGCTTATATTAATTACATTTTTTCATTACCCGTCATGTTTTCTGCAGGCTTGTGTATTATTACTGCAAAATGTAATGAAATAGAAAAGGAAAAAAAAGAATGGACTTCTGGGAAATTTTCCAATTCTTGAAATGCAATGTTAATTGAGAGCTATTTTTAGAGCTGTGCAGATAGTGCAAGACCCAATGCCATCAGTACAAATGGGTCTGGTCCAGGTGCAGCCTCCCTGGTGAGCGCCCCAGGTCTCTGCCACTAGAAAGTCCCAAAACCTCCATCTCACTTGGTGCCAGATCTACTGAAGGGCATGGAAGGCTTTTTACAGATGAGCCACTCACAGAGGTAACAGAAGAAAAGTGAGGGGGGAGCCCTCATACGGCTCAGACTACAGCCACAATCGGTAGGGGTTTCCAGTCGATTTTCAACTACAGCTTTATCCCCCAACCTTGGAATAACAAAAACTATTCAGTATTTAGGAAGATGAAAGTATTTAGGACATAATGAAATGGTTTCCAAAGCTCTTAAAATTAGTCCAAAATGTTTCCGGGGGGTGGTGAGAAAGAAAGTCCTTTTTTCAGAAAACTTCTTCCTCACTAGAGAATGACAAATTGTTAATCTCAAGTATGTCTCACCAAGGACTTGAGAATATTTTGAATAGTAGGAACTTGATGGATTGGAGAAATGTAGTATCTTTTATTAACAGACTAAACAGACCATAGAACTAATTTCCTATTAATTAGTCTGGATAAGTGACACTCCAATCTACAGACACTCTTCCATATTATTTCTGTGTCCTAGAATTCCACCTGTTAAACATAATGTTGGAACCATCCCTGCAAATGATGGAATGGACACAGCACACATTTACAGGGAACAAATGTTCTTTCAAAGAAGATCTTGAATAACTTCAAGAAATTCAGAAACTCTGAACTCATTTGAAAACTTCCGATCCCAACACACCACAAAGAACTTCATGCTTTGAGTGTCCTAGCCACCCGTAAACATTAAAATCTTACAAATACATTCTTCTCAGAACAATTTAAACAACCACTAACCTCCCCCTGCAAATTCCTATAATTCTTATTGCTGCTTCCCCTTTAACAAAGTAAACGCAAAGGCCTGTAAAAGTCAGGCCAAAACTCGTTTTCTGCTAGCTGACTTAGAAATCCATTTCACCCCGTTATGAATAACAGGAAAGAACAAAGATGGAATGCTTTCAAACCATGATCTTCCCCTAGCTCAGGCAGGTACCTTGCTTGCCTAGCCCAGCTGCTCCGGGCTGTGTTTCCCAGGTCAATGCCACAAGCTCACTCTGAAGTCAGCATATTGCAACTACTCTACGGCAGTGTTGTCATCAGATGTAAGTTGGCCGTCTGCCTTGAGACTATTGCTTTAGCCCTGACTGACACATTCTTGGGGCTAAAGAAATTCCTACATTCTAGGAGTTTCTTTCAGTAGCAAAGTCAATTACAAGAGCAATTGGGGAAAATCAGTGGTACATGGAGTGAAAAGGAAAAACAGAAACAGTTCATGAAAACCAAAAGCTCATAGCTAGGTTGAGAAACAAGAAGAGTATCTATTCTCCCTGTTGCCTGAATTCAAATCAAAAAGATTAACCCCTATCGTTCCAGTCCAGCCTGGCCCACGTTCAGTAGTATTTTAACACCAGCCTAACCGACTGGTAAATAAGTCTGACTTACATCTCCTGTTCATCAGTGTGATGAATACTGGAGATCTTTCACGTAAAGCCCTAGTTACTCAGAGCTTCTCTACTTCTTGTTCTCCTGATGCCCCCAGGTTTGTTTCTTTGGACTTCTATGATTATTTTTCATTAGCAGAGAAGCTAATTTGCACATCCTTACTACATAGAACATGGACCTGAACAATACAGTCCATTTGAATCCTTGGTTGAGCAGCTCTTTCTGATGATCATTCATACCCTACCCCCACCTGCATCTGTCTAGGGGCCCAATTTTTTTAGTTACAAACACCCCAGTATCATCGCAAGGACAGAATAGAATGGTTTCACATGAGTGTTTTAAAATTAACTAATATATATACATATACATAATTACAATGCATTTCATGTATGTGAACAAAATAAAAGATGTGATAAGAGCTTACAATAAAATATCACTCTCCTACCTGTTCCTCCTCATGCCCAACCCTTTTCCCCACAGGTATTTCATTTCTATTAATTTTTGTTGACCTATTGTATAATATTTTGGTTTTTTTTTTAAATTCAGATAGAGGGCTGGGGATTTAGCTCAGTGGCATAAGTGCCTGCCTTACAAGCACGCAGTCATGAGTTTGATCCCTGGTACCGACAAAAAAAAAATTTAAAATAAATTAAGGGCCCTTAACCTCCACAGAGGGCCCGCCCTGCCACCAGGAACACAGTGCAAGCCCGCCTCAGGCAAGGCTGCCTGGAACCTCCACCGAAGGCCCACCCAGCCACTGGAACTCAGCGCAAGCCCGCCTCAGGGATAGGCTGCCCAGAACCTCCCCTGTGGGCCTGCCCTGCCACCAGGAACATCAAGGAGGCCTGCCCAAGACTGAAAACTGCCCTGGATGGCTATAGATGGGCCCACCCTCTCACCTGGAACATCAGAAGATCTCAGCGGGATCCAGTTAGTGTGAGAAAATTTGGAACTTTGCTCCCAGGTGGTGAACTTTGGACTACACTGGATTGACTGTATCAATGTGGTGAGTATACCCCTAAAATAGAGGTGTACAGGGGATTAAATAGGGCCAGTAGTAAAACCCCCTCCAACTAACTGTAAGACTTTGGTATGTCTGAAAAGAGTGTGTGTGATCCTCTCCCACACATAGAAAACACCAGGCAGAGTGAAAATGACAAAATGAAAAAGCAAAATGCAGTCTCAAACATATAGTTCACCAGAAGCAAGTATAGGAAACACTGAAATAGAGGACCCCAAAAGTAACACAATGGGAATCTCTGAAAAGATAGCCAGTGAAATACAAAAACAATTGCATCAGGCTATAGAGGAAATCAAATTAGAAGTAATCTCCCATGTAAAGATAGAAATAACAACTTTAGTAAAGGAGTTGGTGAAATAGAGAAAAAAGTACATGAGCATGGGAAACTGGTTGAAACATTGAATGAACAATACAGGAAACAAGCAGAATTCATGAAACAAACTCAAAGAGACATCCAAGAAACAAAATATTCTATTGAAAGCGTGCAAAACCGCTTAAAGGAAGCTGAGAATAGGATTTCTGACCTTGAGGACAGGATCACAGTTGGTGATCAGAAAAGGACAGAACTTTTAAAAATAACAAAGCAGCATGAAATGACAATCCAGAAGCTCCATGATGATGCCAAGAGCAACAATATAAGAATAATGGGCATTAGCGAAGATATAGGAGTCCAGGCAAATGACATACTTAAAGTATTTACAGAAATAATAGCAGAAAATTTCCCAAACATAGGGAAAGAATCTGATATGCAGATAAGTGAGGCATATGGAACACCAAGCAGTCACGATCAACGTAAATCCACACCCAGACACATAATAATTAAGATCTCAGACATATAGCATAAAAACAGAATATTAAAAGCTGTCAGAGAAAAGACACAACTCACCTATCAAGGAAAGCCCATTAGAATCACGGCAGACTTTTCAGCACAAACCCTCAAGTCAAGAAGAGCTTGGAGTGAGGTATTTCAAGCCCTGAAAGAAAACAACCTTCAACCCAGACTGATGTACCCAGCAAAACTTTCATTCAAATTTAATGGA